>OX104116.1:90863444-91368444 GCA_944474755.1 Limnoperna fortunei
AACTTAACTTATTTTTAAATTTCTACCGATTCAGATTACTAAACATTATATTGTTTCTTTCTTCAAAAATATTCACTCCAAAATTGACACAAAATTTCTCACATATGGTAACATACATGGTGTGATGCATAAAATCCATTTCTTCAAGGTTGACCTTCACTAAATTATGAATCAGGTGATGCTGTAGTCAAAAGTAGTACTTTATAGCACTAAAGTAGTTCTTAACTTTCACATTGCAAATTTTTCTCATTCTAACTAAATCTGTTTAAATTGATATTTATGTGATGAAAAAACATTTTGAATGTGAAATGACTATTGATTTCCGCTGAGTATTAAATTTTGTAAAAAAATTCACAAACACCTGTTTCTACCATTCTGACAACCAAAACTATTTTGTGAAATAATTTTTTAAACATAGTAAAATTTTCTTATTAGACTTAAGTTTTGCCCATTCTGATATTTTAGAGATTACTTAGAAAAGGGGGATTGAACAAATTCACTGCCAGGAAATGTTATAATGGTCAGTTATGTAAATCATTTAGTAAAGGTCAATTAGCTAGAACCTACTGACGAACTGTTAACTTGCACCATAAGAACAGCACAGGTGTTAAACTACTTTGATATGATCACAACTTTGTTTAGAGAGGTTCATGTTGCTTGTTTGTTGTTTGCTTGTAGTATATGTTACTAGGTGTGTTTTCGATAGCATTCTAGTAGCCTTTTCTTCGTAATTTTGTTCTTTTATAATGCCATTTTACCTCTAGATATACTAGATAATAAGGATTCCAGTTGCCATTTGCATAATTTCAGTATACATTTGTAAAATTATCAACAATGATATAAATGGAATTTTAGTTCAACAAAGTATTAACATCAACTGGGCTCTTTATTTTAGTAACCTTGTATAATAAAAAGATTTAATCCTGGAATGTTTTCAAATAATATATCTTTTGCATAGTTTGTTACAAAGCAGCCAATCACAGCAGTGTTTTTATCTTTTTGATGTTCTGAATACATGCCACCAGCTCATCATTGCAAATAGCAGACCCACAGACATCTAAATATTCTATGTTTTAACCTGATGCAACTAACTACCCCATCAGTATCGAGATGTTTCAAGTCTGAACAATGAGAAACTATCTTTAAAATTCAGTTTGGGCAAATGCCTTCTGTTCCAATTTTAAGTTCTTTGAGAAATTTTAGATGACAAATTGCATCCACACACTGATCACTTATAAATGGGCAGTCATTAATCCACAAAGTTAACAAGATAGGAGTTTCCTAAAGCAATAAACACAGATTGTCCAATGAATATAATATTATACAGTCCAAGCTGTCTTAAAAAAAAATAAAACCATCTAACTAGTTTTTTTTCTTAATTACAGAAAGAAACAATACTGGTTAATTGGCACAATCTATGCTTCCTTAATTATAAAAGTTGATTTTAATTTCTCTTTGCTTCAACACCAAGACCTATGTGTATCAAAACCATATAATAATGCTACATTATATATATTTATTACAGTTTTCTCTTTCTATACATGAGCAGAATGCCCTTTTCTAACACTATTTTCAATGATCCTTGGGATGGTTCAATTACAATAACTATCTTGACAAAGATTTTTAAAACAGAAAATAAAAAATGTATACACTTTAGATACACAATTGTTTGTTTAATATCATTTTTGACTTAACAAAGATAATTGTTTATAGGCCAGTGACCAGAAAAGATATTCTGATGTTTTATACATCCTTTATTACTAAATCTTAAAGAAACTCTAACCTGTACCTATCCTATGATTGTAAAAATTGTCAATTGATAAAATAAACAGATGTCTTTTAAAGTAACAGTGTCTGTGATTTGATGGTCAAAATATAGGACAACTTCATAATTTAGTCTTGTATATCTAAAGCTAAAAATCATCAAAATGATGTTGGGGCTTATCAGTATCATTTGGTTACTCTAGTTGTATGACCAATTAAACTGTCAGTCCAATTATAATTTTTGCTGGTGATAAATACCAGATTTTAATAATGTTACTTTTAAATGTGCATGTAATAACAGGTACTTGTGGACAGAACCCTTTCTTATTGTATTCTCATGTGAGAAATCTTTATTGCTTTAAAATATATAATGTTCTTTGTTCAATTAATGTCTAACAAAAAACCAAGTTTATGACAAGTTCCCTGACAGGCAAATTGTCAGAATTTTTGTTTTTTATTTGTGGAACTATAATATGAAATGCTATCTCTGAAGCTAGTTATAAACAAGTGTGGACTGTGAGCTAGCTCACAAAGGGATACCCCCTGCTTCGCTTCAAGTCCAATTATCTCCCCTGAATAATATCCGACAGCGATGAAAATTCTTCATGCACATCTACATATGATGTACTTTCTTCATGTAAAGTTTCATCAAAATCTGTCAAGCGGTTTAGGAGGAGAAGCGCTTACAAGGGATGTGGACAGACGGACAGACATGCAGACAGACAGACGGACAGACAGACAGGGTGATTCCTATATACCCCCCAAACTAGTTTGCGGGGGGTATAAAAAAATAATTCAAGCTAAACACATAAAAAAATTGATTTGTTAAAGACGATTTTCCCTAATACAAATTATAGGAATGAAAATTGGACATTGTCGAACACTAAGTAATTTTAACAAACAACAAACAATACAAATAATAAAAACCAAGTGAACTCCATAAACTTCTTCAAGTCTAAAATTACCAAGATCTCATTCAAATGTGTGACAATTTGAAGCTACTGTTTTACAGTCATCTGGTATTTATCACTGGCAAAAATTATAATTGGACTGACAATTTAATTGGTCATACAGCTCCTGTAACCAAATGATACTGATAAGCCCCAAACATCATTTTGATGCAGATTTTTAGATTTAGATGTAAGACTGAATAAACATATTTCTGTAAACAATATTTTGTTCCAAAAAATTATAACAGGTTTGCCCAAACAAAACAATTGGCATTGCAAAAATATGAATTGAATGAAGTTACGATATTGGCAGCACCTAATAAAATTAAAAAACTGCATGTTAAAACGAGTAACAATTTAGAGATATTTGTTTGCTAAAGTGTAAATATAAAGTAATTTAAAACTGTTAATTATATAGAATAACAGCATTATTTAATAGAGACATATTAATGCAGGTTATTGAATGGCCTGCATTGTAAGTTGCTGAAGGTGAGACATATACGGGTTTCTGGCAGCAGAGTTGGAGATGTTAATTCTGGACATTTTTCTTTATAGAATAAAAATAGGGTCCAATTTGATAGAGGACTCTATTGAATATTGCTGATAAGTTTTGCTTCAATTGTTTCCCAGTATCAAAGAAGAAGCCTTCTTAATAATTTTCTCAGGTCTTATGTTTAACAAAGTCCTGCTGTGGCAAATCAGATGAGAACAACAAAGATTGACTTTGTATGGGACCATACAATGAACATTATATCAAGTTTGGTTTAAACACCAAATTAAAATGTAAAAGTTTACAGACAATGACAGATGTAAAGTGATGAGCTCACTTCACCCTTTGGGTTAGGTGAGCTAAAAAAATTTATTAAAGTAGAATATTGATCCTCTTTAATTACCACCCAAATCACACCAACAAGAGTTTAGTGTTAAACCCCAAAAACATCTTTTCAGTTAAGTTTTCAAATAAATAAGGCATTGTGTACAAAGCAGAAGGCTGCTATTCCCAGTTCTAGGTTAAAAAATTACTTGTCACTTACTTAAATTTGCTGCAAATGTTCATATTGTTTGCCATTGTGGCATACAAGCAAAGTCCCATGAAATTTGTGTATAAAGTATAAAACTGATTTGAATTTGTCAATGAACCATTTGACTAGTGCAAACAGGAACATTAGCATCATTGGTTTAATTCACTTGCAGCAATTTTAAAGCTATATCATAGTGTCTAGTTTTTATTGGGGTGAAAACCCATAGTACGCTGTTTTAACAGCTGGCCTTTGGCAGGACAACTTACAATCATTGTCAGTTTATGTTGAAATTAAGCACACTTTGCTCGAAGTCGGACTTTAATTCGCAATCTCAACTACTTTAGCTACTATGCCACAATAGTCAAACATACTCCTGTGCCATATACCAACTTCAGATTCTATATGCAAATAAATTTTGTCACTTATCACTGAAGTTCAGCAGAGGAAACTAAAATTTGTTTCATAATTGTCATACAATGCACTTATGTTACATCTGGATAAAGATAATCAAATCTGTCATTCTGTCAGGGGTGGGGTTTGTTTTCTCAGGGTCCCCCAGCTTCCTCCCCCAATAAAAACTGGACGCCATGATAAAGCTGAAAAATTGCTGAAAGTGGTGTTTAACAACATTTAAACAAAAAAATAACCAAACAAATCTGTCATTCTGAAATTCTTTAGTATGTGTTGAACAAATATGTTAAAAGGATTCATGTTACAAATGCATTCTTTTTGTTCTTACTTATTACTCTATTGTATGTGTTAAATAAATGTGTTACTAAAAAAGGTTTCAAGTGCAGCAGCAATTTAGTTTTCCCATTTATTTGATTTACATGTATGTAATTAATTTAATTTGATTTGATTTAAACCAATTGAATCTTTTGAGAGAGCAACAAGCCAAGAATATGTAAGCCCCCCACCCCCCACCCCCATAATGAGGTACAATAATAGTATGTACTGACAAAATAAAACAATACACAAGATATAGACACATCAATTGTCATTGTAAATTGTTTAATTTTTATGTACACCATTATGTAAATTTTGAATAGACTGTAAATACTACATGTACATTTATGTGTAAGACTATTGAGGGACTTACACCTCAATAAGAGATTGACAGATTTTACATGAATAAGAATTAAACTGAGGGAAGCGCGAGAAAAAAATGTGTTTTTGAAAGAAAGATGTATCATTAGTAAAAGGTTTTAAAAAAAGTTGTGGGAAAGTATGCTAATTTATAACAATAAGTTAATCTTCCAGATTGTTTGATATACTTATGACAACTTTTACTATTTAAGATTGTAATTGTCACTATAAGAGAGTTTTTCATTCAATAATATGTTCAATTTGATCATTTCATTATAGTTATTCCAAAAAGTAGAATAATATAATATGCTAGGCAACCAAAAAAACTGTTGGTTGTCTTTTCATTTACACATGCAATTTGGGCAAGATGGGTTATCAACCAACAAATTTATTTAACAAAAGATAATTTAGTTAAACTAGCTTCATGATACAACTGACAATGGATAATGTTAAGTTTTCTTGTTCGACAATCAAAATATTTAAAGAGTTCTTTTTTAGGTTTATAAACTTTATTAAGTTTAACAATACTAATTTACAGACATGTCATTTTCTTGCCTCAAAGGTTAAACAGTTCCATAGTCTGTTTACAGATGGAACAAGTGTGGACTGTAAGCACGCTCACAAAGGGATACCCCCCGCTTCGCTTTCAAGTCCAATTCACTCCCCTGAATAATATCCGCCGGCAACGAAAAATGCTTCATGCACATCTACATATGATATACTTCCTTCATGTAAAGTTTCATCAAAATCTGTCAAACGGTTTAGGAGAAGTTGCGCTTACGAAGTCTCCTACTAAGTACTATATTTATAAAGTCTTAGTCCAATTATCTCCCCTGAATAATATCCGACACGGCGTAAATTCTTCATGCACAACTACATATGATGTACTTCCTTCATGGAAAGTTTCATCAAAATCTGCCAGGCGGTTTAGGAGAAGCGCTTAAAAGGGATGTGCACAGATGGACAGACAGAGAGACAGACAGGGTGATTCCTATATACCCCCAAACAAGTTTGTGGATGGTATAATAAAATAATGATAAGAGACTTTCTTGCACTAAGGAGAAATATATTTTAGCCTGATTTGCCTCAAGTCATACTCATGCTGTCTTTATGTAACTAGATCATACATATAAGAAGGAGATAGCTCAATAATAATTTTTAAAATATAATGTGTTTATGTTTTTTATACTCTGCCTTACAAAGTGGTGAGGTCCGTTTTGATAAGTGTATGTCCATCCCCATGGTTTCCTCTTGAAAACGTGTCCAAGTATTTGCTTACATTTGCACAGCTGTTAAGTACTATAAAATGAAGATCAAGTGTAATTTTTATCACAATCCCATTTGTAGTTTTTGATTTAGGCCAATTTAGCTTATGTCCCAATACCCGGTAGATGCCCAATTGTATTACATATAACTGACAGTCAAAATTTAATTACCGTATGTGTATAATTCTTTAATTGGCATAGTGTGTCCAGCTTCTATATGTACACTGTATACTAAATATTGTCATCCTACCATGTATGGTTACAGAGGAACTGCCTTAATCCAAAAACTTTAATGTAGGTTGTGAAATTGAGGTCAAGGTCAGGTGGTAGGTGACTGACTGGCAAGTACTCATCATAAGCTACCACTGGACCAAATTTGATGTACTTAGGGTTTAAGCTTACAAAGATATAAAGCAAAATTTTAAGTGTTCACGCTGCTGCTGCTGGAATTCCATATATATGTTTCGCCTCCAGTGACTATCGTCGCAGGCTAGACAGACAATCATACAAAGGTGTTTACATAGACTTCGTTACTTTACTAAGTCATCCAACCACAAATATTTCAAAATTAACATTAATACCTCTGTGGGAAGAGAGAGCAGATACATACTTCAGCTCAAATTTATTTATAGCGGACCACATGAAACCTTTCCTGAGTGTAAGTTGGTTTTGCTCAGGGTATGTAGATTTTAGGAAGATGAACTGTCCTATTGTTTAAATACAATAGGTATTGTTCTCTATGCAGTTTGTTCTATTGGAGCTTTAAATTAGTCCGGAGAAATCAATCATCCATTTATTAATTTTCCTATTTCAAAAACAAAATTCCTCCTTATGAAAATACATGAACCTACATTGATTGTAGGGAGGAATTGTTATGCAATTCTGAACCAAAATAAACTGAACAGTATTATTTGATATGTATCGTTTGAAGATAAATTGTCTATACAATGTTTTGAAGAAAAATTTCACAATCTAGTTTACAATGTTTTCAGATAAAAAAAATTGCTGAAAGTGTCGTTATAATACCATTCAAACAAAATAATCTTACTAAGAGTGTCACCAGTAGGATTAGCATATATAATTTCATAAGGGTGTTCAATTTTTTTTACATCAAAATTAATCAATGAATGTTTGATTTTCCCTGTCAGATTTAAAGTACCCATTGAATAAACTCCACCGAGAACAATATGTATTGTATTTAAACAATGGAACAGTTCATCTTTCAAAAAATTTAAATACCCTGACCAACACCAACATATACTCGGGAAAGGTTTCATGTGGTCCTTTATAATACACCATTGGCAAAGCTCATCCTCACAATTCTGGGGTTCATACACATGGACTCAGAACCCTTGACTTTGAATGATGGGCCAAACTGTCTTCATAAAAAAAGCATATGCCCCATTTTTTTTTTAATTTGTAAAAGAAAATATACAAGGTATATTTGCAGAATCTATGCATAAAATACACCCCAACTTCTATTTGCTTAAAGACTGAGATATAGGTAACTACTATAAAAATGTACTAAACTCATGTAAAAGGCAGTTTTTCTCTTTCTATACATAAAAAAATGTCCTATTATCTCAGCATTTTTTCAGCATCCTTAACATGGTTTAATTAGCTTAATCATTAAGGCATTTATTAAGATTTACTTGAATAATCTTAGTTGTGACAGTGTTTGTTTAATATCATTTTTGACAGAACAAAGAAGTGTTTATTGACCAATGACCTTTTCAGATATGTTAATGTTTCAGACATCTTTAACTTGTCCATACTCCATAGTGATACTACAAAACCATTGATAACAAAAACCAAGATGTCTGTTCAAGTGGCAGTAAAAGTAACTAAAAACTGGTTAGAATATGCACAGACTCATATTAAACATTCAGTACAATATTTAGTTTCAAGAACTTTCAACCTTTTGTTAATGCAGAATGATCAACATAAAAAATATGTTGTGTATGAAAGAGAAAATAAACTGATGATATTAGTACATTGAAGACTGTAAAAGTAAAAATATGGGGAAATAAAAAATCATGCATGTTATTATAAATGGTGTGTGTGACCTAAAAATGATGGTGGGGAAGGGTTAATTTAATTTGGTAATAATAAACAGTAATCTTGGTGATTTGTGGGACTATAAGACTTAATTATGGGCAAATGTTGTTCAAAATTATGTATTAGATTATCAGTCATTGGACTTCGGCACAGTGCAAAATTGCAACTGTAGCAATGTGAGAAATAAAGAAATTGTTTCTACTAAAAGCAAACCCAATGTTGGGTAAAATAAACTTTGTTTCAGTAATTGCATTGCATGGGATGGGGCTATTGAGGTCAGTAAGGTATAGTTTGAAAGCTGAAGATATTGATCAGTGTTAAATGAATAGTTCAGTCATTCAATTTTCCATATATACATCTTTAAGCATTATTTAATGCCTCATTACTTAAAAAGGAAATACATGAAAATGATACTTATTTCATGTTAGTTCTTACCATACCATGGAATTGTATGCATGTATATAGGAACATTTGAAATTAATAACAAAGATGTACAAATGATGTATAATGATTGTCCTGTCAATTTTATTAAATAAAGACAATTTCAGTGTTTTACAGTGTAATATAGTTTAAACTCCAAAACTACATAAGTCTGCTTTGTAAAATTAACTGAGATTTTAAATGTTGGTCTATTTGTCAATTCTGTTTCTGTCATTCCTTGATTGCTGTAACATGTATTCAGAATATTAAAATGACTGTTTGGCATTCTAGTTGACTAATTTCCAAGTTGTAATGGAACAAAAAGCACTTAACTCCACCGCTGTTTTGTTGATATCAAAAAGATGTAATTATTATGAAAATCTTTATTTTACATTAAATACCAATCTTATTAAAATTAAATCTTTCACAAGCTCCCCTTTTTGTTATTGTCCCTTAACATCCACAATAACAAAAACTGGGGGGGGGGGGGGGAGCTTGTGAAAGATTAAATTTTAATTAGATTGATTCAATACCAAAGATGATACTGTTAATAAAAAGGGGAGATAAGATTTTTGCACCCTAGATTTTCAAATCAACACCATTTTGATAATTTATTATAAATATTCATTATATAATTATATAATATTTAAGGATTAACTACAAAAATTATGTGCAAAACAGAAATTTTGTTATCCCTTGATGGAGAAAAAAAAAATTTTTGTAGTTTATACTTATAAATAAATTCAAACAATAGAATAAACTCAAAAATTTTATTTTTGTAACTGGACATTTTTTAAAAAAGAGCTCAACACAAAAACTGTTATTTTCCCTTGGAGTAATATATGACGTCAAATGGCTCCCGTCTCCATGATGATCAAATTGTTTTCCATCCTCTGATAGAAAATATTTTCCAGCCAATCAAAAGTCGGTATTCTCGCAAAATTTATTTATATGACATAAATAATAGATTTAAAAAAAAATCTATTCAACTTTTCAATATTTTGGTCTAAATTTTATGTTTAAAAAAAGTAAATTATCCATCTTGTTAATTTTTGCATAAAATGTTAGCATACAGTTGTATTGATAAATTAATCAGGATAGTTAATGAATCAGTGTGATTAATTGGTGCTGGTCATTTTTTATTGATCTCACTTCAGCTGATCACTGTACAGGTATTAATTATCAGCAACTATTTTCCAAAACTTTAGTATCTCGAATAAACATTCAAAATAGAACATTTAAGTGATAATGACAAAGTTCCGTGTTTTGGTTATCACCTCAGTACCTTAGGTGCTTAAAAGTACAGTGGAACAAAGTTTTTTAAAGCGACCACCACTGTTAAAGACAGATTCCCTTGCATATTTTTCACTGAGGAGGGACAAAAAATACAATTAAAAAAGAAACAGTGATGATTAGTTTCAATTTATTTATTCACTATTGCAGAAGAAACTTAATACAGCTGTTAAAGAATATAAACATTATTTTCTACTGCTATTACAGGGTACACCTCATCTTATCTGATGATTCATTAACAAGTGGTTACTGAAAGTTTTATTATAAAACCACTTCCATAAAACTGATAAGAATGTAGATAGCCATAAAATATTTCTACTGTTCACATGTAATACTGCCTTATCTTACTTCAAACTTTACATGTAATGAATGGTACAATTACATGTGTTTTTAAATGATTTATTACTAAAGGTCACTGAAAAAATTACATGGAGTCTGGTGTTGCAAGTGTAATGATTTGTACTGTATGATGTATGCTAACGTTACATTGCTTTGACTTTTCTAAATAGATACATCTGCTCAATGTCAATAATATTGGCAAAGGACAACATTTTTAGGGAGAAAAAATGACATCATAAATGTACCCTGAAACAATAGTAAAAGTTCATTGTTATATATAACCACAGAAATACAGAATATCAGTGTGTTGTCCAATAAATAGCTTGTATTTGTATGAGGCTTATAGATTGTGGAAATGTGCCTGTCCCACACCCAATACAAAATACAACAGCAATATTTTTCGACCACACACTAATGTTGTTTTTATCGTGTGATTAAAAAAGGCCTTAACATGTTTTTATGTTTTTTATAATAAAATTGTGTTTTGGCTTAATATTTGAACCCCCACAGGTGCCCCGAGTCTAACATCACAATCAGAATTTTTTGATTGGTCAATATTTTTCATGCCTATGTTCAGTTGATAGTGACATCATGTTGTTACCAATATTGACCAATCAGAATTCATATTGTGGAGTGGCAAAAAATATACATGTACAAAAAACACAAGTGGATTGTAGTGGATCCAGTCAGCTTGCATCATTTGGATTATTGTCTCTTGCAAAGTTAAGTTTAGTTTATTTTGGTTTTAAATTTTAATTAATTAAATAACTAATTAGCGTTTAAAATTGTTAATAGTCAATTTTCTTTTAATAAACTATTTACTAAATTTTGACTAACCATAAATATTTTTTTTTTTTTGGACTGTAATAATATTTCTCACGCTCACTGTTTTCTACATATTTTAAATTGCTAAAAAGAAAACTATTTAGGTACGGATCCCCTCCGGTTAAAATAAATAAACTGAAGTAAATAGATAAATATAAATAAATATACATATATACATATATATCTTATTTAAACATGGAAAACACACCAAACCTTAGAAATAAAAAAAGAGTTAGGGACAGTCCTGACTCACCAAATATCCAACCTAGTAAAGTGACTAGGGGGGAGAAAATTAACAAAGACCTGGGAAATGATACTAAATTCCCACCGGATGAAACGCTTGTTATAACAAGCAAAAATCAACAATTTCTAACGGCCACTATGATGACCTTACAGTGGCTTATTTTGGCAAGTTTAGGTCAACCTAACAGTGACCAAATTAAAATTAAACAAATCTTTAAAACCAAAACCGTGCTGGTATGGGTTAAAATTGCCAGCTTAAGATCAAAACTACTCGACGTGACCAAGCTTAAAAACATCCCCATCAAAGTAGAAAGATTCGACTCAGAATTCAAAGCTAAAATCCAAGAAAAACGCGAAAACCAGACAACAAATAAACCAAAGGTCCCAACTACAATCTTTAAAGTTATCAAGGATTATATTAAACCGACTGTTTTACCACTCAAGGCTCAGGAAACTATGATTAAAAATCAAATGAAAATTGACGTTAAACTTAAAGAAATCGAAAAGGCAAACTTTTTATTGGCCACGGTAAACTTTGATAACAAAGAACTAACCAGCTTGGTCACAAAAGAATTTAAATATAAATTAGATAACTATATCCCAAAACCAAAATTCTGCACCAAATGCTCTAAATTCGGACATTTCACAAAAGCATGCACAAGTGTTGCACCAAATTGTGCAAAATGCTCCGGAAAACATGAAACTAAAACATGTAGAAGCTCAACTAAAAAATGCGTTAATTGTCAGGGAGACCATATTTCTAACTCTATTAATTGCCCGATTTATAAATTCCACAATCAGGTAAATAAATTAATATCATCGGAAAACATTGACTTTAAAATAGCCGTTCAAAAGGTTAAAGAGCTCGAAAAAAACTCAAAACCCCAAAATAAAACAGAAAGCTGCAATAAAGGAAATAAAAAAATGTCATACAGCCAGGCTGTAATAAACCAAGCCATAAATGTGTCGGAGGTAATTAGCAGCCAGACAACCGCGGAAACCCCTGCTGATAAAATAGACAAAACACCTGTAACAACAGGAAGCCATAAAACCCTGACAAAAACGAATCTCAATAAAACTCAGTTTCAAAATTTGAGTAGTTTACAAACGAAAAATAATGATAAAGACCCCTTTGAACATTCCGCACAAGTTGCGTTTGGAGGACTCATGATCTCCATAATCGATTTTATCATGATATTAATAGAAAATAAAGAAAAACCTGAAAAACAAAAAGTAACCCAAACCGTTACTAAACTCATAAATAGACACCTCGGGACCGACATAAACGCAGACAGAATCCAAGTAAGCCACGATTTTGCGGCATTAAAAAGGACTAGAAAAAATTCTGTGTAAATTGCTCTTCCTCCCACAAACTGTTTTTAATTAGGTTAAAGAACGCTAAGTAAACAACAATGGAAGGGCTTACAATCTTACAATGGAACGCAAGATCGCTTTACTCAAACGGTACCGCGCTTAAACATTATCTAGATAACCATCCTAAACCAGATGTTATCTGTATTCAAGAAACTTTTTTCTATGATAAAAAGTACCTTAAACTAAACGGGTACCACCCACCCATTTTAAGAAGTCGAAAATCGGTAACTAAAAAAGATAAAAAGAAACCCGGTAAGGGGGGAGGCGTAGCAATATACATTGTTAGTAGCCTCTCCTTAACAGAAATTAACTTTGATTCCGACACTATTGAAACAGTGGGTGTTACTATTAACTGTCAAAATAAAAATATAACCATTGTAAATTCATATAGACCCCCAAACAATAAAGTTCAGGCACAAGATTATAAAATTATAACGGATAAATTAACCGAAAACTCGGTATTACTTGGCGATCTAAATAGTAAATCCCCATTATGGGGCTCCCCCGCGTCAGACTTTAATGGTAAAATTTTGGAAAATGTTATAGAAGAAAAAAACTTCATTATCCTAAATGACGGAACGGGAACACATAGAACTAACACAGGTAACCCCTCCCACATCGATCTGACAATAGTAACACCCGGCCTGGCCAATAACAGCTCTTGGGAAGTTTTAAATGACCCACTCGGCTCAGACCACTTCCCAATCCTTATAACACTCAATGCTAAACCCATAAAAACCAAAGTTATAACTCCACAAAGATGGATCTTCGAAAAAGCAGATTGGCTAAAATACAAAGCCCTATGCGATAACATAAACAAAACAGACATCGAAAACGACGACATTAATACTTTCAACCAAAATCTATGTGAAGTCATAACTAAAATAGCAGAAGTAACTATCCCCAAAACGTCGGGAAAAATACACGAACGGAAAAATTGCCCCTGGTGGAACGAAGAATGCACGCGATCCAAACGAATAAAACGACAAACCCAACAAAAATTTGATAGATCAAAAAATCCGTCAGACTTAGAAGCCCATAAAGCCGCCGTCAAAGCATTCAAAGCCACCACTGACAAAGCTCGCAAGGAATATTGGCAAAAATTCTGCTCAACTTTAAATCATAGGTCAAATTTAAAAACAGTTTGGAATACAATAAGAGGCATGAAAGGTGCTAAATTCTCTAATATCCCAACACTAGGAAATGATAATCCATCCGTGAATAACAAAGATAAAGCTAACTTGTTAGGACAAACATTTGCCGATGCCAGTAATGACACAAATTTAGACCCCATTTTTAAAACTCACAAAGATGCATTCGAACTCGCGAACAGCGATATCATGGTTAAACAACTCGACAATGACCAAAACAATAAGGAAATAAATAAACCATTTACTATGGAAGAGTTTATTAAAGTTTTAAAAAGTAAAAAAGCCACAGCACCGGGCGACGATAAAATTTCATATGAAATGTTCAAACATATGCCCGAAAACACGCATAAAATAGTTTTAAATTTAATAAATTCCGTCTGGGAAAAAGGCATATTACCACTAAGTTGGAAACACGCCAATATTATCCCAATTCCGAAACCAAACAAAGATAAATCTGATCCTAAATCATACAGGCCGATATCTTTAACATCAAGTTTCTGCAAACTCATGGAAAGTATGGTAAACGTTAGACTAGTATATCATCTAGAGAGCAAAAATATACTTAAAAACAATCAAAGCGGATTTAGGAAAGGGAGGTCTACAATAGATCACCTCGTTAGACTAGAAAGTGAAATCCAAAAAGCTAAAGCTAATAATCAATTTTTACTTGCCGTTTTCTTAGATATTGAAAAGGCTTTCGACCTCGTTTGGCGGGTAGGCCTTCTACATAAGATAAAAAATTACGGAATTCAGGGAAGGATTTTTAATTTTATACAAGACTTTTTAAAAGATCGTAAAATACAAGTTAAGGTTAATGATGATAAATCCGACATATTTGACATACAAAACGGGGTCCCCCAGGGCAGTGTCATCAGCCCTACCCTTTTTAATATCATGATAGACGACCTGTGTAATCAAATACACGACAAAGGTCAACTGTCCCAGTTCGCCGATGACAGTGCGATATGGTATAGGGGACATGAAATATCAATACTTAAAAAAAAAATGCAATGGACCCTTGATAACATTACCGACTGGTCTAGAAAATGGGGATTCAAAATTTCGGAAACAAAAACAATAGGCGTAGTCTTTGGTAACAAAAAATTATTTTACCCCATCAAATTAAAACTCAACAACGTGCCAATACAATTCCAAAATCATATTAAATTCTTAGGCCTTATCTTCGACAAAAAGCTATCTTGGAACAAACACATTCAATATATCCAAGATAGGTGTAAACCCATTTTAAATCTAATGAGATATATTAAAGCTAACAACTATGGCATGAATACAGAGACCTTACTCATGCTATATCGCTCATTACTTAGATCGGTAATTGATTACGGGTCCCAAGTTTACAACTCAGCAGGTGCCGTCGCGAAAGAAAAATTAGATAGGATTCAGTATCAAGGTCTACGAATAGCTCTCGGGGCTTTGAAAGCAACTCCGGTGCAAAATCTATTGGTAGAAGCCGGAGAAAAACCACTTCAAATTCGCCGAGATGAACTTTCTCTTAAATACTGGTCGCGCTGTAAACAAAATACTAAAAACCCAGCAAACGAAGTAACAGCTGACTGTAAAGAATATAGAGTGAAAGCTCATAAATGGGAACCTAATAAATACCCATTTGGGTACCAGGTACGAAAAATATTAACCGAAAACAATTTATTGGAAACCGAAATTCTTGAAAAAAAATCCAGTTCGATTCCCCCGTGGGACCAAAAATCAGCAAAAACATCTCGCCATCTTTCTTCAACTTTCAATAAAACAGACGATCCTAATAAAATAAAAAATCTGACATTAGAATATATTGATCAAAAATACCAAAATCATATCAAAATATATACGGATGGGTCTAAAGACCCGGTGTCTGGAAAAACAGGATACGGTATATTTATCCCTAAATATAACTATTCCAGATCATTCCGCAGTAGTGACAATCTCTCTGTTTATACAACCGAAATGCTTGCTATCCACCAAGCAATGTCAATAATCATAACTAATCATACAAAAATTGAAAAAACTGTAATACTAACAGATTCCCTGAGCTCAATCCAATCAATAGAAACTGATAAATCGAGTAGACCCGATATCCTCGATTCTATTTATTGTTTGGCAGCAGATATACGTTCCAAAAATATTGATTTAACAATTGAATGGATTCCCGCGCACGTAGGTTTAATCGGTAAT
Source organism: Limnoperna fortunei (assembly GCA_944474755.1). Taxonomy (NCBI): domain Eukaryota; kingdom Metazoa; phylum Mollusca; class Bivalvia; order Mytilida; family Modiolidae; genus Limnoperna; species Limnoperna fortunei. The sequence continues at coordinate 90,879,425 of OX104116.1, forward strand.
GAAACCACAGACCGATTAGCAAAAGCAGCCCTACAAAAAGATAAAATTGACTTTAAATTACCGATGAGTTCTAACGAATTTCATTCCATAATTAAACAAATATTCAAAATAAAATGGCAAAATATTTGGAACGAACACACCGGTTCATGGTATCATAATTTAAACCCAACAATAGGACAAAAACCTTTTTTCCTTCAAGGAAGCCGCTTTCATTGCAAATCTATCACAAGATTAAGATTAGGAAAAACACTTTTGGCAGGTCAAATAGGTCAGTATGTAAGAAATGTATCTCCGCTTTGCCATCACTGTAATGCTCCGGAAGATATAACTCACATGTTGATAAACTGTGACAAACATCAAATAGCTAGGCAAAAACTCAAAGAAGAACTGGCGAAAATGAACATAGATCAATTAGGTATCCAACAACTACTAGCACCCCCTTTAAGCATTAGAGAATCTGTATATAAACATTTGGTCAATTTCATCACGGAAATAGATTACCATAAACTAATCTAAAAATACTCAATTCAGCACCGCGACGGTTTTGACGAATCAAATTATTTCTTTTATACTACACTTTGGATCCATCATATATAAACTAAACAGATGTCCTCTGCGACGGTCGCGCCTTTCAAACATTGACTTCAAAAGAGAAGTTAGCCAAGAGCTTCGTCTCGGGCACCTACTTAGGGAAATGTGTCTAAATAAAGTACCCCAATCTAATAAACCTATTCCTCGGTAAAGTAGGCCAAGAGCTTCGTCTCGGGCACATACTTAGGAAAACGCGCAAGATTCAAATACTCCTCTCTAACTAAACTATTCCAAAGTAAGGTAAGCCAAGAGCTTCGTCTCGGGCACCTTATAAGGAGAACGCGTAATATTCAACTACCCCATATCTACTAAACTATGTAACTAACACAATCCTCAGTAAGGTAAGCCAAGAGCTCGTGTCGGGCGCCTACTGAGGAACACGCGTATTATACTAACACCCTCTAGTAAACTAACATAACTAATACTCCCCAGTAAGGTAAGCCAAGAGCTCGTCTCGGGCGCCTACTGGGGAACACGCGTATTATTATAAGACACTTTAGTAAAAAAAAGATATAAAAAATATATTCTACAGCAAGGTAAGCCAAGAGCTCGTCTCGGGCGCCTACTGATTCTTAAAATGGTACAAAGATAAGCTTATGTATGTATATATGTATATATGTAAAAAAAAAAAAAAATAAAAAAAAAAAAAAAAAAAAAAAAATAAAAAAAAAAAAAAAAAAAAAAAAAAAAAAAAAAAAAAAAAAAAAAAAAAAAAATAAAATTAAATAAAATAAAATAAAATTAAATTGTAAATGATAAAAAAAAATCAATAAAAATACATTTATAATAAAAAATAAAAACAGAAAATTACATAAACAACGTAAGTAATTTAAATATAACGACAACAATAATAATAATAATAATAGAAAGGATGATAAATAATAGAAGATATCAAACAAAAATTAGCCTCCGTAGTAGGTAAAATAAAAAAATAAATACCAGTAAGGACACCTTTACCTTAAAAGTGAACTATAGTAAATGATAATGAATTTTTGTCCAAAACTCAAATTACTAAATTCTAAAATAGCCACATTATTAAACCCCCCAAAATCCATGTCCGTAAGGACCGTCCGACCAAGGGCATTAAGTTGTCGGTGTAGGACGTAAAAAACTCCCCAAGCAAGCAAGTGGATTGTATTTGAAAACCCTGTATGTATCTAATAAAGCAATGACTACAGGATAATAAAATTATTTAAGAAAACTTTTTATTTATATAAATGTAAATTACACAGTTACCCCCACATATGTTCTAGAGATTGTAATTCATGTTATTATAGATAAGGACTTAAATGACCAAAATACAGTGAACCCTCATGACTATGACGTTCGATTTAACAGAATATTCAACATCCTACAGGATTTCAGTGAAAACAAACATGTCCACATGTGGTTTATGCTCCATACAACGACATTTTGTTTCCGACTCTTAACAGCATATGTCAGTAACAAATATACCAAAGCCAGTATAAATAATTTGCTATAATGACAAATTATCAAGATTTTCATGTGAAAGATTATCTTTGTCCAGAGAATTGATTTTTATAACGTTGATTACACAGGTGAACACCTGTTGCTATTTGTGTAATTAATCTTGCGTGACATTTCTGCTACAAAACAAATTGATGACAGGCATATGGATATTCTTAATTACAAGTGTGTTAAGATTGGAGTGGCACATCAGAAATAGCATAATTACCAAAAATCAGTTTAATGAAGTGTAAATAATCATTATTTACAATTAATTTTAATTTTTGTCAAAAAAATATATAAAAAATAAAGGTTTATAATTAAATATCAGCAACAAAGAAAACAACCTTTTTATTATTTGTTGTTATTAGTTTGGGTATTGAGCAGACTTGAACGATTTCAATTGGTGCAAATAAAAAAGGGATATAATCAAAGTACAAAAATACAAATTCATTATAACAGCAAATTCAGTTAAGCGTCAAGAGGGTTGACTGTAGTTGCATTCGGGTGAAAAACACTTACAAATCGATCATCCAAGTCCAATAACAAAGACTTTATTCCTTGACTTTTACTCTGAATAGCTTCATGAATTCTGCAAATAAAAAATAATAAATTGGCAAGCATGATTGTTTAACTTATGAAATAGCAAAAACAGTAAACCAATAGACAGGTATGAATATTTCAAAGTTAAGGTAGCAGACTACATCAATAAGTAACAGTCCAAGTGGCAGATTACATAAATAGGTAACAGTCCAAGTGGCAGATTACATAAATAGGTAAACAGGAGAACATGAGTTATATATGTTCCTTCATTGGTGCTCCTACACAGAGAACATGAGTTATATATGTTCCTACCTTGGTGCTGCTACAAAGAGAACATGAGTTATATGTTCCTACCTCAGTGCTCCTACACAGAGAACATGAGTTATATATGTTCCTACCTCAGTGCTCCTACTCAGAGAACATGAGTTATATATGTTCCTACCTCAGTGCTCCTACTCAGAGAACATGAGTTATATATGTTCCTACCTCAGTGCTCCTACTCAGAGAACATGAATTATATATGGTCCTACTATGGTGCTCCTACACATAGTACATCAGTTAAATATGTTCGTACCTTGGTGCTCCTACACAGGGAACATGAGTTATATATGTTCCTACATTGGTGCTCCTACACAGGGAACATGAGTTATATATGTTCCTACATTGGTGCTCCTACACAGTGAACATGAGTTATATATCTTCCTACCTCTGTGCTCCTACACAGGGAACATGAGTTATATATGTTCCTACCTCAGTGCTCCTACACAGAGAACATGAGTTATATATGTTCCTACCTTGGTGCTCCTACACAGAGGACATGAGTTATATATGGTCCTACTATGGTGCTGCTACAAAGAGAACATGAGTTATATATGTTCCTACCTTGGTGCTCCTACACAGAGAACATGAGTTATATATGTTCCTACTTAAGTACTATGATGCTGCTACAAAGAGAACATGAGTTAAATATGTTCCTACCTCAGTGCTCCTACACAGAGAACATGAGTTATATATTTTCCTACCTTGGTGCTCCTACACAGAGAACATGAGTTATATATGTTCCTCCCTCAGTGCTCCTACACAGAGAACATGAGTTATATATGTTCCTACCTTGGTGCTCCTACACAGAGAACATGAGTTATATATGTTCCTACCTTGGTGCTCCTACACAGAGGACATGAGCTATATATGGTCCTACTATGGTGCTGCTACAAAGAGAACATGAGTTACCGTATAACCGGTAATTTTTGCGGTGTGAAATTTTTGCGGATTGGGATTGAAATTCTGATATTTTATTTTTGCTGATTTTAATTTTTGCGCTTTTACATCTTGAACAAACAAAAATAGTCGAGTTTTTATTTCTGTTGTGTATCCTGATTAGCCCCGTGATTTGGGCTATGAATTATGTTCCACGCTAAAGGAAAATCATATTGAGCATGACAAGCTTCTGTCAACACAGGTTAAACACAGGTAGGATTTTAATTGGAAATCGATATTAACAGGTAATAATAACTGTTAAATAACGGATTAATCACAGTTTGTTGTATAAACATCCTTTGTTTTATACCGGTAGACAATAACAATAAAGGAAAATTTGTTGGTCTTTTTGTTTCTTGTAAAACCATCCTTTATTTTGTATCTATCTGATGGACAATAACAATAAAGGAAAAAATTATTAGTGTTTTTATAGTGAATATTTTATTAAACTCCGAAAACGAGAAAACTATTCACATCGCTTCGATGATTTTTATTTACCACCGAGATCATTAATGTAATTAATATCCCGAAGGGTAACAAAATATAGATCGACACAAGTTTGTGAAACTTTATTTACGGATAGGAATAATTCATACTTTTTTATGCGATTTTAAATTTTGCGGTCGAGTGTCAACCGCGAAATAACGCAAAAATTAAATTACCGCAAAAATTACCAGTTATACGGTATATATGTTCCTACCTTGGTGCTGCTACAAAGAGAACATGAGTTATATATGTTCCTACCTTGGAACTCCTACACAGAGGACATGAGCTATATATGGTCCTACTATGGTGCTGCTACAAAGAGAACATGAGTTATATATGTTCCTACCTTGGTGCTCCTACACAGGGAACATGAGTTATATATGTTCCTACCTAGGTGCTCCTAAACAGAAAACATGAGTTTTATCTGCTCCTACCTTGATGCTCCAACAAAGAGAACATGAGTTACTAGTATATATGTTCCTACATTGGTGCTCCTACAGAGAACATGTTATACATGTTCCTACCTCAGTGCTCCTACACAGAGAACATGAGTTATATATGTTCCTACCTTGGTGCTCCAACACAGAGTACATGAGTAATATATGTTCCTACTAAAGTACTATGGTGCTGCTACATAGAGAACATGAGTTATATATGTTCCTACTATGGTGCTCCTACACAGCGTACATGAGTTTAATATGTTTCTACACAAAGCACATCAGTTATATATATTTGTACCTTTGTGCTCCTACACAGAGAACATTAGTTATGTATGTTCCTACCTTGATAAACCTACACAGAGAACATTCCTACCTTTATAAACCTACACAGAGAACATGAGTTATAATATGTTCCTACTATGGTGCTCCTACACAGAGTACATCAGTTAAATATGTTCGTACCTTGGTGCTCCAACACAGAGTACATCAGTTAAATATGTTCATACCTTGGTGCTCCTACACAGGGAACATGAGTTATATATGTTTCTACCTTGGTGCTACTATAGAGGACATGAGTTATATATGTTCCTACCTTGGTGCTCCTACACAGAGAACATGAGTTATATATGTTTCTACCTTGGTGCTCCTACACAGAGGACATGAGTTATATATGTTTCTACCTTGGTGCTCCTACACAGAGGACATGAGTTATATATGTTTCTACCTTGGTGCTCCTACACAGAGTACATCAGTAAAATATGTTCGTACCTTGGTGCTCCAACACAGAGTACATCAGTTAAATATGTTCGTACCTTGGTGCTCCTACACAGGGAACACGAGTTAAATTTGTTCCTACCTTGGTGCTCCTACACAGAGGACACGAGTTAAATATGTTCCTACCTTGGTGCTCCTACACAGAGGACATGAGTTATATATGTTTCTACCTTGGTGCTCCTACACAGAGTACATCAGTTAAATATGTTCGTACCTTGGTGCTCCAACACAGAGTACATCATTTAAATATGTTTCTACCTTGGTGCTCCTACACAGGGAACATGAGTTAAATATGTTTCTACACAAAGTACATCAGTTAAATATGTTCCTACCTTGGTGCTCCAACACAGAGAACATGAGTTATATCCAGTTTCTGCAGCAGATTTACAGTAAACTGTATTGAAGATTTAGAGAACATGTATTGCTGAAAAAAATATAAAAATATTAACAAACATTAAAGCCATACAAAGATTTCTGAAAATTAGTCATCTTTGATTGCCATTAGTTGAGATTGTTCATGTTATGTTAGAAAGTCTCAAACTCTCAAATGAAACAAAAAAATACATCCCTTTATAGCAGATAAACTTGAAAATGTCTTATATTTTTCCATTTTTAATGCTATTTTTAAGACTGACTGAACTACTTACAGCATAAGTTTTATTGTTGTCTAAAAGTTTAAATAACTCTGATGGCTTCTTCATCATTTCATCATCAACAGGGGACTTAACTTCATGATGACTGTGATTTTCACGTTCATTGGGTAGCAAAAACTGACCACATGTTACACAAAATACTCTGGCGATTGCTTCTAGCTTCCTTAATTTGTGACACCTAATAAACAAAACATGATTAATTAAGATAATTCTATTGAGCAATACACAAAAACAAGTTAGTCAAGATGCTGGAATTTATGTAAAAAATAAAAGAGGATCTATTTTTTGTACTATATTCATGTGAACATATTATGGTAAATAAAACTGAACTTTTGCTGTTCATGCGTAAACATAAGGCCCACTATAAGACAGAGAAGAATTAGTTTTCATATTCCATAATCTCTAAGAAATCACTTGTCATGCTACTGAAAACACAGTATTTCAGCATTTTTTTTCTGACTAAATCTGTCCCATTCAGGCAAATTTATTTCTTGATTGATTGAATGTTTGCTGAACACCCAGCGAGCAATATTTTATCAGTTTTATGGTCTTACCGGTATACTATTCAACTAACAATTTATTGTTACATGTGTAGTGTAATTATCATGATAATAAATCAAGTACCCTTTAATTCAAATGATAATCCCTTCAAATGCAATCAATTACACAATCACTTGTCAGATTAAAAAATCAATACCCCAATGGTACCTTATAGAAAGGAAATATCACATGACTCAATCATCAGCTGTTCATTGAATAAAACAAACATGGCGACCGGGAATTATAAAACCACAATATTCAACTAATACTCCGTATGCTTTCGGTAGGTATTGCAAAAACACGATATTAATGATCTTTATTCAAATAATAAGCATATAAATGAACAGTACAAAACAATGTCTCGAATACGACGATCTTGGTCAAAAACGGTCAACTTTAAGCACTGAAAAAAAGATCTTTGTCTGTATAGGGATGTATTATGCGCACCCCCTTCTTTAAAACCTGAAAAAAAAACGTAAAAAAGTGCGCATTATACACGGCCAAATATGGTATATGTTAAAGCAACTTGTTATCCTTTCATGATACCTAGCAGAGTCTTATATGTTAAAGCAACTTGTTATCCTTCCATGATACCTAGCAGAGTCTTATATGTGAAGCAACTTGTTATCCTTTCATGATACCTAGCAGAGTCTTATATGTTAAAGCAACTTGTTATCCTTTCATGATACCTAGCAGAGTCTTATATGTGAAGCAACTTGTTATCCTTTCATGATACCTAGCAGAGTCTTATATGTTAAAGCAACTTGTTATCCTTTCATGATACCTAGCAGAGTCTTATATGTGAAGCAACTTGTTATCCCTTCATGATACCTAGCAGAGTCTTATATGTTAAAGCAACTTGTTATCCTTTCATGATACCTAGCAGAGTCTTATATGTTAAAGCAACTTGTTATCCTTCCATGATACTTAGCAGAGTCTTATATGTGAAGCAACTTGTTATCCTTTCATGATACCTAGCAGAGTCTTATATGTGAAGCAACTTGTTATCCTTTCATGATACCTAGCAGAGTCTTATATGTTAAAGCAACTTATTATCCTTCCATGATACCTAGCAGAGTCTTATATGTGAAGCAACTTATTATCCTTCCATGATACCTAGCAGAGTCTTATATGTTAAAGCAACTTGTTATCCTTCCATGATACTTAGCAGAGTCTTATATGTGAAGCAACTTGTTATCCTTTCATGATACCTAGCAGAGTCTTATATGTGAAGCAACTTATTATCCTTCCATGATACCTAGCAGAGTCTTATATGTGAAGCAACTTATTATCCTTCCATGATACCTAGCAGAGTCTTATATGTTAAAGCAACTTGTTATCCTTTCATGATACCTAGCAGAGTCTTATATGTTAAAGCAACTTGTTATCCTTTCATGATACCTAGCAGAGTCTTATATGTGAAGCAACTTGTTATCCTTCCATGATACCTAGCAGAGTCTTATATGTTAAAGCAACTTGTTATCCTTCCATGATACTTAGCAGAGTCTTATATGTGAAGCAACTTGTTATCCTTTCATGATACCTAGCAGAGTCTTATATGTGAAGCAACTTGTTATCCTTTCATGATACCTAGCAGAGTCTTATATGTTAAAGCAACTTATTATCCTTCCATGATACCTAGCAGAGTCTTATATGTGAAGCAACTTGTTATCCTTTCATGATACCTAGCAGAGTCTTATATGTTAAAGCAACTTATTATTCTTCCATGATACCTAGCAGAGTCTTATATGTTAAAGCAACTTGTTATCCTTTCATGATACCTAGCAGAGTCTTATATGTTAAAGCAACTTATTATCCTTCCATGATACCTAGCAGAGTCTTATATGTGAAGCAACTTATTATCCTTCCATGATACCTAGCAGAGTCTTATATGTTAAAGCAACTTGTTATCCTTTCATGATACCTAGCAGAGTCGTATATGTTAAAGCAACTTGTTATCCTTTCATGATACCTAGCAGAGTCTTATATGTTTAAGCAACTTGTTATCCATTCATGATACCTAGCAGAGTCTTATATGTGAAGCAATTATCCTTTCATGATACCTAGCAGAGTCTTATATGTTTAAGCAACTTGTTATCCATTCATGATACCTAGCAGAGTCTTATATGTGAAGCAATTATCCTTTCATGATACCTAGCAGAGTCTTATATGTTAAAGCAACTTGTTATCCTTTCATGATACCTAGCACAGTCTTATATGTGAAGCAACTTGTTATCCTTTCATGATACCTAGCACAGTCTTATATGTTAAAGCAACTTGTTATCCTTTCATGATACCTAGCACAGTCTTATATGTGAAGCAACTTGTTATCCTTTCATGATACCTAGCACAGTCTTATATGTTAAAGCAACTTGTTATCCTTTCATGATACCTAGCAGAGTCTTATATGTTAAAGCAACTTGTTATCCTTTCATGATACCTAGCACAGTCTTTTATGTGAAGCAACTTGTTATCCTTTCATGATACCTAGCAGAGTCTTTTATGTGAAGCAACTTGTTATCCTTCCATGATACCTAGCAGAGTCTTATAAGTTAAAGCAACTTGTTATCCTTTCATGATACCTAGCAGAGTCTTATATGTTAAAGCAACTTGTTATCCTTTCATGATATCTAGCAGAGTCTTATATGTTAAAGCAACTTGTTATCCTTTCATGATACCTAGCAGAGTCTTATATGTTAAAGCAACTTGTTATCCTTTCATGATACCTAGCAGAGTCTTATATGTGAAGCAACTTGTTATCCTTTCATGATACCTAGCAGAGTCTTTTATGTGAAGCAACTTGTTATCCTTCCATGATACCTAGCAGAGTCTTATATGTTAAAGCAACTTGTTATCCTTTCATGATACCTAGCAGAGTCTTATATGTTAAAGCAACTTGTTATCCTTTCATGATACCTAGCAGAGTCTTTTATGTGAAGCAACTTGTTATCCTTCCATGATACCTAGCAGAGTCTTATATGTTAAAGCAACTTGTTATCCTTCCATGATACCTAGCAGAGTCTTATATGTTAAAGCAACTTGTTATCCTTTCATGATACCTAGCAGAGTCTTTTATGTGAAGCAACTTGTTATCCTTCCATGATACCTAGCAGAGTCTTATATGTTAAAGCAACTTGTTATCCTTCCATGATACCTAGCAGAGTCTTATATGTTAAAGCAACTTGTTATCCTTTCATGATACCTAGCAGAGTCTTATATGTTAAAGCAACTTGTTATCCTTTCATGATACCTAGCAGAGTCTTATATGTTAAAGGAACTTGTTATCCTTTCATGATACCTAGCAGAGTCTTATATGTTAAAGCAACTTGTTATCCTTCCATGATACCTAGCAGAGTCTTATATGTTAAAGCAACTTGTTATCCTTCCATGATACCTAGCAGAGTCTTATATGTTAAAGCACTTGTTATCCTTTCATGATACCTAGCAGAGGCTTATATGTTAAAGCAACTTGTTATCCTTTCATGATACCTAGCAGAGTCTTTTATGTGAAGCAACTTGTTATCCTTCCATGATACCTAGCATAGTCTTATATGTTAAAGCAACTTGTTATCCTTCCATGATACCTAGCAGAGTCTTATATGTTAAAGCACTTGTTATCCTTTCATGATACCTAGCAGAGTCTTATATGTTAAAGCAACTTGTTATCCTTTCATGATACCTAGCAGAGTCTTTTATGTGAAGCAACTTGTTATCCTTCCATGATACCTAGCAGAGTCTTATATGTTAAAGCAACTTGTTATCCTTCCATGATACCTAGCAGAGTCTTATATGTGAAGCAACTTGTTATCCATTCTTGATACCTAGCATAGTCTTATATGTTAAAGCAACTTGTTATCCTTTCATGATACCTAGCAGAGTCCAATATGTTAAAGCAACTTGTTATCCTTTCATGATACCTAGCAGAGTCTTATATGTTAAAGCAACTTGTTATCCTTTCATGATACCTAGCAGAGTCTTTTATGTGAAGCAACTTGTTATCCTTCCATGATACCTAGCAGAGTCTTCTATGTTAAAGCAACTTGTTATCCTTCCATGATACCTAGCAGAGTCTTATATGTGAAGCAACTTGTTATCCATTCTTGATACCTAGCATAGTCTTATATGTTAAAGCAACTTGTTATCCTTTCATGATACCTAGCAGAGTCTTATATGTTAAAGCAACTTGTTATCCTTTCATGATACCTAGCAGAGTCTTATATGTTAAAGCAACTTGTTATCCTTTCATGATACCTAGCAGAGTCTTATATGTAAAGCAACTTGTTATCCTTTCATGATACCTAGCAGAGTCTTATATGTCAAAGCAACTTGTTATCCTTTCTTGATACCTTGCAGATTCTTTCTTATATGTTAAGCAACTTGTTATCCATTCTTGATACCTAGCAGAGTCTTATATGTTAAAGCAACTTGTTATCCATTCATGATACCTAGCAGAGTCTTATTTGTAAAAGCAACTTGTTATCCTTTCATGATACCTAGCAGAGTCTTATATGTAAAGCAACTTGTTATCCTTTCATTATACCTAGCAGAGTCTAATATGTTAAAGCAACTTGTTATCCTTTCATGATACCTAGCAGAGTCTTATATGTTAAAGCAACTTGTTATCCTTTCATGATACCTAGCAGAGTCTCATATGTTAAGCAACTTGTTATCCTTTCATGATACCTAGCAGAGTCTTATATGTGAAGCAACTTGTTATCCTTTCATGATACCTAGCAGAGTCTTATATGTTTAAGCAACTTGTTATCCTTTCATGATACCTAGCAGAGTCTTATATGTTAAAGCAACTTGTTATCCTTTCATGATACCTAGCAGAGTCTTATATGTTAAAGCAACTTGTTATCCTTTCATGATACCTAGCAGTCTTATATGTTAAGCAACTTGTTATCCTTTCATGATACCTAGCAGAGTCTTATATGTGAAGCAACTTGTTATCCTTTCATGATACCTAGTAGAGTCTTATATGTGAAGCAACTTGTTATCCTTTCATGATACCTAGCAGAGTCTTTTATGTGAAGCAACTTGTTATCCTTCCATGATACCTAGCAGAGTCTTATATGTTAAAGCAACTTGTTATCCTTCCATGATACCTAGCAGAGTCTTATATGTTAAAGCAACTTGTTATCCTTCCATGATACCTAGCAGAGTCTTATATGTTAAAGCAACTTGTTATCCTTCCATGATACCTAGCAGAGTCTTATATGTTAAAGCACTTGTTATCCTTTCATGATACCTAGCAGAGTCTTATATGTTAAAGCAACTTGTTATCCTTTCATGATACCTAGCAGAGTCTTTTATGTGAAGCAACTTGTTATCCTTCCATGATACCTAGCAGAGTCTTATATGTTAAAGCAACTTGTTATCCTTCCATGATACCTAGCAGAGTCTTATATGTTAAAGCAACTTGTTATCCTTTCATGATACCTAGCAGAGTCTTATATGTTAAAGCAACTTGTTATCCTTTCATGATACCTAGCAGAGTCTTATATGTTAAAGCAACTTGTTATCCTTTCATGATACCTAGCAGAGTCTTTTATGTGAAGCAACTTGTTATCCTTCCATGATACCTAGCAGAGTCTTATATGTTAAAGCAACTTGTTATCCTTCCATGATACCTAGCAGAGTCTTATATGTGAAGCAACTTGTTATCCATTCTTGATACCTAGCATAGTCTTATATGTTAAAGCAACTTGTTATCCTTTCATGATACCTAGCAGAGTCCAATATGTTAAAGCAACTTGTTATCCTTTCATGATACCTAGCAGAGTCTTATATGTTAAAGCAACTTGTTATCCTTTCATGATACCTAGCAGAGTCTTTTATGTGAAGCAACTTGTTATCCTTCCATGATACCTAGCAGAGTCTTATATGTTAAAGCAACTTGTTATCCTTCCATGATACCTAGCAGAGTCTAATATGTGAAGCAACTTGTTATCCATTCTTGATACCTAGCATAGTCTTATATGTTAAAGCAACTTGTTATCCTTTCATGATACCTAGCAGAGTCTTATATGTTAAAGCAACTTGTTATCCTTTCATGATACCTAGCTGAGTCTTATATGTTAAAGCAACTTGTTATCCTTTCATGATACCTAGCAGAGTCTTATATGTAAAGCAACTTGTTATCCTTTCATGATACCTAGCAGAGTCTTATATGTCAAAGCAACTTGTTATCCTTTCTTGATACCTTGCAGATTCTTTCTTATATGTTAAGCAACTTGTTATCCATTCTTGATACCTAGCAGAGTCTTATATGTTAAAGCAACTTGTTATCCATTCATGATACCTAGCAGAGTCTTATTTGTAAAAGCAACTTGTTATCCTTTCATGATACCTAGCAGAGTCTTATATGTAAAGCAACTTGTTATCCTTTCATTATACCTAGCAGAGTCTTATATGTTAAAGCAACTTGTTATCCTTTCATGATACCTAGCAGAGTCTTATATGTTAAAGCAACTTGTTATCCTTTCATGATACCTAGCAGAGTCTTATATGTTAAGCAACTTGTTATCCTTTCATGATACCTAGCAGAGTCTTATATGTGAAGCAACTTGTTATCCTTTCATGATACCTAGCAGAGTCTTATATGTTTAAGCAACTTGTTATCCTTTCATGATACCTAGCAGAGTCTTATATGTTAAAGCAACTTGTTATCCTTTCATGATACCTAGCAGAGTCTTATATGTTAAAGCAACTTGTTATCCTTTCATGATACCTAGCAGAGTCTTATATGTTAAGCAACTTGTTATCCTTTCATGATACCTAGCAGAGTCTTATATGTGAAGCAACTTGTTATCCTTTCATGATACCTAGTAGAGTCTTATATGTGAAGCAACTTGTTATCCTTTCAAGATACCTAGCAGAGTCTTATATGTTAAAGCATAAAATAAAATAATTAAGCATGGCATTTTACCTATTGCCAACATTATACAGACTACGGTCTGCAGTCCGGCTTTTCATTTATAACAACCATATCAAGCAGATGGGCTAACCTATCCCCCCAACTGGAACGCGCTGGGGAGCTATGTGGATCTAGTGCTGGGAACCCTTGCAGACAGAGACTGCACAATTAACAAAATCACCAAAACCAATACCTTTTCTTCAGCTTTCTGGCCATTAATTCAGATTCTTTATGGATTGTCTCCCTTGCTGCCTTCTTCGATTCAGACATCTTTTCATCTTTCCACTGAAAAAAGTTGCACTCCTTCCGATCTCTGAATGCTGAACAGGCATAAAACTGACGGTTATCTTCACTGTTATATCTTACAAAGAGCAATGTTGGACCTAAAAATATAAGATTATCACTTATATCTTGAAAAAAACACAATGATTTTACATATGTCAGTCATCAGAATAAGCGTGTTTTACTTACTTTGCATTTAGTATTTTGTTAAAAACATATTGTGAACATATCAGCATTCCACTGTATGATATGTAACATAAACCTTTATTAAACTGCATTCTGCATATGATATGGAATTACATCAAATGTCGCTGATGTTCTACAACAAGTATATAAATTGAGAATCAGCTATACTTAACATTTATTGCACAATGCTAGAACATGTTTTGTTGAAATTGATACATTACTTGCCACAATTCAATTGGTTATTGTTATGATAAATATAAAAGAATTATATTGTAAGAAAACCAAACTACTAACAAGATTTGAAAACCATAGGACAGCGACAAACCTGGATTAAGATAATGAAACACGACATATCAAAGAAACCAAAAGATGGTGGAATAGGCAGGTGCTCGATTACTGGGAGAGAAATTTTTGCTTTATAACTATGCTAGAAGCTGTGGCCATGTATTCAACTGACTTATGTGTAATGTTCCAGCTCCTTCGTAAAAAACTACAAATTTTACTGGAGAAAATTATTCAAACTACACCCCCTGAAACGTAAAACGTTCCCGTACCAACGTTAAACGGACGAACCAAAAACGACATACGAACGGACGAAGAACGATGAACGCTCTTATCGTCCAGACGAACCATTTAAAAATTAACCAATCAGAGACAAGCTATACGCTTCAATCGTTCGTATGGGGGAAAACGAATGGAGATGCCTATATCGTGCTTTGTAAAAATCAAGAAACGTTCGATCATTTTAAATAAAATCTTGAGAATCAAGCTGGTTTATAGTAAACAAATAAATAATTGAAAAGGAATAAATAATAAAATAATTATACTTTATTTTCATTAAATCATCATTTAAATGATTTGTGACAGCTCAAACAGGTAATACACTCATAAAAAAACGTGACAACATAACAAGCCTACGAGAAAATTTGTGGGGTTGAGTATTTTTATTAAATATTCATGTTCGTGATTTCGGCTAAACACGGAAATGTTTTAATAATGGACTTATAAATATTTTTTATCATAGTGTAAAAAGAAACGAGCTTAATCGTCCATTTTATTTTGATTACTAACATTCCCGAGGAAGCTTTTATAATTAATCTTTATTGCATATATTGTTTGTTTTTGTTTGTTTGAATGGTGTTTTAACGCCACTTTCAGCAATTTTTCAGCTATTTCATGGCGTCCAGTTTTTATTGGGGGAGGAAGCCGGAGTACCCGGAGAGAACCCCCGACCTGCGGTAGGAAAACTGGCAATCCTTGTCAATTAAGATTGGAGTCGAGTACACCCTGCCTGCAGTGAGAATCGAACCCGCAATCTCAGTGTTGACAGACCACGTGATCAATAGTAAACGAACTACCTTGACCACTCGGCCACCGAGGCCCCTTATTGCATATACCGTAAAACGGTGCGTATAGTCCGCATTTACGTATTGTCCGCACCCCTTTCTTGGACCAGAAAATTGCGGAAAAATTCTTATATGCATGTACAATCCGCACGTACAAGTTTTTACAAAACGCGTCATGATGAAGACATCCGAGTCCGACTTGGGCGCGCTTTTTAAAAAGTTTTTACTGTAATATGTAATTTATTCTCTTCTAAAATATCATTAATGTTTATCGTTTTATTTATTTCTTAGGATTGTAATAAATAAAATTAAAAAATAGTGCGAACTGACTCGATACCTTGATCATTGTTAAATACTCACACATTTCGAAACCAAACCGATTTGTCAACTTTCATTTATCAACGTAAACAAAGAAAAGAAAAAAGATAACACGTTTTATTTCAATCCCTCAAAGATTGCAATCAAAACATCGATCTTCAGCAACGTACTGTAACGTTACATAACGACGCCATTTGCATTTTACGCATAGCTGGTTTAAACATCCTCTATTTTCGTATCCGTTTCAATTTTTATTCGTCGTTTATAATTAAAATCATAAATAAAAATAATATAAGTAAAATTAATATCATTACAAAGTATACATAATGAAAGTTTATAAAAGAATCACGTTAGAATAGTACGAAAATACCGCATCTAACACAACAACAAAATGGCGACCGCCAGTGACAACAATCAACGGGTCGAAAAAAACTCTACCGAGTTTGTATTTACGTATAATCCGCACCATTCCTTTCCGACTTAGATTAAAAGAAAAAAACTGCGGACAATACGACACTTTTTACGGTAATGAAATGTACTAATCCAACTGTATATTTATTATGTGTTATATATTTGTTAAACCTTATAGTTTCATAAATTAAGGGGTAATTTATTACAAAAATTCTCTATTGGAAAAGTTCATCAAGGTGGTGTTCAAATAACACATTTAAAATCACATTTGTAATACCACTACCGAGACCTTTGCAAGAATATTAAAAACCATATTTAACATAAAAAAAAACTACTGAGACCTTCGAGATACAATTAAAAACAAAATTAAACATATAAAATCACTCCTGATACATAAGAAATGCAATCAAAAACCATAATACAAATATAAAATCAATCCCGAGACCTTAGCTATGCAGTTAAAAACCATATAACACAAACAATTTCACTACTGAGACCTTAGCAATACAATTAAAAACCATATTTCACATACAAAATCACTCCTGAGACCTTAGCAATACAATTAAAAACCATATTACACATATAAAATCAGTCCTGAGACCCTAGCAATACAATTAACAAGTGTGGACACAGAAAAACGTCTCGCCTGTATTCCGCATCAGTAACGAAAATAAATTTCGTCATAAGCATTACGTAAATAGCATTTAATATCAGCAGCGGCCTGTATACAAAATATTGTCACCATACCCTGCATAGTTACAGGGGAACAGCCGTAACCCAAAAACTTTAACGTAGTTGCTGGACCATGAAATTGAGGTCAAGGTCAGGTGGAACCTACCAGACAGTCATGTACTATTCATCAGCAACCTATATACCAAATATTGTCATCCTACCATGCGTAGTTACAGAGGAACTATCGTAACCCAATAACTTTAACGTAGTCGCTGGACCGTGAAATTGAGGTCAAGGTCAGGTGACACCTACCAGACAGTCATGTACTAGTCATCAGCAACCTATACACCAAATATTGTCATCTTACCATGTGTAGTTACAAAGGAACTGTCGTAACACAAAAACTTTAACGTAGTTGCTGGACCGTGAAATTGAGGTCAAGGTCAGGTGACACCTACCAGACAGTCATGTACTAGTCATCAGCAACCTATACACCAAATATTGTCATCCTACCATGCGTAGTTACAGAGGAACTGTTGTAACCCAAAAACTTTAACGTAGTCGCTGGACCGTGAAATTGAGGTCAAGGTCAGGTGACACCTACCAGACAGTCATGTACTAGTCATCAGCAACCTATACACCAAATATTGTCATCCTACCATGCGTAGTTACAGAGGAACTGTCGTAACCCAAAAACTTTAACGTAGTCGCTGGACCATGAAATTGAGGTCAAGGTCAGGTGACACCTACCAGACAGTCATGTACTAGTCATCAGCAACCTATACACCAAATATTGTCATCCTACCATGCGTAGTTACAGAGGAACTGTCGTAACCCAAAAACTTTAACGTAGTCGCTGGACCGTGAAATTGAGGTCAAGGTCAGGTGACACCTACCAGACAGTCATGTACTAGTCATCAGCAACCTATACACCAAATATTGTCATCCTACCATGCGTAGTTACAGAGGAACTGTCGTAACCCTAAAACTTTAACGTAGTCGCTGGACCGTGAAATTGAGGTCAAGGTCAGGTGACAGGTGACTGACTGGCAAGTACTCATCATAAGCTACCTCTGGACCAAATTTGATGGACCTAGGGCTTGGGCTTACAAAGATATGAAGCAAGATGTCAAGTGTTTACGCCGCCGCCGCCGGATTCACATACAACATATGTCTCGCCTCCAGCGACTTTCGTCGCAGGCGAGACAAAAACCATATTTCACATACAAAATCACTCCTGAGACCCTAGCAATACAATTAAAAACTATTTCTCATATAAAATCACCCCTGATAACTTTGCAATACAATTAAAAACCATATTTCACATACAAAATCACTCCTGAGACCTTTGTGATACAATTAAAAACAATATTACATATATAAAATCACTCCTCAGACCTTTGTGATACAATAAAAAACCATATTACATATATAAAATCACTCCTGAGACCCTAGCAATACAATTAACAAGTGTGGACACAGAAAAACGTCTCGCCTGGATTCCGCATCAATAACGGAAATAAATTTCGTCATAAGCATCAGGTAAATAGCATTAAATATCAGCAGCAGCCTGTATACGAAATATTGTCACCATACCATGTATAGTTACAGGGGAACAGCCGTAACCCAAAACCTTTAACGCAGTCGCTGGACCGTGAAATTGAGGTCAAGGTCAGGTGGAACCTACCAGACAGTCATGTACTATTCATCAGCAACCTATATACCAAATATTGTCATCCTACCATGCATAGTTACAGAGAAACTGCCGTAACCCAAAAACTTTAATGTAGTCGCTGGACCGTGAAATTGAGGTCAAGGTCAGGTGACAGGTGACTGACTGGCAAGTACTCATCATAAGCTACCTATGGACCAAATTTGATGGACCTACGGCTTGGGCTTACAAATATATGAAGCAAGATGTCAAGTGTTTACTCCGCCGCCGGATTCCCATACATACGTCTCGCCTCCAGCGACTTTCGTCGCAGGCGAGACAAAAACCATATTTCACATGCAAAATCACTCCTGTGACTTTTGCAATACAATTAAAAACCATATTTCACATGCAAAATCACTCCTGAGACTTTTGCAATACAATTAACAAGTGTGGACACAGAAAAACGTCTCGCCTGCATTCCGCATCAGTAACGAAAATAAATTTCGTCATAAGCATTACGTAAATAGCATTAAATATCAGCAGCGGCCTGTATACAAAATATTGTCACCATACCCTGCATAGACACAGGGGAACAGCCGTAACCCAAAAACTTTAACGTAGTCGCTGGACCGTGAAATTGAGGTCAAGGTCAGGTGGAACCTACCAGACAGTCATGTACTATTCATCAGCAACCTATATACCAAATATTGTCATCCTACCATGCGTAGTTACAGAGGAACTATCGTAACCCAAAAACTTTAACGTAGTCACTGGACCG
Source organism: Limnoperna fortunei (assembly GCA_944474755.1). Lineage (NCBI taxonomy): Eukaryota > Metazoa > Mollusca > Bivalvia > Mytilida > Modiolidae > Limnoperna > Limnoperna fortunei. The sequence goes on from OX104116.1 coordinate 90,898,742, forward strand.
TGAAATTGAGGTCAAGGTCAGGTGACACCTACCAGACAGTCATGTACTAGTCATCAGCAACCTATACACCAAATATTGTCATCCTACCATGCATAGTTACAGAGGAACTGTCGTAACCCAAAAACTTTAATGTAGTCGCTGGACCGTGAAATTGAGGTCAAGGTCAGGTGACACCTACCAGACAGTCATGTACTAGTCATCAACAACCTATACACCAAATATTGTCATCCTACCATGCATAGTTACAGAGGAACTGTCGTAAGCCAAAAACTTTAACATAGTCGCTGGACCGTGAAATTGAGGTCAAGGTCAGGTGACACCTACCAGACAGTCATGTACTAGTCATTAGCAACCTATACACCAAATATTGTCATCCTACCATGCGTAGTTACAGAGGAACTGTCCTAACCCAAAAACTTTAACATAGTCGCTGGACCGTGAAATTGAGGTCAAGGTCAGGTGACACCTACCAGACAGTCATGTACTAGTCATCAGCAACCTATACACCAAGTATTGTCATCCTACCATGCGTAGTTACAGAGGAACTGTCGTAACCCAAAAACTTTAACGTAGTCGCTGGACCGTGAAATTGAGGTCAAGGTCAGGTGACACCTACCAGACAGTCATGTACTAGTCATCAGCAACCTATACACCAAATATTGTCATCCTACCATGCATAGTTACAGAGGAACTGTCGTAACCCAAAAACTTTAATGTAGTCGCTGGACCGTGAAATTGAGGTCAAGGTCAGGTGACACCTACCAGACAGTCATGTACTAGTCATCAACAACCTATACACCAAATATTGTCATCCTACCATGCATAGTTACAGAGGAACTGTTGTAAGCCAAAAACTTTAACATAGTCGCTGGACCGTGAAATTGAGGTCAAGGTCAGGTGACACCTACCAGACAGTCATGTACTAGTCATTAGCAACCTATACACCAAATATTGTCATCCTACCATGCGTAGTTACAGAGGAACTGTCCTAACCCAAAAACTTTAACATAGTCGCTGGACCGTGAAATTGAGGTCAAGGTCAGGTGACACCTACCAGACAGTCATGTACTAGTCATCAGCAACCTATACACCAAGTATTGTCATCCTACCATGCGTAGTTACAGAGGAACTGTCGTAACCCAAAAACTTTAACGTAGTCGCTGGACCGTGAAATTGAGGTCAAGGTCAGGTGACACCTACCAGACAGTCATGTACTAGTCATCAGCAACCTATACACCAAATATTGTCATCCTACCATGAGTAGTTACAGAGGAACTGTCGTAACCCAAAAACTTTAACGTAGTCGCTGGACCGTGAAATTGAGGTCAAGGTCAGGTGACAGGTGACTGACTGGCAAGTACTCATCATAAGCTACCTCTGGACCAAATTTGATGGACCTAGGGCTTGGGCTTACAAAGATATGAAGCAAGATGTCAAGTGTTTACGCCGCCGCCGCCGCCGGATTCCCATACATATGTCTCGCCTCCAGCGACTTTCGTCGCAGGCGAGACAAAAACCATATTTCACATACAAAATCACTCCTGAGACCCTAGCAATACAATTACAAACTATATTACACATATAAAGTCACTCCTGAGAACTTTGCGATACAATTAAAAACCATATATCACATATAAAATCACTCCTGAGACCTTTGCGCTACAATTAAAAACCATATTACACATATGAAATCACTTCTCAGACTTTTGCAATACAACTAAAAACCATATAATTAAAAACCATATTACATATATAAAATCACTCCTGAGACCCTAGCAATACAATTAAAAACCATATAATTTTACATGCAAAATCACTCCTGAGACCTTTGCGATACAATTAAAAACCATATTTCACATACAAAATAACTCCTGAGACCCTAGCAATACAATTACAAACTATATTACACATATAAAGTCACTCCTGAGAACTTTGCGATACAATTAAAAACCATATTACACATATAAAATCACTCCTCAGACTTTTGCAATACAATTAAAAACCATATTACATATATAAAATCACTCCTAAGACCCTAGCTATACCATTCACAAGTGTGGACACAGAAAAACGTCTCGCCTGAATTCCGCATCAGTAACGAAAATAAATTTCGTCATAAGCATTATGTAAATAGCATTAATTATGAGGAGCGGCCTGTATACCAATTATTGTCACCGTACTATGCATAGTTACAGAGGAACTGTCTTAATACAAAAACTTTAACGAAGTCGCTGAACCGTTAAATTGAGGTCAAGGTCAGGTGACACCTACAAGACAATCATTTACTATTCATCAGCAACCTATATACCAAATATTGTCATCCTACCATGCTTGGTTACAGGGGAACAGCAGTAACCTAAAAACTTTAACGTAGTCACTGGACCGTGAAATTGAGATCAAGGTCAAATGGCACCTACCAGACAGTCATGTACTATTTATCAGCAACCTATATACCAAATATTGTCATCTTACCATGTGTAGTTACAGAGGAACTGTCGTAACCCAAAAACATTAACGTTGTCGCTGGACCGTGAAATTGAGGTCAAGGTCAGGTGACACCTACCAGACAGTCATGCACTAGTCATCAGCAACCTATACACCAAATATTGTCATCCTACCATGCATAGTTACAGAGGAACTGTCGTAACCCAAAAACTTTAACGTAGTCGCTGGACCGTGAAATTGAGGTCAAGGTCAGGTGACACCTACCAGACAGTCATGTACTAGTCATTAGCAACCTATACACCAAATATTGTCATCCTACCATGCGTAGTTACAGAGGAACTGTCCTAACCCGAAAACTTTAACATAGTCGCTGGACCGTGAAATTGAGGTCAAGGTCAGGTGACACCTACCAGACAGTCATGTACTAGTCATCAGCAACCTATACACCAAGTATTGTCATCCTACCATGCGTAGTTACAGAGGAACTGTCGTAACCCAAAAACTTTAACGTAGTCGCTGGACCGTGAAATTGAGGTCAAGGTCAGGTGACACCTACCAGACAGTCATGTACTAGTCATCAGCAACCTATACACCAAATATTGTCATCCTACCATGAGTAGTTACAGAGGAACTGTCGTAACCCAAAAACTTTAACGTAGTCGCTGGACCGTGAAATTGAGGTCAAGGTCAGGTGACAGGTGACTGACTGGCAAGTACTCATCATAAGCTACCTCTGGACCAAATTTGATGGACCTAGGGCTTGGGCTTACAAAGATATGAAGCAAGATGTCAAGTGTTTACGCCGCCGCCGCCGGATTCCCATACATATGTCTCGCCTCCAGCGACTTTCGTCGCAGGCGAGACAAAAACCATATTTCACATACAAAATCACTCCTGAGACCCTAGCAATACAATTACAAACTATATTACACATATAAAGTCACTCCTGAGAACTTTGCGATACAATTAAAAACCATATATCACATATAAAATCACTCCTGAGACCTTTGCGCTACAATTAAAAACCATATTACACATATGAAATCACTTCTCAGACTTTTGCAATACAACTAAAAACCATATATTTAAAAACCATATTACATATATAAAATCACTCCTGAGACCCTAGCAATACAATTAAAAACCATATAATTTTACATGCAAAATCACTCCTGAGACCTTTGCAATACAATTAAAAACCATATTTCACATACAAAATAACTCCTGAGACCCTAGCAATACAATTACAAACTATATTACACATATAAAGTCACTCCTGAGAACTTTGCGATACAATTAAAAACCATATTACACATATAAAATCACTCCTCAGACTTTTGCAATACAATTAAAAACCATATTACATATATAAAATCACTCCTAAGACCCTAGCTATACCATTCACAAGTGTGGACACAGAAAAACGTCTCGCCTGAATTCCGCATCAGTAACGAAAATAAATTTCGTCATAAGCATTACGTAAATAGCATTAATTATGAGGAGCGGCCTGTATACCAATTATTGTCACCGTACTATGCATAGTTACAGAGGAACTGTCTTAATACAAAAACTTTAACGAAGTCGCTGAACCGTTAAATTGAGGTCAAGGTCAGGTGACACCTACCAGACAATCATTTACTATTCATCAGCAACCTATATACCAAATATTGTCATCCTACCATGCTTGGTTACAGGGGAACAGCAGTAACCTAAAAACTTTAACGTAGTCACTGGACCGTGAAATTGAGGTCAAGGTCAAATGGCACCTACCAGACAGTCATGTACTATTCATCAGCAACCTATATACCAAATATTGTCATCTTACCATGTGTAGTTACAGAGGAACTGTCGTAACCCAAAAACATTAACGTTGTCGCTGGACCGTGAAATTGAGGTCAAGGTCAGGTGACACCTACCAGACAGTCATGCACTAGTCATCAGCAACCTATACACCAAATATTGTCATCCTACCATGCATAGTTACAGAGGAACTGTCGTAACCCAAAAACTTTAACGTAGTCGCTGGACCTTTGCGATACAATTAAAAACCATATTTCACATACAAAATAACTCCTGAGACCCTAGCAATACAATTACAAACTATATTACACATATAAAGTCACTCCTGAGAACTTTGCGATACAATTAAAAACCATATTACACATATAAAATCACTCCTCAGACTTTTGCAATACAATTAAAAACCATATTACATATATAAAATCACTCCTAAGACCCTAGCTATACCATTCACAAGTGTGGACACAGAAAAACGTCTCGCCTGAATTCCGCATCAGTAACGAAAATAAATTTCGTCATAAGCATTACGTAAATAGCATTAATTATGAGGAGCGGCCTGTATACCAATTATTGTCACCGTACTATGCATAGTTACAGAGGAACTGTCTTAATACAAAAACTTTAACGAAGTCGCTGAACCGTTAAATTGAGGTCAAGGTCAGGTGACACCTACCAGACAATCATTTACTATTCATCAGCAACCTATATACCAAATATTGTCATCCTACCATGCTTGGTTACAGGGGAACAGCAGTAACCTAAAAACTTTAACGTAGTCACTGGACCGTGAAATTGAGGTCAAGGTCAAATGGCACCTACCAGACAGTCATGTACTATTCATCAGCAACCTATATACCAAATATTGTCATCTTACCATGTGTAGTTACAGAGGAACTGTCGTAACCCAAAAACATTAACGTTGTCGCTGGACCGTGAAATTGAGGTCAAGGTCAGGTGACACCTACCAGACAGTCATGCACTAGTCATCAGCAACCTATACACCAAATATTGTCATCCTACCATGCATAGTTACAGAGGAACTGTCGTAACCCAAAAACTTTAACGTAGTCGCTGGACCGTGAAATTGAGGTCAAGGTCAGGTGACACCTACCAGACAGTCATGTACTAGTCATCAGCAACCTATACACCAAATATTGTCATCCTACCATGCGTAGTTACAGAGGAACTGTCGTAACCCAAAAACTTTAACGTAGTCGCTGGACCGTGAAAATGAGGTCAAGGTCAGGTGACACCTACCAGACAGTCATGAACTAGTCATCAGCAACCTATATACCAAATATTGTCATCCTACCATGCGTGGTTACAGAGGAACTGTCGTAACCCAAAAACTTTAACATTGTCGCTGGACCGTGAAATTGAGGTCAAGGTCAGGTGACACCTACCAGACAGTCATGTACTAGTCATCAGCAACCTATATACCAAATATTGTCATCCTACCATACGTGGTTACAGAGGAACTGTCGTAACCCAAAAACTTTAACGTAGTCGCTGGACCGTGAAATTGAGGTCAAGGTCAGGTGACACCTACCAGACAGTCATGTACTAGTCATCAGCAACCTATAACCAAATATTGTCATCCTACCATGCATAGTTACAGAGGAACTGTCGTAACCCAAAAACTTTAACGTAGCCGCTGGACCGTGAAATTGAGGTCAAGGTCAGGTGACAGGTGACTGACTGGCAAGTACTCATCATAAGCTACCTCTGGACCAAATTTGATGGACCTAGGGCTTGGGCTTACAAAGATATGAAGCAAGATGTCAAGTGTTTACGCCGCCGCCGCCGCCGCCGCCGGATTCCCATACATATGTCTCGCCTCCAGCGACTTTCGTCGCAGGCGAGACAAAAAACTATATTACACATATAAAATCACTCCTGAGACCTTTGTGATACAATTAACAAGTGTGGACACAGAAAAACGTCTCGCCTGCATTCCGCATCAGTAACGAAAATAAATTTCGTCATAAGCATTAAGTAAATAGCATTAAATATCAGCAGCGGCCTGTATACAAAATATTGTCACCATACCCTGCATAGTTACAGGGGAACAGCCGTAACCCAAAAACTTTAACATAGTCGCTGGACCGTGAAATTGAGGTCAAGGTCAGGTGGAACCTACCAGACAGTCATGTACTATTCATCAGCAACCTATATACCAAATATTGTCATCCTACCATGCGTAGTTACAGAGGAACTATCGTAACCCAAAAACTTTAACGTAGTCGCTGGACCGTGAAATTGAGGTCAAGGTCAGGTGACACCTATCAGACAGTCATGTACTAGTCATCAGCAACCTACACATCAAATATTGTCATCCTACCATGCGTAGTTACAGAGGAACTGTCGTAACCCAAAAACTTTAACGTAGTCGCTGGACTGTGAAATTGAGGTCAAGGTCAGGTGACACCTACCAGACAGTCATGTACTAGTCATCAGCAACCTATACACCAAATATTGTCATCCTACCATGCGTAGTTACAGAGGAACTGTCGTAACCCAAAAACTTTAACGTAGTCGCTGGACCGTGAAATTGAGGTCAAGGTCAGGTGACACCTACCAGACAGTCATGTACTAGTCATCAGCAACCTATACACCAAATATTGTCATCCTACCATGCGTAGTTACAGAGGAACTGTCGTAACCCAAAAACATTAAAGTAGTCGCTGGACCGTGAAATTGAGGTCAAGGTCAGGTGACACCTACCAGACAGTCATGTACTAGTCATCAGCAACCTATACACCAAATATTGTCATCCTATCATGCGTAGTTACAGAGGAACTGTCGTAACCCAAAAACTTTAACGTAGTCGCTGGACCGTGAAATTGAGGTCAAGGTCAGGTGACACCTACCAGACAGGCATGTACTAGTCATCAGCAACCTATACACCAAATATTGTCATCCTACCATGCGTAGTTACAGAGGAACTGTCGTAACCCAAAAACTTTAACGTAGTCGCTGGACCGTGAAATTGAGGTCAAGGTCAGGTGACAGGTGACTGACTGGCAAGTACTCATCATAAGCTACCTCTGGACCAAATTTGATGGACCTAGGGCTTGGGCTTACAAAGATATGAAGCAAGATGTCAAGTGTTTACGCCGCCGCCGCCGGATTCCCATACATATGTCTCGCCTCCAGCGACTTTCGTCGCAGGCGAGACAAAAACCATATTTCACATACAAAATCACTCCTGAGACCTTACAAGATGCAATATTAAACCATAGCATACTATAATTAACTTCTTTGATCTAACTAAGAGATGCTAAATCAGTCGTGAGACATTATATATGCAATTTAAAACCTAGGAAATGAAATGTCTGTATTTCCAAACAAATATTGTGCCATCAAATTAAGATTTTATGCAAGATTATTCAGTTTTATTAAGTTTGTTGTGTAAACAGCTATTCAGTTTTTGTATCAAATGAAGACAATGTAGGGATGTTCAAAGACTTTAGGATAAAACATACATTTTTAAAAGGTTTTAGGTACTAAAATAGAAAAATTTCATATGTGTTTATAAAAATTGGAGAGTGTTCAAATAAATCATATTTATTTGTACAACCTGAATATTGTAGATTACATATAACAAAATAGACGAAGAAAGTATTTCAAATTGTTTATGTTTATATTTAATTTAAAACATGTTCATTGTTTTAATGAATTTATAGTTTTAAAATAAATACAATTTATTTGACATTTTAATGTTCAGGTTATTTTAATTTGATAACAGAATGTAGTATTTTCTATCAGACTAACAAAGTGTAAAATATTTTCTTTTGCGAATGCTGACGAACGAATGAACCTTTATTTTTACCTGTACTGCGCATGCAGACAAACGAACGAACGGTTTTTATTTACTTGTTTTGCGCAAGCGGACGAACGAACAAACGAACGGACGTACGGATGGACGAACGGAAAACGATATACGAACGAACGGAAAATGAAATACGAACGCATAAATGGGAACGTTTTACGTTGAAGGGGGTGTAGACATTTAAGTTGACATAAACAAACAGTGAGTACAACTCATCGCCAACAGATTTATCGTATACCTGTGTTTCACGTGTGCACCAAAGTCATCTTCTAAAGTGCCTTTCTTTTTATTCCTTTTTATTCACTTATAAATAATCAAGAAATTTAAACGTATATCCAGAACCAAATATACTAAGCAATCGTTCTAAATCATGGGAAAGCCTGGTCGTGTACGAGGAGGAAGAGGGGCACGTCAAACCCATGGTAGATATGATAATATACAGAACCACTCAAATTCTATTTACTGCTCAAGGTCCCAATCCCAATCACTAAAAAGGCAGAGAAAAAGCGACTTCAGCTTCACAGATCAGAGCATTAGGGATTTTGTTGAAAATGTCTCATAAAGATGAGGGGTCAATTAAAGTTCTGATTTCAGAACTACTCTGAAACCAAAAGATAAAAAGTATCATCACTGACTGTTTCAAAACAGACATAATAGATTCTATGAAAGAACATATTGATGCTTTAGAACAAAGGATGGATGACATTGAACAATATTCCAGAAGGACATGTCTTAAGTTCTGTGGCATCCCGGAACAACTAGATGAAAACACTGATGACATAATCATTAAGGTCATAAATCAAGACATACTTGGTATAAAAGAAGATGAACCCCCTCTAATTACTCTTCAGCATATTGGCAGGACTCATCGAGTGGGTCCGCGTATACCTGATAAAACAAGAAAACATTATGGTTCGCTTTATCTCATACCATGACCGCGCTCTCGTATATTCAATTAAGAAAAGCCTAAAGGAGATCAATAAAAAAAGGCGACACAAAATCTATGTAAATGAAGCCCTTTCAAGTAAAAGAATGACACTATATACTAAAGCAAGAAAGCTGTACCAAGACAAACTAATTAAAAACTGCTGGACCTCAGACGGGGAGATACTAGTAAGAACAAAAGATAATAAACAAACCATTCATATTAAATCTGAAGCAGACCTATCTCAATTCATTAACCTCAGAATCATCCATGACAATGATGGTGGGGCTCAAGTTACAACTCCGAGATCCAGGGCCGTAACTAGAGGTTTCGCTCATGCTGAAACATCTACCCTCAATGCCAATGCTGCCGAGTTTCTATCTCAACGAGACTGATGCTAGTACATCTACTCCTAATGTGGTACTAAAATGAACAAACTATATCCGAGATACATAGCTATGATGTATGATACTCTTTGTATTGATTATCTATTAGTTTAGTTTTTTTATAAACTTTCTATTAATACATATATTGTACAGTGCTGCTGATATATTCTCGGATTATACCATTCCTTCCCTGTAACCGGTTTTTTATTTATTGTGTATATTATTGTTTTTGACTTCCGGTGCCCTGATATCCACATTTTCCAATTACATATGTACTAGCATTTCGATGATTTATAATTACCCGAGATAAATATTGGTAAACCTTTATGATTCTTTTTTTCTGATCCTATATTCATTATTTAACACCTAAATCTGATAACGTCATATTAAAACCAATATAACTTACCCTTACAACTGGCTAAATCGAAGTGTCATTACCATCAAGACATCCAACAGCCCAATATTAAGGCTACAGATTAATTTGGAAATGAATCATAAATAAGCTCTTCTAGCGAATCTCAATCCTGAACTTAGTTTCTTTCAATTTGTTTTTTTATTACAAAACCCTTATATTTTCCCTCCCCCTCTTTTTATATGTGACAATTCTCAATCAAGGAATGGAGTAAGCCCAAAAGTTGGAGCATATAAAAGAAATTTATCTTTTATTTAAACTCAGTGTAAAAACATTCAAGGGTATTATCTTGTGTTAATTGTCCTCTTCTTCATTTCTGACTATGGCTAACCAGCTGTCCCTTGCAGATACATTTACCCTTGAATTTATATATGTTTATTAATCAAATGTTTTGAATCTATGTTTCAATACTTATATTTATGCTTGGCAATCATATTCATAAAAACCCAGGGCCTGTAACTGAGTCTCGACTAGAACAAAGAAGCATCTGTATTGTAAATCTAAATGTCAACTCTATATGTAATAAGACTGATATACAATGTAGTGTATAATGAATTGGATCAGCATGATATTATTTGTATTACAGAGTCCAAGTTAGACCACACAGTATCAAGTTCTGATATTTTTATCAATAATTTTCATAGTCCTGCCACCTTCAGAAAAGATAGACTATGTAATAAAGGTGGTGGTATTGTTCTATATATTAGAAACAATTTACTAGCTAAACCTAGAGTTGATCTCGAAGACCACCTACTTGAATCAGTATGCGCAGAAATTTCAATAAATAACAAAACACTAATTCTGTGCTGTTTTTATAGACCTCCTGATGCTAGAATGTCTGTGTGGGATAATTTTGACTATATTTTCAATAAATGTATAGACACAGGTACAGAAAATGTAATCTTTCTTGGTGATATTAATGTTGATATGTTGAAGATAAGTTAAAATCACAGATTTAATATTTTATGTGAACAATATGGTCTAAAGAATGTTGTTTCTGAACCAACTAGAATCACACCAACATCCTCTACATTGATAGATGTCGTTCTTACCAACAATTGTAGTATGATAAAAGATTGTCATGTATTACTTAATTTCTGTAGTGATCATTGCCCAGTATACTTTTATGTACATTTCTCACGTTAAAAATCATACATGTACATAAAGGTACTCTTCGACTATGATAATGCAAATTATTTAGGTATCAACCAGCTTTGCAAGGCATTGACTGGGAAAGTCGATTTGAAAATTCTTCTGATGTTAATTTGATAATATTTATAGTGAAATATCTTTAGCCATGGATAGATTTATACCCAAAAAAAAAACCATTCTAGTAAGGCCAAAAGACAAGCCATGGATAGATTTATTCAAAAAAAAAAAAAAACGATTCTAGTAAGGCCAAAAGACAAGCCATGGATAGATTTATTCCAAAAAAAAAAGATTCTAGTGAGTCCAAAAGACAAGCCATGGATAGATTTATACCCAAAAAAATGATTTTAGTGAGTCCAAAAGACAAGCCATGGATTGATTTATTCCAAAAAAACTGTTCTAGTAAGGCCAAAAGACAAGCCATGGATAATAAAATGAAATAAAATGGAAATTGCGAAAAAGGAATCATAAAAAAGCAAAATCTAGAAACCTTGCATCTGACTGGGAGAAATTTAGAAAATTACGTAATGAAGTCATTGATACGGTACGTAAAACTAAAAAAAAAGTATATGGTTGACCTTCATAACTCTCTTGTAGATAAAAAATATACCACCTGGTAAATGGTGGAGAATTGCTAAAAATGTAACTAAATTTAAAAATAATAAGACTACAGTTAAAAGTCCCATAAAAGTGCAGGGTGACATTTTTTTCCACCCAGTTGAAAAAGCCTCGGCAATTAACAACTATTTTGCATCTGTCTCATCACTGGAGAGAGAACCAAGCCTTCCTGAAATACCACCACTGTCACCATTTGTTCTTTCAGATTTTGTTATCACTGAAAAGGAGGTCATTGACCATTTTGAGATATTAAATACTAATGAGCCTGGTTTAAAAGCGTATTATGTGCATAAAACCCCGGGGTGTGAATCACTCCCGGCTTGCTCCATTATGAGTAATGGGACCTCTTTGTAGCTCCGTCCATCAAAAAAAAAAGGAGCTACATCATTGTCGCTAGTTCTCGGTTGGCTTAAACTTGATTGATTGTAGATAGCAAAAATACAACTGGATACCAGTTTAGAACCTATGCAACACAAAATACACCTGCTCATAATGGAAAAAAGTTTACCCGGTTCAAAATAAAACTACACATTTTACAATACACAAATTTTATTGTGGTTTAAATGTTGACATGAAAAACTGCAATTATTTAAACAGAATTAAAAGTTTAAAAACATTAATTTTCAAGCTGTTTAAATATTGCACAACAGTGCAACTTACATCCACTATATTTGACGTGCTTCATTGAATAATCCAAAAAGAATTATTTTTTGACTCCTCCAACTGAACTTGAAATTAAAGACACCCAAAACACAGCTAGTTTGACCTCGTACCTTGACTTACATCTAGAAATTGACAATGAATGTCTGTTAAGAACCAACATTTACAGGAACAAATGTAAATTAAACAATTTTAATTTTCCTATTGTGTATTTTCCATTTTTGTGTGGGAACATATTCCAGTAGCACTTGCATTTGGAGTATACAACTCCCAACTGATCAAGTACTAGTATTTAAGAATATGTTTATCCTACCCATATTTTCTTAATAGAGGGTGTCTGCTGTCAGAAAAGCTATTTAAACAGGGGGTTCACAGTGGCAAAAATGAAAAGAAAATTTTGTGACTTATATTATAGACTTTGACATAGGTTGACATATTTTTATCAACCCCAAGAAAATTTTATTTACCAAGCTGTTTTGCATTTCAAAATGATGAATATTTTGAGGAAATAATTGTTTATTACAAAATATACATAAGGAACAGTTTTTATTTGTCAGGCAAAAAACCTCTACCACATCATGCCGACTTATACTGAAAACACGTCACTTGACCAATGGAATGCACAGGCACTGTAGGGCTCCCATAAAATGTGTGATGATCACATTTGGGCTGTGCCTATTATAAAATGTTCATTGGACCTAGTAACAGCTACGGTTCCGCAGCACAGTGCAGGGGCCCCTCGGTCCCAGTAGCTAAGTTATAGCGAGCATCGCAGATGCGAGCTATACGGTTACATGAGGTTGTGTAAAAAAGTCACGTGATCCATATGAACAAATCCATTTCAGATGGTAGCTGAGCTATCCGAAGAAAATATTGTAGACGAACGAAAAAATATATAATATAAAAGTAGACAAAAATAATTTTGATATCGATAAAATTAAAGTGTTTATTTTCTAAATTACTACAAAAATGCCAGACACATTTTTTCAATCTGAAACGCTGTATTTTAAAATTGAGTTTTGTGACGTCACAAACACATCAGATAAGACGTCACGTCATCAATGAAATGTAGAGGCACTGTAAGGGGGCACTGAAGTTACGACATAAACAATGTGCGATGCTCGCATTTATGCTGCACCTACATTCATATTACATAAGAGGTCCGTCATACCATGAGGACAAACGGGTCTTTCTGAATAGTCGTCGTTCAATATAACGTCAATATCTGAAATATTGGCTGCCATCTGGAGACACGGGAGTACATTGGGAAATTTTGAGATTTTAAACCAAACACCGTCTACAACGGGAGACAACTGTAACTGAGTGCGTGCTAATTTGTGTACACATTCTCCGAACTTATTTGTTTAACTTGTATCTCAGTGATTTACCATCACATTTTGATTCATCTTGTGATTCCGTTGTATTAAATAATACAAACCTAAGTTGCCTACTATATGCGGATGATTTAGTTCTATTATCATCTAGTAAAACTGGTTTACAAAATGCTATTAATAAACTATCAACATTTTCTAAAGAGTGGCAATTAGAAATTAATACCTCTAAAACTAAAGTCTTGATATTTAATAAGGCTGACAGAATAAGAAAAAATTTTTCTTTACATACAATAATGTGGTAATTGAGCAAGTACAAAGATACACTTATGTAGGAATAAATTTTGCTGCCTCTGGCACATTTTCATATGCAAAATCTGCATTTAAGTAATATTAATACATGGTATTCAAGCATATTGTATATTATGAATGAGTTACAGTTACCAAACCTTAAAATGAAACTTTGTACAATAAGTAAACTTGTTAAACAAAAATTGACAAATAGTTTTAACACATATTGGAATAAAGAAAAGATAAATTTAGTTTTTTTCAAATAAAGGGAAATTAGATACCTATTTTAGTCTTAAAAGCTGCTTTGGGAAAGAAAAGTATTTATTTATAAAAGATTTTTCTATAAGGCAATCTATTTGTAAACTAAGGATCAGTGCACATCCACTTAATATTGAAGCTGGGAGATATAAAAACTTACCAAGATCAGACAGAAAATGCACCAAATGTAGTAATGAAGATATTGAAGATGAAAAACATTTTATGACAGATTGTACTTTTTATGAAAATTATAGAAAACCATTTTTTGGAAGCATATCTCATTATAACCAGAATTTTAAAAATATGAGTAACGAAGCTAAATTCATATGGCTCCTTACTAATGAGGATGAAAGAATTTTAAAAGAATTGGGTCTTTATATAAAAATGTGCCTACAGTATAGAGGTAAAAATTAGACATCACAAATTATTATTATTATTGTTAACACGATATATTTGTAACAAAACATATTTTAGCATGCTCTGACCTGTCCTGTGTTTCAATTATATATATTGTATAATTATCAAGTCTGTTCAATTATATATATTGTATAATTACCATAATCATTGTATCTGATTCTTTGCCCCTTGAGGGCCCTTGATTGGAAATAAAGCCATTCTATTCTATTCTATTCTATTCTATGCAAAATTAGACATTCATAATAAAGGTTTAAAAGCATTTTATAAGCTGAAGAAAACATTTTCTTCAGGGAAAGCAAGAATATCTACTTTAATTCATATTTTTAATCATACAGTAAAACCAGTATTACTTTATGGTTCAGAAATATGGGGAGAGTTTTCAGTAAAAGCTACCCAAAAAGAAAATGAAATTTTTTTGGCAAAAAATATAGAAAAACTCAAACAGGAGAATATTAATTTGAAATTGTGTCAATATGCTTTAGGAGTAAGCTCCAAAACTTCAAAAAATGGCATGAGAGGAGAGCTTGGATGCCTACCACTAATTTTTGATGTGTACATAAACATGGTTAAATATTGGTTAAGACTCCATGAGATAAGTTATAACAACACTTATAATAAGAAAAGGGAAAATCTTACAATATTAAATGCAGCCTTTAAAGAATCAGAAAAGATGGCAAATAATAACAAAGAATCTTGGTTAAATTGTATTCAAACAATATTCGAATTTTTAAACATTGAACATTTGTATTTAAATGCAACCAGTTATAAACATACATATATTATTAATAAAATTAGACATAAACTAAAGATGAAGCTTATTGATATTTGGTTTAAAGATATAAATAATGATATTAAAAGTAAAGCTAAAGTAGGAAATAAGTTGAGAACTTACAGAAAATTTAAATATATATATCAACTTGAACCATATCTAAATATAGGTTCTGAAAATCAAAGAAAATATCTAACAAAATTAAGACTCAGTGACCATGATTTAAATATAGAAAGAGGTAGATATACCAACTTAGAAATACACCAAAGAATATGTTACATGTGTAAAAATGAAGTGGAGGATGAGAAACATTTTTTTATTAAATTGTCCAAATCTAGAAGAAATTAGAAAACCTTTTATTGAAGAAATAAATGATAAATATTGTAATTTTAAAAACCTTTGTATTGATAATAAATTCTTGTGGTTAATGAGCAATGAAGATACATTTGTTATAAAAATTTTATTGAAATTAGTCGTTGAATTGAAAGAAAAGCGTAATGTATTAATCAGCTAAGATGATAGAGTTGTCTCCCCTTGCTCAGTTCTTACTGGATAACCTTATTACATTTATATATCTATGTTCTTATAATGAATACAATTATGTTAAAATGAAACTTTTGTTTATTTATTAGGATTTGTGATTTTGTTTCTTTCTTTGATTAAATTGTAATTGATTCTGCCTCCAACGGGCACCTTTAATTGGTTAATGAAAATCTGTTCTGTTCTGTTAACTAATGTGTAAATTGAAGTGTGTTCAAGGTCTTCATAATTATTAACATTAACAGGCAGTATTGCAGTATACACGTTTTTATTGTTAATATTTACATGTATACCTTATTGTTAACATTAACATGCACTTATTGCAATGTACACTTTGTTAACATAATACTGACAAATGCCTGATAATCTGATGAAGATTTATTCTTCTTAGAAACTGTAGTTTAAACATATTTATTGTCAAACATATGCAAAAGGATTGGGCACAAGTTATAACAACTTACAGGGCCTTTTCCATACAATAATAATACACATAATGATAATCAAGATGACAACAATTACTATTAAGTACACACATAATTAAGTTTGAACAAATAGTACAAAACCAAAAATACAAAAAGAGCAAAAGAAAAAAGTAGGAAGGATGTTAATAAAAAAGTAAGTTGTAAATGTAAAGTGAGCATGTGTACATTTGAAGAAAAAAAAAGAGTTTGAAATACACTGCTAATGTTTAATTATTCTGAAACGCTTTGTCTTTTTGATGTAGCTATGAACGTTTCGAAAAAGAGCTTTGTTCTGTTCATCGCTAAACGTTTCATTGCCAAAAAGAATATTTTCAATCGAAAAGGTTACAAACTGAGTATTTCTCATAAGTTCCACAAGAAAGTTAGAAACTGTAGCATATATAATGATAATGCTGACTTGATTGTTTAACTGTCACGTGACAGCTGTATAATGATAATGCTGACTTGATTGTTTAACTGTCACGTGACAGCTGTATTGGGTGTTAATGTCTTTTGGATAATCCTCCACAAACTTTTTGGATTTTGAGATTGTCAAAACCCAGTAAAATTAGTCTCATAGAGTCGTAGAGATAAGCACTATGTAGGTATAAACACTAAATAGCCAATCAGAGCTGTGCCGGTCAACCTAGTTGTCATAAGTCTATCGTCAGCAGCAATTTTTCATCAAGAAAATCGATATGTAGCTCAGCTATACCGGGATATGCTACAAAACTACCCAGATGAGAGCACAGCTTATTCAAATTCATCAGCATCATTAACCATCGCTCTTCAATTTTTTATATTGTTTATCTTATAGCATGTATTGACAAAATTTCAAAAACCAAATATCGTCTAAACCATATTTCCTACATATTATACGTTTTATTAAACACATTTGTATGCTCAACTGGGATTAATTGGGACATTTTAAAGAACAATACACTGAAACAATTTAGAGAGCACCTTTTACTCCCGCTTGCATGGAATAGCGCTAAAATCGGTGTAGTCGACGTAATAAGCGTTGTCATGACGTCGAGTCTACAAGAAAGTTGAACCTATTTATCTAGGAGTTATCTCTATAAGTTGATGTATAACTGGCGATATGGAAGAATCACAGCCGCTAGATATTGCTCACGGGGATTCAATTGAGATGAATATAATAAATGAGAGACTAATATCAGAACTTGACGCTATTCAGAAAAATCCATTGCAGGGAATGTCCGTGTCAATCAAAGATGGCGATATCTTTCTTTGGAAGGTAATAGTAACAGGACCACACAACACTGTCTACGACGGAGGTGTTTTTGTTTTGAAACTTCATTTTCAATCTGACTATCCACAAAGTCCTCCTTTAATTTCATTTAAAACGAAGATTTTCCACCCAAACGTGGATAATTACGGTATTGTTCATCTGGGCATTCTACAGACATCAAACTGGACTTCCGACAAAACAGCGTCGGATATACTGCGATCTGTTCTGAACTTACTGGTTCATCCTACGTCAGATTACCCGGGTAACCCACAGGCTCATGCACTGTATCACACTAAAAGAGAATTGTTCGAACGGCACGCACAAAAATGGACTAATAAGTATGCAACAAATGAAGAAATGTTAAAGCAACAGTTGAGCAAGTTTGACTGTTGTGGAAGTCAAAACTCGTACGTAAAGGAACAGCAATAAGTCACGATTTATGACGATAAATATTATACTAAAATGAAGCATAATAGAAGATTCTAAAAATACACAGATATAAACATTATTTATTAGAATAAAATTATAAACTAGTGACTTCGTTCTATATATACTGATACAATTATTGTAATAGCATTAAATTAATGTTAATAAAATTAGTGACTTCTGTGTTGTAACAATGAATGGCATATTTTTCAATGAAAAAAGCTACCCTTTCATATATTTTGGAGAGGTAAAAAAGTGACCCATTCGGGCCGCACATCCGTATTACCCTATATATACCAAGTTACCCATCCCCCCCCCCGCCCGTGAGTTAAAAATAAATCTGTGGGAGGGCAGAAAACAAATGGCTAATCGGACAAAAAATCATTAGTAGAAACGAATAATCAAAAGGTTACACGGTTATGATAGTTAGGGCGGGGGTAGATTTAGTTAAGCCCCCCTCCTTCAGTTAACTGTCAATGTAAGTTGTCAATGTATATGTAGAGATGGTGGGTTATCTAAAGTAAAAATAGGCATAAATATTTTGTATATTAGATATTGTTTTTGGTGTTTTTTTTTTTTTTTTTTTTGGTTTAAATTATATTCGCTTAAAGATACTTTATTTGGGTTATAAATAGATTGGGTAATTCCATAGATCATTATTGGCTATTTAAAGCACACATACCAGGAAAGAAATTGCTGTACTCGACGAAGATTGTTATGATCAAAGGTACAGTTAACTTGTTAATATGAAAATGCTTATTTTAATTATTAGTTTCTACCCCTCACGTAACATTATAAAATTAATGAGTTACCATGTTTATATAGAACTTTGATTGCAGTGCTCTTCTCTAATATTACGATTTGTTATTCAGCGTGAATTCGACTGTGGTATAGTCATCTCTGGAAGATGTGTAGACAGGTTGTAGCATGTCAACAATTCCCTCTCACTAATCCTTGTAAACCCCCCCCCCCCCTTTCCAAAAGTTAAACGATCCCACAATCCGTAACATATACTATCCCCGTGACTCATGCTTCCATTTATAGATAATAAATTTACTGTCATACAGATGTTCTTGATTAAGTCAAGACACGGAGGCAGATTGGTCTTGAAATATATGATCATATATGCAATTAACTATTTCTGAACAAACTGTGTCAATGTTGACCAATTACGTATGATCAGGGCGTAGCCAGGGTCTGATTAATATGGACTCCTTTTTCTCGGCGAGGGGTCTTGGGGCTGCATTACTCCCTCCCCTTCCGCTGTGTGGGTTTTTGGCTGATACATGTTCAGATTCTTCTTATTTTACACTGTGTCCATAAAATACAAATACGGTTGTACGATTCATGGGATGAGAATACCAAGCGGAATGTCATCCTCACAAGTCAGGGTTCCTGTGTTCACATGGGTCAGTTTCGTGGACACATGTGGACACAGGAACCCTGACTTGTAAGGATGGCGGAATGTGTTCTTTTTCTTTTCATTTTGTTTTTGCTTGTGTAATGTTGAAGTTGAAGATGAGTTTCACTTTTTAATGAGTCAGGGTTCCTGTGTTCACATTGGTCAGTTTCGTGGACACATGTGGACACAGGAACCCTGACTTGTAAGGATGGCGGAATGTGTTCTTTTTCTTTTCATTTTGTTTTTGCTTGTGTAATGTTGAAGTTGAAGATGAGTTTCACTTTTTAATGAGTCAGGGTTCCTGTGTTCACATTGGTCAGTTTCGTGGACACATGTGGACACAGGAACCCTGACTTGTAAGGATGGCGGAATGTGTTCTTTTTCTTTTCATTTTGTTTTGTTTTTTGTTTGTGTTTGTGTAATATTGAAGTTGAAGATGAGTTTCACTTTTTAATGAGTTGTCCATGTCTTGATAACCCTAGAAATGTATTTTTAAAGAAAATAACAGATATTGTTCCCTCATTTTCAGATTTATGGTTTCTTGTATAAAAACTTTATGGCAAGTTGAAAGAAAATTCAGTGATAAATTATTTTCAGTGTTAGTGTCCCGAATTCCTTATACAACATGATGATCACAAGAATACTTATGACATGCAAACATGAATGTGAACTAAGCTAACAGATATAAGAAAACTAGCAAAGGAAACCGACCGAACATCAAGGGCCGAACGATCAGGGGATCTAGACAAACATATACAACGCAAAACAAAAACCAAAAACAGAAAGTTAGAAACCCGAGCCTAATATAAACCATGTGTGCAATCGGGTGCTCCGGATGAGTAAGACGTGCCTGCCTCTTATTAGACGCACGTCAAGTTACTCATTGTCATTTTTGGGAAAAAGTCAAATCTAGGAATAGGAAAGACTACCTATGACTCAACGAAAATGTGATTTTGATATAAAGCAGCTTCATACAACACTTCTAATTAAACAAAAAAATCATAAACTAAAGCAAATTAAGCCTTTAACATAGTGAAAGTATAATACAAGTTTAAAATTAGGAATACAATGTCTGTATGATAAACTATTCAACAAGTCATGGCTACCATAAAAATAATGTGATTCTGAAATAATCAGACGAACCACAAAATGAGAGTGTAGGACAAAATCCCCCCCCCCCCCCCGGACAAAATCCCATCCGTGTAATTAAGCATAGGCGGACAAAATCCCCCTGTATAATTTTCAAGGCGGACAAAATCCCTTCCGAATATGATTTTTTAAAATGCATGTTTTTTAAATGTTCACACAGTAACGTCTCGTACATATATAGATAAACCTTAAAAAATGACCTTATATTTTACTCAAAAATACCCCAGATTTTTTATTACTTTATAATAATATTTGTTTGTCTCATTTGCAGGGCTTAATTGGTGGCTTGTTAATTAATATGTTTATGATCAAACGAATATCGCTTACTTGAGCAAAACATTCTCTATATCTTATAGAAAATTTAAACGAGTATGGCTTTTACTAATAAGTTAAAATTTAGTAAAATAATGGTATCATTTAGTTCAATAACTTGAATTGTTTTTTCGGTAAATAATAATGAAAGGGATCAAATGGCGTGGTTCCTTTATTAACACATGTCGTACAACACAAACCATATCGACTCGATGCGTTTCAGTGAAAAAAATAATAACCATGTTTTAATCTTTGTCTCATTCATCATTTCAAGTACCAAGTTAAAAACTATAAAACACGATGCACAATACTTATCGATATTTCCATAATCCGATTCGGGGGGATTTTGTCCGCCTTGAAAAATTTTCAGGGGGAGATTTTGTCCGCCTTGTAAATCTAATGAGGGGGATTTTGTCCGCCTATGCTAAATTACACGGAAGGGATTTTGTCGGGGGGGGGGGGGTGTCCGTCCCCCACAAAATGAATACAAGCCATTTACATATTAGGGAGGTGTGTTCACGTTTCTCCAACATTTGATATTTCAAGTAAAAAGTATGTTGGAGAAACGTGAATAATTGGTTGACAAACTTTTTCCGTCTAGTTTATTTGTTAAATGTCGATAGCTCAGCAATGACGTCCACGTGGTCTGGGTTGGTGACGATGTCGGTGGATCTAAGTTTAGCTCTCTCTTCTTCGTATAATGCTGGTATTGGGGTTGCCTCATTAAGGCATCGGGCTTTAATATCTTGAACTACGGCGTCTGCTGTTACCTTTTGTTCTATTAGGTGCGTAAGAATGCTAACTTTGGTTACATTGTCATGATATGTGTTAACAGTAGCTTGGTACTGGGGTATTGTGCATCTTTAATATCTCCTATCCCCGCTGGTCCGGTCGTCTTTATCATAAATTGATATCCGTTCATCTCCAATTTTACTAATTAAATTATTATTATTAAATTATTACGATTTGTCATGTAAAGACAAAATTTAAGAAAATATATTTCTTTCTTTTTAAATTATAACTTGGCCGTAAATTTCAGATATATTTCCCATGTTTTACTGTAAACTGCTTAAAACAATATATTTGATTGTTGTAAAAACAAGTTCTTCTATTGTTCATTTCATGTTGGAGAAACGTGAATAAAATTTTTCAAATCTTGGAGAATCGTGAATAAACCACTAGGCATTACATAGAAAAACCGACAACGCATGGCTGACCTTCAGGACACGTTTATAACTAGTGTATTTCCGGATACAAGGTTCACACGTGGTATAGTTATAGATAAAGTTATCTATAACATGTAATCACTATTTAATTTTTTCAACTAAAATGATTTAAAATAAAAAATCATTGCATCATATTACAGGGGCATCTCCCTTCTTCTGTAATTGAATGTGATAATGAAGTTCATGTATGTTGCTATTTGAATGATTTTCAAAAGTAGAAGTATAATGGGCAGTTCAATATATTGTTTAAATAATAAATATAACTTTCATTTATTAAAATATGTTTAGTTGTAGCAAGTCTTACCCAATCTACGTTTAGTTGTGTGATGTAGATATGGATTTAGAGAACAAGGTATGTAAATTAGATTAGACCTTATATGGAAGAATGTAAACATATGTTAACAAGTTTATTAAAATCTTCAGCTTTGTGTGAATCTTTCATTTCTTGATTTACAGTGCGGACACGAGTATTGTTACTTGTCATTATTCCAACCCTTTTTCTAGTAAAGTTTCTAATATGATAAGGAGGAATAAATTCTAAATGTTTGTGCATTGCATTGAACAAAGTTCAAATTTCTATGATTTTTTGTTCGTTTCTGAGTTAACAAGTTTCTAAATTACAACTTTTAATATTGTTAACGGCCATAGGCCTAAGAAGTAATGGCAAAGCATTCAAAGCTTGTGATTTATAGGGATTCTAGACAGTAATAATCCTGTATTGCCTTTCAGTTAATACAAATTGACAAAAGTGTCCATGAGTTGAAACAAACACAGCAACAGATATTACAGAAACTTGTCCTTGATAAGTCAGTAAAATAAGAGTAGTTAAATTGCAACAAAATATGACATAAAAGCCAGTTTAATGAATTCAATATTAAATTCGATACACATATTCATTTAACAAACCACATCATTGAAAATTTTAGGCCTGTTAACAATGACATTGCAATCAGTTCCCACGATTTTTTGAGTGCATTATACGCTAATTAAACATATATTAAAGCAAGCTAGTGATACAAGAAACGGCACATATTGCAGAGATTTGGTTAAAACAACAACATAAAGTCATTATCTTAAATATGATAGGAACAATAACACGAGAAGACTTAAACGCCATTAAATGTTAACATAGCGATATCATGATCTTTCCATAATCGTAAGCCGAGCCATCACTGTAAACTTCAATAGTATCACAGCTGTATTGCATTCTGATCCTAAGTATAGAATGCGTTGGTAAGCAGTGTAATGTAAAGGTAGAACAGTAGTAAATGTTTTGACTATAGTCGAAAACACTAACATTTCTGTGATTTGCATACCTTTCTAACATTCGTCAGCATTTACCTGGAATAGAAAATTAATAAACTTTCATTCACCATTAAAAATATATCCCATATATCCGTCGCCAATTCCTTTTTTCGCTAGTTAGAACATTTTGAGACGCTCCCAAATTTTACATTCAATTTCTAATGCAGTGAATGTAAAATTGCTACATGGTTTAAAAAAATGCCAAAATTTGAGATCTTGCAAGATCTGAAACAAAAAAATGTACACATCTAACCACTATTGACCAAATCAGGACACAACGTCGTATTCAGTTCTGTACTTAATGTAGGGTACACAATCTGATAACCTGTTACTGGTACACATTTACTAATGTTATACCTAAAGAAATGAGAATGCTTTGGAAGTTTGATAAAAGAGATAAGCACAAGAATGAAACAACAAAGGACGGTGACAAAATCCGGACTGTGTCAAATAACACAAAACACAAAAAACGAACACAAGAACAAAACTGTGATTACAATGACTGAAATTAGTTGTTATTGGAGTCAGTTTTATTTAAATAATGATTTTGTCTTGTCCTAGGTAATGCCTTCACTAATATGCAACCCTTTATATTTTAGCTGGCGGAATGGTTCCGACAATACAGTCAAACAGTTTGAAAGTATGATATACATATAAATTCAATTCCCTGCATTTCATTTCCAGTAGTTTGCATTTCATTTCCGACATTTTAATTAATTCTATCGCTATGTAAATCGTATCGTTGCCGAGGTTCACTGTGAATAACCCGTAAAGCAATATGTGCATATATGCAATAGATCTATTAAGATATTTTATATTTTTAATCTCCAGTAGTTTTCAATCAAACAATATTTTGTGACAACAAAGCCAGTACAAATCGACAAAGCCATACGTTTCACGCAGATGAGTTAAGTTAATGAGAACATGTATCTCTTTGGATATAAAAGACATACAAGCAACAAACGGACCAATAAATCAAAAGGATAAAATGAAGTAAACTCATAGACTGTTATGTATTATGAAAAAACTTACTCAAAATGATAATGAGCTATAAATATAAAACACTAGATACATTTTGTAATGAAAAATATATATGTAAGTGTATTTATTGAAGAAATGTTTAAATATTATACATACAATTTTATATTGAAGTGTTGGAGAGTCACGTGCATCAACTAGAATCACAATTTGGACAACATTATAGCGCGCTAAAAGAAGTTACAAAGTTAGTTCTAACACTGTTGGACAAAGTTCATCACTTGCATGTTATCACTGATCAATTAAAAGTCGAAGGAACTGTATCACGATGTCAAAAGATCACTGTATCAGTCGAAAAAACAACTCTTGAAAGTGACCAGACCGATCTGTTACGAAAACAAAATAAAACTAGTTTGTTCAGTTCTAAACACGAAGATCTAGTTAATAACACAAGTCATGTTATCGGGATACCGACGAAAAAATCGTTCGATACATTAGTCCCTCACTCTACAAACTCAAATGTGAATGAGAAAGAGGTACGAAATAGTGGAACAGGAGATGAATGTATGACTTTTAGTGAATGTCACTTAGAAACTGAAAGTCCGTTATATAACGCTGGTGTGAAATACAATGATAACAGATATAGTGGACTTTTATCTACAGAACAAGACTCTCAACTTCCAAGCGGGAATACAAACGACGTAAAAACCAAAAATGTTACAGTCAAAGATAGCGGGACTGAATTTAACGATGTTTGCAAGAAAAGATTGTTAAAAAATGAATTTGGATTTAAGCAGAAAGGACCAAGTTTGGAATCAGACAATCGTGTTAGTTTCCACAGTAGTTTACAATGCTTTGAAGGCCAACTTACTTTGAACAACGTTGAAATCCCAGTGGAACAATTACCTTCACCAAACATACGTCCTAAGGTCAACAAAGGGTATATATAGAAGTATATCTTAAATGTGCATTTGATCATCAAAAAATATAGTAAACAACACAATAGTTTTGATAACTTCAAATGAGTATAATGCCGAAAAATAAAAATGCATACATGGCAATAAAATGATTTATATCTTAAGTTATGCTACTGGCAGTTAATTGGAAGTGTTTTACATTCATGTTACCACTGCACAATTTATTCCACGATAATCGGTTTAAAATGTAAATACAGCAGAGAATTAAATAAATCTTTTGTAGATCCCAGTCTTTTGGCTTTGAAGATACTCTACATGCACTAGACAGCAACACCTCATTTCCAAGTAGGTATAAATCGCATGCTTTGTATTTTATACTATGTAGTGCACGTTTCTTTTCCAAAGTATTTGTTGTGTTTTTCGTTAAGTATCAAGGTCTGCTTAAACAATTGGTAGTTATTGTTTTTCGCCAAGATCGATATGTTGACCTGTGTTCGTTACTCAGATTTTGTCAATACCTAAATTAGGTGTATACGTAACATGAGACGTTAACTTTGTTTTTGACCAAAAATAATAAAACTTGCTTCAAGAAGCAAAAATTCTAACTCTCATTTACCCTTTGTTTCTAATGGATTCATGTTAGCTATGTTTTTTTTGCTTGCATTTCTTTGATTTGTTGCGGTTACACTGAAAATCTTGTGTACTGGTTTCTTTGGTTTGTTGTAGATACTTTTAGATCTTTTATGTACATATTTGTCTAATTGGTGTAGTTACTTTTATATGTTGTTTATTTGCCTTTGTTACATTTTGATTCAGACAGAGTTATTACTACTTTAGAAATGGTGATTTGGCTAATGTTCTGAAACCCTTTACAGTTAATATTTCGGATTGTTTGGAATTACCTAATACTCCTATAATCAGGAATTGTAGACATACAGATGGATAAAATACAAAATAATTTAACCTGTAATATTTGCTTATTGCATCCACAATTTAGGAGCAACTTTACTAGTAAATCGTATTTTAATGAATCATTTGACCTTTAAAATGTTCAACTGAAAACGTCATTTATGTGACTTAGTGTTCGCTTTGTGGACTTTTGTGTGTAGGCAAAACACAACAAACTTTGCAAAACAGAGGGAACAGACATGGAGATGAATCAATTTATTCAGCTAGATCATGATCGATATTTGTTCACGAAAGACGCATCTTAGAGCTAATTTACCGTCACACTATAAGTTACTGACTTGTTAGATATCAAGCTTGATTTTCATTGTCCAAACGTTCTCTAGAATGTCTACGATTCCTCATATGATTGATATTAGTTCGCGAATAAACATTTCCACAGTATTTTGCTGTTCTCTTTAACTGCAGACAATATATTAGTCACCGTATTTAGTAGAATATAAATTGTTGAACCATCAAAGGTTTTAACAGATGAAATTTCATATTGTTAGAACCTTTTGTTAGAACAAGAAAAATAGCAAAGAAAACTAACAAAACAACAAGAGTCAAAGTCTGGGACAGTTACAAATCCGGATATAGACAAACACAACACAAAAACCAAAAACACAAAAACAGATCGAGAGTAACCCGAACCCAATAAAAACCATGGGTACACTAAGGTGCTCCGGGCGAGTAACCAGGCCTGCCTCTAATTAGACATCCGTCGAGTTACTCATTGTCATGTCTAGGGAAAAGTCAAATCCAGGAATAGGAATCACTACCTATGACTCAGCGAAAATGTCAAATCTTATTTGAGACACTGATTTCCCATAACGATACTTAAAGCCTTCGCTTCACGTATGCCTACAAATATGTAGTTATAAGTTATAACAATACGTATTTTGCTACTAAAGAACAAATTGCAAATTATGCTACATCGAATGAATAGGTTAATTGTATGCTAGATTTTCTGATTGATAACATATTTGTAACTTTTGGAGGATGTGTTTTTCAGCAGCTTATCAGAATTAATTGGTTACAAACTGTGCCCCAATCATTTCTTATTTGTTTCTGTATTCTTATGAAACTGAATTTGGTCAACGTCTTATTAAAGACAAGAAGATAGCAGGAGCTAGGTCTTTTAATTTCACCTATACATGTATATTGACAATGTTCCTTTCAATAGACCTACCTCAATTTACTGAAAAGCTTCCATTAATATATCCTTCCTGGAAATTAAAGAAACCACAAAACAGCTTCATCTAAATCATTTTTAGACTTGCATCTCGAATATGACGTCAATGGTCATCTCAGCGCCAGAATTGACAATAAAACAATTTTTATTTCAATATTATACATTTTCTTCACTTATGTAGCAATATTATACCAGTTATTCCTGCATGCTATATCTATATTTCTTAGTTGATCAGGTATGCAAGAGCTTGTAGTGGGTATACTGATTTTTGAAAACGTCCCAAATGTCGTTGGAATAGACTTCTAATAAACAAATGTTACAAGAAAAAACTTCTCATCCGGGGATTAAATAACTTTTACTAAAGATACAGTTTTCTTGTTGAAAAATATTAGTTGGAAATTATGATTTCAGATTATTCTCCAAATTAATGAATTCATTACACTGTAATTGTGATAAGAATATGGGAAACATCTGTTATTGACTAGTGGTGTATGATATCTAACAATAATCATCAACACACCAACTCACACACTACAGTAATAGAGGCGGGAGGTTTGGCATGCCCTTAAACATGGTTTAACACCATTTCTTTTAAAATGCATGTACCAACTCAGGATCATTGCTGTAGTAACTATATTTTTGGTTGTTGGTTCTCAAGTTTGCCGGTTTCTTAGACGTGGATATGTGGATTATCCTTTTTTGAAAGTTTCCTTGGTGTTCGGTATTTTGTTATTTCCTTCATTTACAACATATTTAGTATTTACTTTTAGATAAAAAAGAATATATAATTGAGTAATATATTGTAGATTCAAACATAAACAGTCAACTAAGAAGCCTCAAAGAATGGTCAGACTATGCTGATCAAGTTAGAGAACACGGTAAGACTAAGCAGGTATAAAGTTTCCAACAATTTAAAAATTGGTCTTAATTATTAATGTAATTTGTAGGTTCTTAATATACTGAGAAAATAATTTACTGTATAAATACATACAGCAGCCATTACCACACAAGTGTAAAACCCATCATTTTTACAAATTTTATTATATCTCAGTCATTCTTAATTGCCCTATATATGCAAAACAGTGAGAATGAAGGTCTCGGCATACAAAATACTATTGTTGTCACAGAACTTCATTAATATTACCAACATTATATAATGCATGACATATTGAAAACTACAAGACATTAAAAATATTAAACCCAATAATATTTCTTAGTTTCGCCTGCATTATACTCAATACGTGTCATTGTTTCTAACAGCGAGCGTTCGAATAATGTCAGGAGCCGTCCAGCGCGGACGACACGGACATGACGTTATTCTTGTATTGGATACTTCCGGACGCATGAAAGGACACAAATTTGAAGCCATTCGATCAGCCGCAATACAATTTGTCGACGGTATGTAAAGTAATTGTATGTTAATATTGTCTTCATGTAATTTATGACTATTTCAAATACAATGATATCCTATTTATTCAAATGATCACAAACGTATAAAAGTTAACAAATAACGCGCGAACAGGAATGGAACTCAGCAATTTGTATTCTAAGATAGTTCATAAATGTAACTGATGTGAGTTTTAGGGTACATTATATCTATTGTTTGCCTTTATTTTATTTAATTCTACTATTACTTTCTGCAGATTTATCGTTGATTTCTTTCATATAGTATTTACGTCATGCAGTTTTCACTGTTTTAGCATATAAGTGTTAAATGGTGTCATATTTACCTTATGTTGTTTCTTTTTATCGTTATATGGTAATATGGTGTCACATTTACGTTATGTTGTTATGTCTGCACGTTATAATGTTTTCATGTAGTCATATTTACGTTATGTTGTTTCGTCTTAACGTTGTGCAATTCAAAAATTTTTAAAAAGTTTTTAATTCTAAAATTGATAGATACCACAATTACTGATCATATGTTTAGTAAAGGTTAAATTTTACTATACTTGGAATTATATTATTTTGATTATACTCGGAAGAAGTTACTGTGCTTTTGACAAAGTACATAAACCTTTTCGACGTGTTATGTCATTAAAAATATCAGAATATTAGAGTTCAACTCATCAATCACAAATACATTATTCTAATTTAGCATATGTACATATACAGTCTTGTGGGTTATGTTTGCCAACTAAAAATGTTAGTCATAGATTTTCGTTCCGTTTCTTCGCTCAAATGTCAGCTCTTTCGTTTGTTCGTCCGTCCTATCTCAGGTTTATCACTGCGTTAAAGCTTGTTTTGAAGACGATGACTTCATATCTTCATGAACCCTGGTATACAGTTTCATTATAAGATCTCTGACATCTTTGCACTGGCAAAACTTCTATAGGGCTGTGTCAAATATTTCACGTTTAAGTGAATTAGATAAAATAGAGTGTTTACCAATATGTGACAATCGGGACATCAGTGACGCTGACATATTTTTTGAGGTTTTTTGTTGTTTGTTTGTGTGTTGTATGTTCAGGTAAATTATTAACAGGTGTTGCCACCGGGGTCAAAAATGAAAACGTAACAGCGACAAATTTTTGTGTTACATTTATTTCACAAGCATTGGCCTTGCGTTGATTCACTAATGTTTTACGGTTATTTGCAAACCTTTTTGCTATTTCCCAAACCTTTGCGTTATTTGAAAACATGACTTTGCAGATTAAAAATATACGAAGGCTTATAATATTATACAGGTATCAAACAAGTCTATAGCGAAACAGGACTGGAGGATAACATCGGCCTGGCTGAATTTGGATGCCAAACTCGTCTTATACACGAATCAACAAGCAACTATGACCTTTTAATACAACTGATCGGTAGTTTAACCTTAAGATATGATTAAATTTTAGTCGTATCCTTGTTTGTTTGTTTGTTTGTTTGAATGGTGTTTTAACGCCACTTTCAGCAATTTTTCAGCTATTTCATGGCGTCCAGTTTTTATTGGGGGAGGAAGCCGGAGTACCCGGAGAGAACCCCCGACCTGCGGTAGGAAAACTGGCAATCCTTGTCAATTAAGATTGGAGTCGAGTACACCCTGCCTGCAGTGAGAATCGAACCCGCAATCTCAGTGTTGACAGACCACGTGATCAATAGTAGACGAACTACCTTGACCACTCGGCCACCGAGGCCCCTAGTCGTATCCTGAACGCATATTAAGTGTAAAACCATAATCATAAAATGTACAAGCAGTTGTCATAGCGGCAAATTTTCAAAGAGCCATACACAAAACTCGTTAATACTTTTCATTAATGATGAAACTGGAAGCAAGAATTCACAATAAAAGTCGCATTTCTTGTGATCCTGCACACTATAAACATTATTTGTGTATTTTTCAACACCAAATGCAAATTTTAAAGATAATTTGTTTTGAAAACATGATTGAAACTGAACAACCAACACTTTAAAAGGCATATTAAAAATTACTTATAAATTTTAAACGTTAAACAAAAAAACTGTTTTCCATTAACGTTTGCATGATCAACATCAAACTCTTATCAATGCATATTGTAGCAAACTATATTGCAATAGTCAAATATTGTTTTGGTACTATCTCATTTATTTAGTACGAATCATAGTAAATGAACATTGGCAGAGAATCAACTGACATTTTGTTGTATATTATACTGTCTCCCTTAATCGTTTTTCATTGGTTACTTTATGACTCGATATCGAGTTCTTATTTAGGGCAACTAAAGCCGGAAGGAGAAGCTCCTTTACTTGGAGGATTATTAATGGGTTTGGCTGGTGTAAATGGAGGTAAATAAAATATATGGTCAAATAAAACCGTATGTTGATGTATATTTAAAGCTATTGATAGAAGCTTTCGAAAAAGAACCATTATAACGTTTATAATGACCTAGCAATGACTTCATACAGCCGCTTTCACCAATTTTATACCGTGGATTCCAATTAATTGTATATCTTTTTATTGTATATTTCTCTTAATTGCAAAATAATAACCAAACCATTTCCTATACTATTCCTGAAAAACAATTTGTTACCTTCATTAAAAATTCTGAGAATATCCATGTTAATTGCATAAAATATTCCAGAAATGGACTTCAGACTTTTTTTTTCAAACGTTTTTCTAATAAGGTTTTTAAAGTGTCTTACACTTAAACTATCAAAACATGTTTTAAAACATTCTTTTATGTTTTATTTGTGTTTACAAGAATTAAGTAGAAACGTTTCACCTGAATCGTTTCAATTAATCAGCTTAGCTTTAATTCGATGAGGGTAGTAAACACTTATGCGTGAAATTAGCATTTTGTTTTTTATAGTTTTATCTTTCGAAATGGTTATGCAATTAAAGGAATCCACTACAATGATTATAATAGCAAAAATATGATTTTCAAGGAAATAAACACGTATAGAAAACAGTGATTTTACAAGATGTATTATTGATTTATGTACAGCTATTTAGTTTCCTGAAAAATTAACAAAAATTCTAACTGCTCCTTAAAAAATTCTAACTGCTCCTTATTATAATTGAAATTACGTTTCGTCATTTTGTTGTTTCTGGGGGTATCATGTGTGCAGGTGACATGTCTCGTCCTTAAAAGACTCCGTCTTTTTCGAAGTTTTTAAATACATTACATTTTTTCAGGTGCAACATCACAGATTATGGAAATTGAGGTACCAGGACACATGATAATTTTCACGGACGGTACCTCCGCACAAATTTCCTCGGTATTTGAAAGCAACCCATCATATTTTACTAGAGATTTTCGTGTAAGTCTAATAATTAATTAGAATGTTATGGAGAAATAGAACCACATTTGTGGCGGAACGTTACAGATTAATGATGCGTCTGACAGGAAATAGATGTCTTAATATCAATTCTGCTTATTATTAATGTTGACGTTTTCGTGTGTAAATAAATTTTTAATTAAGTTTCTTTAGTTTAGTTAAAATTACAGTCAACTTTTTTAAATCTGTTTTTTTTTGCCATTATTACTGGTCTACATTCTGTAATAGCAGACAGTTAATTAGTTCGAATAACCTACTCCACAATCCTATTTTTGATTTATTGCTATACAATATTATTAAAGTAGATGTTCGAACAATTTTTAAACATTAGGCTTAAACAGCAAAAGTATAATCAAAGACATATCTATAATGCGAATACTTTCTTTCTTGTAAAGAGACAAATTAACACAAATCATGAAAACATAAAAATGACATGAAAACCTTTTTTATAAAAAGAATAGAATGACCAGATTTAAAAAAAAAGTCAAAAGTTGAAATTTCAAAAATTATTCTTATTCTGAGGGTTTCTATTTAGGGAATAAAGTTTTGGAAGTTTGATAAAAAGCTCTACAACATCTTAATCATTTTAAGTTTAAATATTGTTTGGGTTTTAGTGTAATTCTTGATAAGTCTTGATTAGGCAAAACGCGTGTATGGCGTAGTAAATTTGTACAAACCTATTTTTTATGACATTTAAAAAAAGTCATTAAACTAATAAAACGCTGCAAAGACCAAGTGGAAAAAATGAAGATAATAGCTACAAAAATAAAGCAACTACGGCAACGATCCTTACTTGGTACAGGCATTTGAAAAGAAATGGCGGGTTAAACCCTGTTTTTATGGCATGTTAAATGAGGTTTTGGAAAATGGTTATTCAACAACTGATAATGGTTTTATATGTGTTGTGTGAACAGTTTTGCTAAATTAAATCTGCAATAAAATTTCTCTTGCGTTTGCCTCAAATAGGAGTAACATATTGAAACCTTTTTTCTATTCTAATTTTATTATATTTAAATGACTTTCAAGAATATTACATTTATTAGATGAAAAAGTTTTATTTGACCACTTGAACGTTGAAACGACTTTGTAACCAGCCAATTATGTAAATGTAACCGTCTACTGGAAATTAGGAGGATCTCCAAGGACAAGATAATCACTGCACTGTCTACGACTCCTGATATGTAGTTGTGCTTTTATATTGCCATAAAAATTTAAATGTTTCAAAATTATTAGAAAAATTGTGCTAAAAAAAATAATAAAATGGTTACTCATGCTCATAACCTTATTCTACATTTTAATTAATAATTTCTAATATGAAAGCATGGCCATAACCGTCGATTCGTTTTCAAAGGTAGAAAATGAATCTTTGCCTAACGCCCGGCGAGCTATTTTTCATATATTTGCAGGAGCATACCAAATGACACATATTACACGAAAAATTTCCTTCATAATAAATTTTAAGAAAACGTTATGATTTTAAAATGTAGGGTCACGCAGAATCTGGAAGTGTTATAACTTTGATAGCTGGTCAAGCCGTAAAGATTTTTTATGTTCCTATAGGAGAGTATACATCCAATGCTGTAAGTACTAATGCAAGTATGGAAGTCGAATTTTAAGTACACAACAAATGAAAATAATACGTATATAGATGGCATAAAATCCTCGAATGGCCTTTGTCTGATACATCGAAAACAACTCATTTTAACTACTAATGTGGGAACATTATATTCCTAGTACAGTGTGCTATATGTGATCTGTATTTTGGTGAACATTCGTATCGGTTTCTCAAAGCCATGATATGTAACGGGTGCAATTCAAAATAACTATTTCTATTAAACATTCCGAGCAGATCGTATCTAAATGATCGAATTTTTTTACAAACTTTTATATCCGACCACAGCTCAAAATTGGCAGACCAGCTGTTGAAAGAGAAACAACGATGTTTGATAAAGAAATCAGAAAAAAGAAATTTACAGGTCATCATAGACCTTATTATTGCATTTTAAAATTTACGAATATGTTACTGCTGTTTTATATCTGGTCTACACCTGAAGATGGATTTATGTTTGTGCTTGAATCAAACGGGGTTGGGCATATTCATATGTGAGAAAAACGTTGTAATCTTAATAAAAGAGAACATAAACGTATGTTTCACTTCTTCAACACAAATAAATTATTCTTAACACGTTAAATACATTAAAGTTTAACCAGTTGAAGAATGTTAACAACCAAAGAGAGAATTTATCACGTAAAATGCGAACATTATTGGATTTTAGAATTCGGTCTTGACAATAAAATTATGGACAAGAAACTATACCTATAACTTTATTTCTAAATGCACTTGATTGATAAAAGTTAATATGTTGATGAAAATGGTTAGATATCACACACCACTAGCCAGCTTTAGGTATATCCAATGATCATCACATCAGTATGTACTAAATTTTTTGGAAACTTTAGAAAACTATCTGCAAACATATATTGAAGCGTGAATATTTATCAACAAGAAAATAATATTTATAGTAAAACATTAAAGGCGTGACGAGTCGCTTTTTCTTGTATCCTTGGTCTATAAGTCTATCCCGAAGAAATAAGTGACGTTTGCACAAATTATTATACTAGCTGAAAGCTCTTGCATACCCAATCAATAGAGACACTTTTGCATTGTATGGAGGAGAAGCTGGAATATTGCTGCATAAGTGAGGAAATTTTGAAATTGAAATTTTCTCAGCCGTTTGTCGCATTTTTCTGTGCTTAGATGACCATTTGCGTCATATTCGAGTTGTAAGGATGAAGCTGTTTCTGTGTTTCTTTAAATTTCTAGTTCTTAATGATATATTAACGCAAGCCACTCAGAAATGGAAAGTTGTTAATTGAAATAACATCATTATTTTTCTGAAACTAAGATGCATAGCTTCTAAGATCTAAACTTTATTAATACGTTGAACAAATTCAGTTTCATAAGAATACAGGAAAAATCTGCAATGAGTGGGCACAGTTTGTACCTATTGGAATTCCGATTACCCGTTAAAAATAGAATATGTAAAAGATTAATCGATAAATACGTTTACACATTATTTCTAAGATCTAAAATTATTTGGATGTTTGTTATTACCGACTTTTACTACAATTGACTAACAGGAAAAACACGCTAAACAATTCGTACAACTTGCTGAAATTTACGTGCATTCAACAACAATTTTGAGCTTTTTTCAAAATCTTACTTGTAACTGTGAAATACATAATACGAATATACTTTTTGTGGTTATATTGTAAATGGTAGTTATAATATTGTTTATTATGAAGAGGTTATCAGGGGTGATCAAGAATTTAATGTTGGCGTGATCACGATTTTATGTTGAGGTGGGGAGAGAGGGAATTTGGCACGCTGATAATGGAATAAAAGGGATTACATAGTGCTCATGTTTTCGTAATCATAAGTGACAAAATCTGCGAAGTTTACCGTTTGTTTTTTTAGCTATTAATGCATTGTTTAATTTAGGGGCGCACACCCGCCTCTAAATCTACTCCTCGTAAGCCGTTTTCTTCTAGGAGGAATCGTACACCAGCTGAAATTAACTTTCAAGGTTTATTCGACAATAGCTGCAAAATGTAATTTTCCACTCCGCACGGATATTTGGAATGAATCTACCCTAGATAGCTTGATTTTAAGGACATAATCAGTTCTCTTAGGACACTCCCTACTTAGGCCTTATGCAAGCATGCTAGGAAAAATTACAAACTATTCTCTACAAAAATTGTAAGGACGTCAACTTTCCAACTGTCAACATTTTAGCATAACGATCAATAAAGTTATTTGGACGGTCATACAACTTCTGAAGGGATACCTCAACCTAGGTGCAACAAGAAGGTTAGTAGCCCGATATTAAAACTGTTAAACTGTTAATCTAATCGATATTCACGCACGACCTTTTGTAGCGTTGTTGATATGGCAACAATAAATTTCATTATCAAGCATGCAAAATAATAATATCTAACAAGTATTGTCCTTGTCGTTAATTTACAGACTTTAGAGTTCGCTGTAGCAGAGACTGGAGGAAAAATAATACCTGCCACAGAAATATATCGGTTGATCAGAATAACACAAGTTATGGTGAGTGAATTAACAATTGTAAAGATTATCAGTATGAAAGACTTTTTTGGAAGTTCATTAAAGAGAAAGGAAGTAACTATATAGATTCATAAGGCTGACATGAGTAATGATTTCATTAACTATGACCAACTATACAGACCGTAAGCTCTGGCCCATCTTTATTGTTGTTTGATTTTTAATTTTTAATTTTAATTTTTATTTGTCTTTTCGATTTTACCTTTTAACCTTGTGGCGTACATGACCTTTATTACTACTCAGTACATTTTACACTGGTCATTTACACTTATTGTGTGGCGAGTGTAAGTCTTGGCGGAATGTTTGTTTCATTTACCGAAAAACATACACTGAAGAAACAAATTTAATGCGTGTTCTTTTATCCATCACACATTTTAAGGAGGTAAACTGATGAAAACTAGCTATGGTGATAATGGTGATACATTTGACTTGACCCATCGAACAATATGAAACAGTGTACGAGGCGCCTTTTAAATTAGAGCCTTTTCAGACAAACTTAGAAGAATGAAACAAGGTGTAGTGATTTGTTAACCACAAAAACTGAAAATAAGGACACAAGATAATTTGAGTTTTTTAACTAGGTGCGTCTACATCGGTTGATCAAGATGACAGATTTAAAATATTTGCAAACATCGCGCTTTATATATAAACGTGTACAGAAAAAAGACCTTTATTGACGGTATTGCTTGTAGGATATGATGAATTAATGGAATTGGTAATGGTAAACCATGTTAGTCAAATAAATGTTTATTGATATAAACACATACAATAAAATTAAAAATATGCTATAGATATATAATACAATCTTTGCATATATTGCTAGTTATAATTAAATAATATTGTTTTATTTATAGCTACTTGCTGCACGTGTAGCATCTGCAATTAGATTTGCTGCGCATAATCAAAACAGAGACGTGATTAGAAGAAAAATCGCCGAAACAGAAAGAACAAACGTTGAAAACGTACACGTGAGATATTGTCTTGCATTTATGATTTCACGATTAAAAATTTCAACGGTTAAGTATTTGAATATTTAAGAGATTGCACTTTACATGTTTTGAAACATGTGTAATATGGAACAAATTCAAGCAATATTTATTGAATAAGCTTCTTGGTAAATGTATGATTAACTGTAAATGGGTGGAAATAAAGACCAAATTAATATCATGAGATAAGTTTTAACCAAACTTGCTTTTATTTTTGAACAATGTTATTACAAAGGTAAAATTGTATAGACTTCATAACGAGAGACCAATGGTTATAAATGTTTATATAAACTTTTATGGAAAGCACTGAAATTAGCCCCAACACTTTGCATAAAAGTTTAAACACATTTTTTTAATTTAGTATCTTATATTCCTCGACTTATAAGCCAAGGTTACAAGAAAAAACGTCTCGTCCGCGACTTAGTAAGTTTTTCAATAGGTACTATTTCTTCGTTGAAAAAATTCTATGTTGTTTGAAGATATGATTGCAGCAAGTTCCCCAGTGTTTGAATTCAGTATATAGTGATTGTGCTGCAAGAATTTTAGGATACACCTATTGCTGACTAATGATTTATGATTCCCTACCTTTTTCATCAACATACCAACTCTCGCACTTCAATAATGGAAACAGGTCTGGAATGTATTTTAAACCGTTGTTTCTTCTGAACTTTCTATTCCAAGTCAGGACCATTGTTGTAGTTGCTATATTTATACCCCAGATTCGAAAAAGAGGTTGTTATATTGTTGTTACGGACGAAAGAGCAGACGAACGAACGAACGAGCGGACAAGGGTATTGTCCGCTCGTTCGTTCGTTCGTCTGCTCTTTCGTCCGTAACAAAAATCCCCTTCGAATTTTTCTAAGCAACTAAAGGATGCAGAAGCCTCATATTCTGCATATTGCTTTATTCTATAGTATTCATATAGTGTTCATTGGTCATCTACTTCCTGTTTATTGAATATGTTTTTTAAAGTGGGGTATGACTAGTGAGCATACGCTCACATATTCACTTGTTTTGCGTGTTGCGTTGCTTTGTGGCTTGTCTTTTTGACAGTTTCCTTTATGTTCGGTATTTGATTATAACCTTCGTATACCACAGTTGCATATATATACAATAGTAGTACATGTACATTGTAAGAAAATATACAGTTTATTTGTACGGGCCTTAGAAACATGTCGAAATGCGAGGATCTTCCGAGCATTTCTTTCCTGTTTTGCAGCGAGTACAAATAAACTATATATTTTCTGACAATGTACGAATATTTTTTTTCTGCAACCAGAAAATTCATTTAATACTAAAGGAAAACATGAAAAAGTGCAGTTATAGCCGATTTTTACTTGAAATTTTTGGCGCCTATTCGAGAAAGAAACAAATATCGTATTCGACAACAAGCCGTAAACCAGAACAGAATACTAAATATCGCTATTAGTATAGGCAAGGGTTCCAGGAGTGACGTCATTATTTACCAACAAAGCTTTGCTTTATTCGCAGGGTCGTATTTGTATAGTTGAAGCGGTAGTTGCAGAATAAAAATAAGTATTGCATATGATGACTTCAAGTATTAATCTCTGAATGTAATTGCGCAAAATTCCCATGTTAATAAAATCCAGACCATGTATGTATGTTTAAGAATGTCTGTCCCGATTACCTGATTTACATCAGTTATACGACTAGTGCTACGCGTGCGCAGAAGTTGCTTACCCTTCCGTAGCAACTGATCTAACCTTAAGCTTTTATCAGGGTTTGTGCTACTCAATATTTTGTGAGGCTCCTCCGTGGCTGAGTGGTAAAGGTAGTTCGTCAACTATAGATTACGTGGTCTGTCAATACTGAGGTTCGAGTCTCACTACGGGTGGAGTGCGCTCGGTTCCAATCTTAATTGACAAGGATTGCCACTTTTACTAACAAACTCGGGGTTTTCTCCGGGTGCTCCGGGTGCTCAGGGTTCCTCCCCTATACAAATTGGACGCCATGATACAGTTAAAAATTCATGAAAGTGGCGTTAAACACCATTCAAACAAACAAACAATATTTTGTGTTGCGTGTATGTTTGTTTTGTTGTTGTCGCTTATATGGTTAAACATGGTTTTTTTGTACTTGGCTTTTTATTCTTTTTTTCGTACTGGACACCATCGAAAACAAATCTCTCCGGCACAAACTATGCAAGGAACCAAACTATCCCATGACAAAGACTTTTAAATGAAGATGCGACTTTAATCTTCTTATGATAACTGCTGGGATTTTTGAGGATATCCCAGATGATGTGCAGGTCGTTGATTCCTAGTAGAATTTAAAAACTCAAAGGGACTATGAGCACTATATTGATACCAACTTTTAATGTCTAATATATCACAACATTCATTTCTCATGACGTGGCCCTTAATAACACTGTATTTGTATACACTATATCCCACTACATCTATATTGCAGAAGTAATGTACATCAGAAGTGGATATTAGGAAGTTCAAAGGATGTATAACGATTTTTAAAATATTGTTCTTTACAATTAAGTAACAGCGCGCAAACTGATTCTCTTCCCTGCTATTTCATCTATCTAAAACGCGTCATCCATCATATTTTCTATATAAACGTTGATAGAGCTTATAATGTGAATATAGGTCCAGCCTAAATGCGAACATCCACATTTTAACTCCAGTGGTCCTATGACGCCGTTCTCTAATACTTAACATAAATGTCATACAACTGTCAATTTTTAAATGCAACGTTTCACAGATTGAACAAGTTTAGTCTGAAATTTGGGTTGTTATCTTTAAACAAAAAAATTTATTTTTATAGACGTCAAATTTTTATTTTTTAATTCGACTTCTATATCAACTATATAGATCAATACGTTTTCTGTATATCTCAGTTACCATCTTAGGTGGAATTGTACAAAAAAAAATTGATCACACGACTTTTTTTAGACATGCATGTTACCGTAAAGCTACCATTATCTCACGGTAGAAGTAAATCCTCCTTCGTGAAATCCCACTCTGTCAATAATTTTAATAAAGACAATATCATATATGTCTAGTTCTTGTAATTAGAAACATTATTGTCAAGCATATGTTGGTCGTTATTTCCAGGCACCAGTTGCAACCCAATAAACGCAAACTGAATACTTCTTACTGTTTTGGTTTTTTATTCAATATCTTGTACTTTTTACGTTCAATTTCATCATTGTTTACAGGATGATAGTGTAGATATGGTATTAGAATTTGTAAATCCACTAACCTCACAGATGCGAAGAGGAATGTATAGAGAATTGAATTATAGTACTTTAAAGCTCGGCGACCGAGTGAGAAGAGGTTCCTATTGGCCATATGGTGACCAGGACACGGGTCTGCCAGGAACTGTAGTTGGACAGAATGGTGGAGGCAAGTTTCCTATAACAACATTACTTGACGTTTCTGTCTGAACAAATTTACATCTGAAATTAATCTGCTTATTGTGAGGTTTTTTAAATTTCATAAATGTTTTGAATGTTGTTAGTGTAAGCAGCTTGCATTGTGTTATGGATAAAATGTTCGAATAACCCGATTGTAAAACGAAACACATGTTTTTTTTCTTGTTTAAATTTGTGTTTCTCTTGTATTTCAAATGAAGTATAATTTTATTACAGTTCGATTTTTCGACTGAAATAAAATTAATTAATTTAGTTTTAGTCTGTAATATTTTACCGTGATACATATTGATCAAATTCATTGCATGTAATCATATCGACAATTAGAATGAATATTAGCAAAGATAGTAGTGCTGTCTTTTTTATTATATCTGATTACATG
Source organism: Limnoperna fortunei (assembly GCA_944474755.1). Taxonomy (NCBI): domain Eukaryota; kingdom Metazoa; phylum Mollusca; class Bivalvia; order Mytilida; family Modiolidae; genus Limnoperna; species Limnoperna fortunei. Next base: position 90,939,786 of record OX104116.1, read on the forward strand.
GGAAATCTACTGACAGTGCATCAGCAACGGAATACAAGCAAAATTCCTAAGCCACACTGCTGCCTTACAGCTATTCAGATATCGCTACATGTAATTCTTTGGTACAGAACGTAAGCTCTCGTCTAACAGAGACCTAGGATTTAACGCTTCCAGGCATTCTTCTTTATGATTATTTATACCGTACAATACAAGGCAGCTCTGTCCCATTTATACCACCGGCTTCCCTTTATTCATAAGCTTTACTTCGAATCAACCAGTCACGATTCAATAATAATGTTTAGTCATCTAGGCAATCTTTATAATTTAAATCCAGGCTAGTCAAACTTTTGTTTTTTACCTTATCACAATTACCCGCTCCCCATAGTGGATAGAGGTATACTGTTTTCAGTCTAGTGTGCAAGTGTGATTGTGTGCATCAGTGTGTTTGTCCGTCCGTAACCATTTTGCGTAACGTTTGTCTCGGCAGTGATAAATGATACAATAAAGAATTTTCTCAATAGCTTCGTATTGGTCATGCCATATTGAAGGATTTATTTTTCAAACACCTCTGAAATTAATGGGACGGATAACCATATGTAAGTCATATTTTAAAAAAAATATTTTCGATTAAACTAATGCACTTCAAAGCGTTTTCGCCAATAATTTTTATACCCGATGGTTATTGTACTTTTATTATATATTTTTTAAACAAATACAATTTTTGGCGCAATTTGTGATTCCAGGAAGTATTTGGGTAGAATGGGACAACAGTCATATAAACCACTATGTATACAATGAAGAAGTTGGAGTTTACAGTCTTCGTAAAGTAAACGAGAAAAGAATATTATTTGGCGAAATGATCGCTGTTGGATGTAGAGTTATTAGAGGTAAGTAAGTTATACAGTAGACCACGCCACATGACGTATCAACTGTTTTTAAGCATTTCACTCCCAGTCTAAAGCATACACTGTTTTCCATTTAGAAACATTAACGTATTTTATTATTCTACTTATTTATTATTAGTTTTTGGTACCCATATTCTTCAATTTTGTACTCGGTTGGTTTGAATACTCATTGCGCACACATTTGGAGAAGAATTACAAATTGGATTGCTGTCCTTTTGCGATTAATTGGAATCGCGTTCGTCATGTACCAGTATAACACTGTTTTTTCATCAATCATCTACTGATTAACTCGCGTTTAACAAGATTAAGTATCGTAATTGTAAAAAGACCAAGTTCTTTTATTGTGCATACTATTTTTTTCAATAACGTAAACTACATAGAACACACACGCTTGATGTGATACGCTACTCAGAAGAGAAACACCAAGGTAACACGTAAACCTTGTTGGTAATTGCACAAATTCTAGTTCATATTTACTTAAATCTGAGAATTATTTAGAGAAAACCGTCATACGATACTAAAGTTTTGACTTTAGGAGGTTAAATGACAATTGATATTATAGGTATCGACTGGAAATTTGACAACTATGACGGTGGAGTAGGTAGTCTGGGGACGGTTCTTTGTGTTAGAAAGGAGGAAACTGTTGTGGTAAGAGATTTATAGTTGGAGAAAACGAAAAGCTAGAAAATAAGAAAATTTTTATTCCCATAAAGGTGTGTAAACACTAATCCAATTCTTTAAGATTTTCTACTAAATTTGTTATTTTTTTAATTAGAGCAGCTCTTTTACCTTAAGCACAACTTGACCGACATCATATATATCCTGACTCGTACGTGACAGGCCTATGTTCTCTCAAAATTTCATGACCTCTTTAAAACCTTCCAAGAGAAAACCAGCTTCCGGGGTAAACCCCACTCTAAAAATAGCTTTTTCTTTTCAGAAAATCTTGGTTTATAGGTCATGTAGTGCATGTGACATAAAACATACTAAACACCATTAGAACAGAGCAAGTTAGGACTCTAAATTTTTCTAATATATTCACCTTTCAGAAAAACTTTCATTCATTAAAATCCAGTTAGTAGTTTTTAATATACACTAAGATAAACAGGACTATTTTGTTGTTAAGTACTATTTTCTTATATGTTCCAAATTTGATTGGTCCCCTTTAGTGTCTTGACACCTAAAGGGATTCATCACACCATCAGCCATATTTAATCTTATAAAATTTTAGAATAGGTATCACATTTATGGTTTATTAATTGATAGTTTTATATATTTATGTTTTAAATTCTATAGTTACGAATATTTACAAACATTGTGACTTTATCATATTTTTTGACGTGAAGTCAATGTTCAGAAATATCCTCTAAATTGAGCTCATTTGCATTCTCTACTATTTACAATCTTTTAGAACTTTAAAAATTTTAGTGCTCAACATCTTGGAAAAATCATAATGACCAATATTTTTTAAATTTCAATTATGAATACTTGTATAAAAAAACTAACTATATGTATTTGGCAACTATGAAAACAATTACAGACAAATCAAATTTACTCTATAGAGTAAATTTTCATAATTTTCAAAAAATATATATACAATGCACACAGTTGTGTTTTATTATTTTGTAACAGGTTCGATGGGATTGTAAATCTATTGGACTGTATAAAATCGGATGCAATAACTTGTTTGAAGTCCAGGTCTAGTGAGTATTCAGACACAATCATAAAACATAGGAAATTAACTTCATTTTAGTATAATTTGTGTTTGTTTGAATGACTTTTATCGCCATTTTTTCAGTTTTTAGGTGAGGAGCCCGGATTAACCGAAGAAAACACACAAGCAATAAAATATATGATATGCTTCAGTAAGCTATGAAATATATATCGTTCTGATTAATCGGATGCATGTCTATAGAGATGCAAAAAAGACCATCTTCCAATTCAAAAAGCGATTTCGCTCTTCATCACGTACTGTTAGAGCAGGTTTACTTTCTATAAAGGAGTTCTGAGTCTACCTTTACTCCTTATCATACAAAGGTATGGGGGAGTGAACGTACACTGAGAACCTTATCTCACTTCTGAGGATTAGATGAGAGGCGTAAAATAATTCTATTACATAAATATTTTTACTTCTTCAACTGGACAATGTAAATGGTAATACTGTTATGTTTTCCAAATGTATTCGTAATAATGTATGAAATATTTGTATTGAAGTGATAACACGGATTCTGATACGAATTACCTTGTACACAATGAGCTATTTACAAGCCAAACAAATCAGCCGAAGCAATGGAAAGAAACGGACCAATCATTTGAATGCCCATCGGATATACAGTACACAAAGACAGTAAATGAAACGAAAAATTATTTCATCCCTTTATCGAAAGATAAAGCAGAAGCAGGTAAAAAGGAAATTCATATAAATTAGGAAATTAATAACCTTCAAGGATAACTGCTTAAAATTACAGAAGATAAACAAGAACAGTGGGTAGCTTAGGAATGAAGTCAAAAGTGTATAAAATTGGTTTCACGACACGTATTATATTGTATACATATAACATGATGTTCAAAAAATGACAATAAATAAATAAAGTCTAACATTTTTTTGTACAATTATCTGTTTATGTGTGCTTGAATACTATTTAAAATATACAAGTCATATTGAGATATACAATAATCCACTTATTTCTTATTTCTATTTATAAAACGTTTGTATTAAAGCAGTAAGAGTTGTCTGGGAATACCAAGAAGCAACTTATCTTTGGAAACAGTACCCGAAAGACATCAGTTTAAGAATTGAAAAGGCTTACCAAAGGAAACCGGAAGGAAAAACTATCATTAAAATGGACCATCAAACGTAAGTAGAACATAAGAAAACATGTGTTAATGTTTCATCTACGTATTATCTGCATTTATTGTGTTTTACATTTGTATTACACAAAAAGTAATGAGAAACTATATGGTTAAAAATCAATGAGTTTATATTAACATATGTATAATAATGTATCTTTTTCATTACCCGGAGATACTGCATTCAATTCCATGGTGTGTGATATATGTTCAAAATTGTCGTGTATTAAATTGATATTCATAAATTTTGGACCACTTTAGGTAAATAACAACGCAGAATTAACCGAATCTTCATTTGTTGTATAAATATCAATTTTGGGCAAAAGTCAGTAGTAATTTGTAGTACTATTTAATTTGTCCTATAAATACGAAGTAATGTGTTGCATAAAATAGTAGACTATTACTCATACAATAATGATGCTTGACTTATTGTACAACAGGTACATAGTTCATTTTACCAAAATGATACAAGAGGACCCTCAAACTAAAGAAGAAATATCTGTACGAAGATTGTTATCTTAATTCCTAAAGGATATGCATTGAGGACAATTCTTAACTATTATAAAAAAAGAGGACAACAAGAATCTACAAAGCACAGTACCCATACAGAATCCAACAATAAAGTGATTCAAAAAGCGAATTGTAGCATCATTATGTTTCAAACTGTTCTATTGAACACGACACCTGAAAGACGATTGTTGTTTTGTCATTTTTCTGTCAACATAACTGGCAGGTGAATCGGGCCAGAATTGTTTTGTAGCTAGTCAAATATTTATTTCATGTAGCGCTCGTCGACACCTCTTATATGTGGACAAAACCAAGAGTCATTTTCCCACATTGTCTGTCGAATGAAGAGCTTGTCTGTGAGAATCAAAACAATGTTGCTCAGCAGCAAGGAAAAGCAAAAATTTGGTCTAAAACAAGGATACATTTATGGGAATTTTTCACATCTTTTAAATTGGTAAAACATTTCACCATATTAACATTACTACTGATATCTTCTAAAAACTATTCTGGCCCCAGTAGCCTAAGCTTTAAGGTAGTTAAGGTAGTTCACATACTATTGATCGCGTGCCTGTCAACGTGCGGGCAAGTTGTGCTCGACCATAATCTTAATCGACAAGGATTTCCAGTTTTCTTACCGAAGTCAGCGGTTTTCAACGGGTAACTTGACGTTCTCTCTAATAAAAACTGGACGCCATGATTTGGCTGACAAATTAGTAAAATTTGAATTAAAACCCTATTTAAACAAACAAACAAAATAAATTATATAACTACGTTTTGTGGGTTGTCAGGTTATTTGTATGATATTAAGGCTTGAGACATGGCAAATTGCAATCAAACGACGATAAATCTATTTACAATTGGTGTTTTTCAAAACCAAGATTGGACAAGATAAAACTTACAAAATACAAAATGAAGTCTGCACCCATCAGTGTACGATAGTAAAACATGTTGATACTGGAAATTTAAAGGCCAAGTAGTGGACTTTGGAAAGGCCTGTATTGTCATCTACTGAATAGGAAACTATATCATGTATAGAATAAAATCTTTATAGATGTTGTTATATCTTCTACCCAATCCCTATTGCTATTAACATTAACTAATAAAATAAATATCATTTTTACAAATTTATATGAATATAACGACTGAGGTTCCCTCTAAACATTGTATATTCACATTGTAATACACAGGTATTCATTAAATAGCTTTGTTGACTGGAAGCATAAAAACTAATTTATAAACATATGGCACGTTCGCTGAATCATTGCGTTTTTTATTCAAGAAAAAATATATATCACAGAGACTGCTGCATCTTGTATGGAACGATTATGTGCCCTGCTTTTGTTAGTTATTTCAATGGAAACAAAATTAAAAAGGAAAACAAACCGATTAAGTTTCAGTTTATAAGCAAATTTTTCAACTATATTAAGGTTTCCAGTTTGTTTAACTAGAGGTAACGGGTGTACTCGGCGAGAACGTTTATACTTTAATCTTGTTGACCCTGTAATGTAAATTTAAATTTGTTCTGTAATTTTTTGTTTGTATGCAGTTTTTACTTCACCTGATGCACACAACATCATTAAATGTATTTATTCCCAATCAATAAACTGTGTGTTAAATATCATACAGATTTTAGTTTTAAACATGCTGGCACGTGGGGGTTGCTTTCCAGTCTGTAATTGTTATTTTGTAAAAACGATACCTTCATTACTTATGTTATGTATGATGGTACTTATGACGTAACTGTTTGATGACATAAATAATGTCGTCGGTAATTTGAACAGCATCGTCAGTAAAACATTCGCCGATGGTCTTTAAAGAGTTACCCTTCAAGCTGGTCAAAAATAGAGGTGATAGATGATGTTTTATTGGGATAGTTGCACATATAGCATCTTTTATTGGCACAGTGACACAACTAGCTGCTTTTATTTTTTATTTAGTATTTCTTGTTCTGTTAAAGTTACCTGGACTAAACTTGCATACTCAAGTGTTAGGATTTAAAGTAAATATCTTAATGTGTTAATGATCTTTAAGTTTTGTTCAAGGAATTCCAGTAACTTGTTAGAATTCATTACGAAAGTTGTTGAAATTAGGATTGACTGACTTTGTTCGGCAACCATGTCAAAATGTAACGAATTTTTTATAAACGAATTAGTCATAGACAGTTCACACACAAATTACGCTTAAAAAGTAGGAGATTCCTGAAAGTCATAGATCAGGGTTTGCATCTTTAGCCTGTCTATCGAAATCGATGATTGTGATATCCTTTCTTGTATTGGATACAAAACATACAACAAATACGTATAAATACGACATCGCAGGGCCGTCAAAATACAACATCAAATCTTTATCGACACCACAATTTTAAACGCAATCAAAAAGAGATGCCAAAATAAAAACAGTGACACTGGGTCACTTAACCATCTGGTAGACATCATAAGGTATGTGTCTCTTTCCAAAGAAACATTATTAAAAATTGTTTCGACACTCTAAATACCATCCACAATATGCAGCTTAAAGCCGGGCTAAGAGGACTTAGAGACCATTTTTGTAGACAAAAGTTAGAAACTTTATAAGGCCTTAGACGATTTCAGCTTCAATACAAATACGGGTCGGATGAAGGGGAAGGAAAACAACTAATTCAGACCTTTACTTACAGATTCCGAAATATATATGATGTTTTGTAATTTACTCTACCTTCGCAAACTTACGGTCAAAATTACTCCAATTCTGGGGTTGGTTTTCTTATAAAATTTATGACTTAAACTTTCCAAATTTTAACTTTCGTTTATCGATAACAACATTCCAGCAACACCGGCGTATGGTGTGTACAATTCACCACTTATACGCTATTTTAGATCAGGAATCGGTATTCTAATTTTCTACACCGGAAACTGTGGCTAACTGTTATGCCATTCAAACAGGATTTATTGTACCTATGTTAATGTTATCCTATCAATCGTTATATGGTCGACATTTTCGCTAAGTCGTACGAAGTCTCCTCTTACATGATTTGACTTTACATGACAAGGAGAAACTCAACTGGTGTTTAATACGAAGCATATGCTGCTCACTCATAAGAAGCACCTGTGTGCACCCATGGTTTTTATCGTGTTCGTGCACGTGGTACTCACTTTCTGTTTTTGCTTTGTGTTTCGTGTTGTATAAACGAATTAGTCATAGACAGTTATCACACAAATTACGCTTTAAAAGTAGGAGATTCCTGAAAGTAATAGATCGGGGTTTGCATCTTTAGCCTGTCTATCGAAATCGATGATTGTGATATCCTTTCTTGTATTGGAAACAAAACATACAACAAATACGTATAAATACGACATCGCAGGGCCGTCAAAATGCAACATCAAATCTTTATCGACACCACAATTTTAAACGCAATTAAAAAGAGATGCCAAAATAAAAACAGTGACACTGGGTCACTTAACCATCTGGTAGACATCATAAGGTATGTGTCTCTTTCCAAAGAAACATTATTAAAAATTGTTTTGACACTCTAAATACCATCCACAATATGCAGCTTAAAGCCGGGCTTAGAGACCATATTTGTAGACAAAAGTTTGAAACTTTATAAGGCCTTAGACGATTTCAGCTTCAATACAAATACGGGTCGGATGAAGGGGAAGGAAAACAACAAATTCAGACCTTTACAAGGAGTAACTCAACTGGTGTTTTACACGAAGCATATGCTGCTCACTCATAAGAAGCACCTGTGTGCACCCATGGTTTTTATCGTGTTCGTGCACGTGCTACTCACTTTCTGTTTTTGCTTTGTGTTTCGTGTTGTATAAATTTCTTTAAATCCGGATATATAATCGTTTCCTAAATTTTTTACCCTTGTTGTTTTGTCGGTTTTCTTCCTATGTTTTTTCTAAACATGCCACCTCAACTATCTGTTGTCGGGCTCGTTTTTTAAACATACAACCCTCGATCATTTCCGTGGAGATATACACTATATACACTTTCAATGGAGGCATTCGGCATCTCTGTGGGTCGAACCCTAGAAAACTTAAGCACCAGAGTTCCATAAAAGAAATGTTATATTTTGTAGACAGAAAAACAAGACATGCAGAGAAGCCTTTGCTAGACCTACACCAAGACATATGTAGTGACAAAAAGATCCAACTATGCCATAAGACGAAATTAATAAAAATAATTACTGCAATAATTACGTATGTAACTCACAACATCGTTATAACTAAGCGCTCTAGGCATCTGTGTCAATAAGAATAATAAAAAAACCTGTACATTTTATGTGCATGTAAATTGATGTAACTGAAACTGTGATACATTAAACCAAATTAAACCAATTATGAACAATACATGTTTTCACAGGGAAGTTAGTAAAAACACTAATTTATTGTGATAACATTTATTAAAACTAGAATGTGGAATTATCATTTTTAACATGTGGATATTTAAACAATTCTGGTATACCGGAAAAAAAGCCTTATACACACATTTTTTCTCGTAAGTATAATTAATTGTTATGTTTTAACTTTTGACTCGCGTCTGCCCACGAAAACAACAAAAATGGAATGTTTATGTCCAATACATAACCATAAATTATAAATACATAAATACGTGAATATTAGGCTTTGAACTAAAAGTAAACATTAATAAATGTATTTTGACAATAAGGAAATACATGTATATAGTAAGCGAATGGTTGAATCATATACGTTTCTATATCTGCATTAATGTTGCTGTCATCTGTATTATCGATGTAAATTGAAAGAACTTGAGTTGTAGTAATTTGTGTGCAATCTCATTTTGCTTTTATATTATGCAAATTAATTATTTGTAAAATAAACATATATAACTAATAATATACAGAAGAAATTAAAATCAACAATAGCAAAAACAAACTAACTAACAAACTAAAAAAGCACAAAAATGAGTAACTCAAACCCAATAGGACACATATTAAGTAACTCATCGTCATGTCCGTAAATAGAATAGGAAAACCTAAATTTGGCTCAGAAAAATATCTAATCGCATTTGACACATAGATCTTTCATAACGATCAACTAAGTCATTATTAGGGTCGTAGAACTTATATAACTAAATAAATGTCATCGACGTAAACAAAATCGTGTAAAAATCCCTGTTATTGGTCATTCGCAGCGTCATGCCTAGAAAATTGGAATACAGTTCGAAATATAAGGTCTAACGTAAGGATTGTGAAATGTAAACACCATACCCATGAGCTGATAGAATATTGCTGTCAACATTTGGGACGTCGAAGTCATCACACTTGTCGTAAAATTATATTAGTAGTTTTACATTTGGATCTAATCGGAAAAAGGTCTAGGTAAAGACCAGATTGATGGAATTGGCAGTTTTCTTAATGTCAAGCTCTTTTGAATAGATCAACTGGAAATAGTCACCAAACAGCGTGATTCTGTGACAAGATATCATCTATATAGCGAAAGGTGAAATTAAAAGTCTGTTCCAACGAATTTCGTTTTTTAATTAAGTTTCGAAGAAATTGTTCTCATAAAAGTACAAAAACAAATTGGGAAGGAGTGGACTCTTCCAGTCTGGATTTAAGCTACATATCAAAAAATGTATTATGCAGTGTTGAACAATTTTTAACGTTGGAAAAGAGACAATGACCTTAAGAAGTCAACTAGGTCGTTTGATTTTTCCAGTTTCCACACTTGATTCATGCCATTCCTAGAATAAGAGATTTTACATTTTAGTTTTTGCTCCTGGGGTAAAGACAGGAAAAGAATAGTAGATTTACGGAAAAGACATTCGTGCAATCTAGTAGACAATACACTGCATGCTTAAATAAGATGACGAGAATTCTCTGAAGGTTTTATTTTGTAACTATTGTTGGTTATTAGAAATATGATAATAGAATTTTTTGGGAGTTTTTAGGAATATAATTATCAAGATATTTTTGCGAGGATGTAGAGATAAAGATAGAACAAGAAGATACGGTAGTCATTCATATTATCACTCTTTGATTACTAATTACGAGGCTTTACAAGATAAACGTAACTTAACAAGAACAATATACAAGTGGATACAAGCAATGGTATATATTGTAATAAGATCTATCTTTTATTGGTTAGAAATCAACAACAGATATTTTTTTTTACAAACAAAAAGTAAATTAGACAATAAATGTCACTGACAATAAAAAGAGTCTTGGTACTCGCAACTACAACCGACAAATATAATTTCACCAGCGTATGTATTACCAACAAGAGGACAAAGAGGATACAAATGATACAACTGGTAAACAAAACAGACAAACACAAGATTTGTTCTTCACAAAGCTGTGTTAATCATTGAATTGAGTTTGAAGTGACAAGTGTCATTGTTTGTTACTTAATATTTTATACTGAAATCGCTCATGATGGAAAGAAGTATGTAAACAAAATCTTTAAATAAATTTCTGGATTTGCAATTCTTACTGTGACTAGCTTGACTGATGCTTATTGTTTGCAGACTTGATGAATGACAAATTGAACCTTTTGTTAAGTAACAACATGCCTACCCTTATCGACATCCAAAAAAGAAGTCTGTAGCGTGCAAGGAGCGTTGTATCTTCAAAGACGGCATCCACTATGGTCCGCAAACGTCGTATTATGATCTGATAGCCACCATCAGGAAGTCCTTTACTATTGGTCACGTGTCGACGCACTGAGCAGCTCTGTTGGTCAAGCATTGGTAACCTCTCCAGCATTGTCCGAGAATTTTTTTGTACACAATACGTTTTACTAAAAAACGATTTAATTGCTTTTATACGCGTACCGAAAAGTTATTAGGTCGGATTATTATTCGGATTATTATTACACATATACTCAAGAGAATACAAATAACATTACTTACACACTATTGTTTCAGCTTTGGTTTGTTGCTCTGAAATTAAAACATGGATTTAGAAAGGAAGGTATAAATATATAGCATATTTATGAATTTCTATTATCACTTTACATAACTTCTTCTATAACGCTGCTGTTGACAAGATTCTTGCACAAAAATAAATGTTCGAACTCCCTTTGGATATTTTCCAATAAAGAGCTATTAAGTCAGTAAGTACTTGTAATTATTGTACGTATGTTTTTTCTTGTTGTCGTATGGATTAAACATATAATAAAATACATGTCTCTTTCTACCTACCGTCTTAACACGCCGCATAACCAGATGTTATGTAAAAAAATTGCGTATAATATAATTTATAAGTAAAAATAAATAAAAGATTTACCTTCTGTGGACATTAAAATTCTTCTTACGGAGCACTTATGTTAATTTCAGTACATATAATAAAGTACAAAATCAAGCTTTAAGATGCTTAATTAAATGCAGTGGCTTTTAGGTTATCATACACTTCAAATCATGTTTAATAGTTGATGCAAATATGTCGTAGTGTTCAAGAACTGAATCAAACCCACGAACAGATATTACAGCGATTAGACGGTAAGTATTTAAATAGAATTGTAGTCTATATGATGATAAAACCAGTCTGTTAGGGACTGGACTTTTTTCCGAAGTACATTTGTTTGAGACTTTAAATAAATCTTCAACATGTTAACAGAGTCTGTACAAAAATAATCTAAAGTTTAATAATAATGTTTGTGGAACTTTACAAGTTGTATACCGATGATTTTTAACAAGACAAATCCTGTACAAATAAAGAATACTTTCTTTAAACATTTATGCACATAATAATAAACTGATATATGTTAGTATATAAACTGATATATGTTAGTATATAAACTGATATATGTTTGTATATAAACTGATAGATGTTAGAATATAAATTGATATATGTTAGTATATAAACTGATATTTCTAATTAGAAATACGTTTATTTGATTGGTCTAGATTACTTCCGGTTGAGGTTTTTAACGAAATATATTTTTTGATAAATGAAGTTGACATTTATTTTAGGATAAACGACGTTGACCGAACTATTTTTAGCGTAACCAATGTAAACAAGATGGCGGCTTTTAATATCGAAAGTAGCGATCAACTTAAAAATTATTTGTATGATAAATTATCAGTAATGATTTGTTAAATTAAAAACTTTCCTTGTGTTCGATACAGAAAATAAGATTACATATTGATGTAAAACTAAAAATTGTGTTGATTAAAATCAGAAAATGGTTTATGGAAATAATCATACGTTCATAAAATAATCCAAATATTCATACGTTCAGTCAATCCCGCTACCAAATACACAAGAAATATGAAGTTGAGAAACACGTTAGATAAATTAATTTCTTAATGCAATTTTAAAGAATTATAGGGATTAAACACCGTTTTCAGTGGATTTATCGGTATATCAACAAGACCAACTCACTCACAAACATATCACAAAAGTCCTTCGGACTTTTATTTGTTTGTGAGTGAGTTGGTCTTGTTGATATACCGATAAATCCATTGAAAACGGTTTGATTGATTGATTAATGGTGTTTAACGCCCGAGCAGCAATATTTCAGCTATATTCAGGCGATGAACATGAAATGGATGATAAAATGAACATGAAATGATGATGAATGAAAATGGGATGGGACACAAGGAAAAATAGGGGTAGCGGATTTTAGATTGCCACTGGCAAATGGGAGGATGGATAGGGTCGGGCAATTTAGCCTCCTGTAGCGGGATCGAAATCCCTACTCATAGCGAATACTACAGCAGCGTTCTTTAACGTGCGAGGAACGTGGCATTTTTCCCAACACGGTGCACTAATATGGTTTGCGGTCAGGTTTTCCGTATTATGGCCTGACAACCCCAGCTTGCCAGGGGTACCCCATTCAACCACCTGGGGCACACATCCTAGTCGGTCTTTAGGCAAACCGACCTGACACGCCGGTCAGGGTACTGGGCGCTATTTAGTCGCCTTTTACGACAAGCTAGCGCGACTGCGGTCTATTCTTTTAGCCACCCGGATCCCGCACGGGGCCATTGAAAACGGTGTTTAATCCTATAATATATGTTAGTATATAAACTTAAATATCAACAAAACATTACATATAAGATATCTAGAAACATTCAAATAAAACGCAATGAGCACTACATTGTAGTACTTTTTTCAGTTCGATAGTTTTACCATTTAAAAGAAAATAATTTTTGGAATCGGTATAACATGTTGTTTATGACATTTAATACAGGTTTATCATTTTTTGTTTTGTAGATGCACGAGTGCTACGGACAATGCAGTCGAGCAATTTACGCGTAAGTTAAATAATTTATTACCTTTAATTACAAATAACTGTGTCTTGACGTACTTTTTAATAGAAACATATTGTAACTTGTTCTAATTAGACCTCGCCTGAATATAGCTGAAATATTGATGCTCGGGCGTTAAACACCATTAATCAATCAATCAATCTAATTAGACCAGAAAAGGAAAGTTCAAAACATTCAGAGCTTGACAGCCATGTGTGCGAGTTGGAATCAAAATTTTGGCAACATTGTAACTCGCTGGAAGAAGTTACAGAACTAGTTCTTAAGTTATTAGACAAAGTTCAGCACTTAAACATAATCATAAATAAAACACAATGTGAAAGAACCTGACGTCACAACGTGCTCATTATCAAGCGATACAAACAATGGGAGGGTTGAAAAATCTCCCGCGAAAAGTCATCGACTAAGTGATCTTTCAAGACTGAAATATTTAGTTAAAAGCCCGAGTAAAACATCTCTAGCGGATGACATATCTAACAGTTCTACAAAGTTGACTATAACAGAGAAAAAAGCTCAAAATGATGGCAATAGTAACTCGGATAGCTCATTCCATGGCTGTGCACTGGGAATAAAAAGTCTGCTACACATCAGTGGTTTTCAAAATATTGATGATAATAAGTCTTGTTTGAGAGGAGAGGTTAAATATAAAACGTCTCTGTCACTTGGATCGGTACATACATCGAGATCATTCGACAATAATGTTTCGGAAGATTGAACGACAAATATTGATAAAAACAATAACGGAATATCAGAGTTAACTCACTCCAAGAAATGTATTTTCAAAAATGACTTTGGATATAAGCGAACGTTGTCTGGTAATACAGTATGACAATCGCGTTAGTTTCCATAGTAACCATGCGTGTTTTCAGGGCGAAATGTGTATTTCTAAAGGTGTAACCACGAAAGACAAGAGTTTTATTTTATTTAACTGTGTACTTCGAACCACCTATCTGATACAAGCTAATAAATCTGTAAGACAGGAGAGGTAGACTAGATAGTAAGTCTAATAAAGCTACTGAACATGTAAGCTGTATTGCTTTATTGACTTTATCAAGTCCCGATATGAACAAAGTATGAAGTTCTCAATATTTAGGTATTACCCTATTTTTAGGTCTTCCAAACAGCTGTCTAGAAAATCTGTACAGGCTTACGGTGAAAACACTCTTGTAACAAGTACGTATACTAATTCTACAGTCAAGTGTCAACAACTTTAAAGAAACTGTCGGTAGTACTGAAACTCTGTTCACGTCTTTTCTAGCAAGATATATTTAAACGGTCCGTACGAATCTGCAGAAGTAAAAAGGTTTTGAAATTCAGTAGGAAGTTTCTGGTTTTAGTCATTCAATCAATTAATGCTAGACAGTACTTACTGAACATATATTATGAAATATGGATACATGTAATAGGTCCTTCTACAGCTTTAATATTTCCTGGTGAAGTATGGCAACCTGTTAGAACAAACGAATGGTTTCAGTTTGCAGAATAAACAAGGAAACACGGTATAACAAATATGTGTTTGGTCAAATTCAAATTTAAATACTAAAAATTGTTTATTTTTTATTTTATTACATTTAACATATAGCTAAAACACAGATTATACTGATTCATACATATACTAAAATTAACACCTTTGAAAAAATGTTTTGAAAAAATATATTATAATATTGAAATATTTTGTATTTATGACAATTTAAGCAACTTTCCGGGTGCAGTCTCGATCTGTCGAGAGAGGAAAACGTGGACATGATGTAATCCTAGTACTTGACACGTCTGAACGAATGAAAGGAAATAAATTTTCACTATTGAAATCAAAGGCAATAGAATATGTTACAGGTATGAAGAACTTATATTAGTATTTCATATGGAGGTATAAATCAATGTTATTTCAAAAGTTTATGTCAAATTTACAGTTTTTTGCATTTTCCTATTAACGTCTGGAGCACCTTGACTTCGTTTTTAATATTTGTGTTTTGTGTCTGTTTTATTGTTGGTCCTTCATTGTTTGCCTATGGTTTTGTCTGTCCTAAACATCAATAACATCGATTTTTTTTCTTACTGCGATAAAGATAGATATATTGATCGTAACTTTCTTCTAGCAGACACGAAAGGAAAGCAGTTATAGCTTATAAAGAACAGGCTTTTTGTGGAAGGTTTTATTTTATTATTATTACTAGAAATTCTGACAAAACAAAAGTCGTCCCCAAAATCCCCATGGAGAGTATTTCATTTAAATCAGTACATTAAAATATGCCTAGTAAAAACATTCGTTCAAATCAGACACAATTTTCTTTTTTAGTGGGAGTGTGGTGAAATGTCCGACTTTACAACATGGTGGCTATTGCGTAAACTGCTGATAATAGTCAACTGTATAATCATATCAATTTCTATTGTAGTTGCCATTGTAGTATACATACATTATATAACTATCCCCCTCCATTGTTGAATGCATTCCCCATCCGTACAGTTATATTATTTTTCTGTTTTGTTCTGTAGGTATTAAACAAGTTTACATGACAAGTGGTCTGGAAGATAACATTGGTCTGGTTATTTTTGGCGGTCACAGTCGTCTGGTACAGGAGGCAACAAGAGTCAACAAGCAATTATGATTTAATAATAGAACTGATTGGTAAATACTTCAAACTATTGAATTGTTGTAATAATGCTAAATAGCACAAAAAATGTATGACATCAAAAGAAAAGGTGCAAGTGAGTCATTCTTAGTAAATAAAGAATATAGTACAAGTCAAACACTATTGGCAGTAATGAAACGGAACGTTGAAATAACAAATAATAAAATGCATGTAGACTCTTTGAACCTACTTCAGCAATGTTTAATGCAGAGGAACAAAGGAAACAAATATACCGTTTGGCGAAACGCTAGTGTGTAACCTTTGATTCTTGATGTATACAATAAGGTATGGCTAATTATAAATGATCTACAATGTAATACAAAGGGCAATAGTTGTTTAATCAAAGTAAGTTGTCTTTTTCCGTTATGGAAGGGGAACGTCAAGGTAGTGTCCTGTCCGGCATACTTTATTTGTTATTTATTAATCAATTACTGTGTGCACTTCAAATATGTTGTAAAAATCAGGTATTCGTAGAGTAATTAGTAACCAAAAAAGCCGATTTCTTGCCTGTACTACACACGTTGTATATTATGTCATTATATTTGAAAAGTTCTAGGGGTTAAACAACAGTATACGTTTTTTAACCCTTAGGACTTTTCAAGTATACTAGAAATAAATAATAAAACAGTATGGTTTTTCCTGACATGTTCATACTAAACTAATACGACTTCCTACGATATATTTATAACTCATTCATAGAAATAAAACATTCATTATTAATTATCACATCTGCGGTTTTCTGTAAATTCTGCAATTTCAGTGATGTATACGTACATGCGGCTGTGGGATTAATTTTGAAGTATGTAAACTTTGATGTGACTTTATTAAGATAAATTTGAACTTCAATTATTCCGCAAACTGAATGCGCTCGATTTAAAGTATATTCCACATCTAACTTGTGCTTCTATCGAATACAGAAATTAGTGATACCGACCTCCTATAAAAATTTGCTGCCTCATATATAATGTTCCACATGCGGTTCGTCAAGCTTTTATCTTACAGATTCTGAAAAAATTCTTTAATCGTATATCTTTTCGACGAATACTTACTAATACAGCGTTTGACAACACACATTGTTCAACATAATCCATGCTGTAACTTTCAGTTCCCTGTCTAAATGATCTCTCAGTGACCGTAACTTTATTTGGAACTTCTAATTGTTGCATTTATGATTTTTTCTTGAAGGACGACTACAACCTGAGGGAGAGGCACTATTGCATGGAGGGTTATTACTTGGAATGGCGGGTGTACATGGAGGTAAGACAAGTAGAATAATTCTTCAATATGTACATGTATTGCATATAGTTTCTTACTTTGAAAACTAGCGTATAACACACTGTTTACATTATGGCTGTTGTGCAATTACATTGTCAAATGATATCTACAAATGTGTAAAAGTACGACAAATTGATATTTTTTCATTTGAAGGTGGAACGTCCCGAATCAGGACTATGATGTTGAAGGACATATGATTTTCTTCACTGATGGTACTTCAGCAAAGTCAACATCTAACTTTGAATTAGGACGAGGTATACATCCGTCCTATTTTGTGGAAGTTGTCCGTGTACGTATTGCAAAATTGCCAAAAGATTTGACATAATAAGAAATAATAGTTGAAATCATGTCTAAATATTGTTATTCTAATGGCAGCAAACACTTAAATTCAAAATATTGGAAAATGTTGATACTGTATAAAAGTTTACACTTGAAATAAATATCTTTTGTAATCATATGCTGACGCTCACTGTGATAAATCTGTTTAAGTTTGAGCAATTGTATTTATAGTAGGCTTTGTACAGATAAATTTGTGTTCTATTTTACATATCTGTATTTTGTATCTGTCTTGTTTTAAGTAGGGTGATGCCGAAATAAGATATGTGATATCTATGATTACCAATTACTCCATTAAAATATATTATGTGCCGATTGGGGAAGATGCTCCATTTCTTACACCATCACAGGAAATGTTTCATACTCTAAATTGGCTGCCATTTGAAGACAGAGTGTCGTATCACAAATTAGTTTTAGTTTATAAAATCTTGAAAAACCAAACACCTGCTTACTTAAAATCGTTATGTACTCCATGCTCGGAAATAAGTTCCAGGAGTTTAAGATCTGTTTCAAGCAATAACTTAACAGTGGTTCGTCCTAACACAAATGCAATGAAAACATCATTTGCTTACTCTTCAGCAATTAAATGGAATGCACTACCAAGAGAAATAAAAAATTCCAAAAATGTGAATATTTTCAAAACAAGTTGTTTTAAATATTTGAAAGAAAAATATTGATTTATTGTACTATCTCTGTTTTGTATATATATTTCATGCTGCATGCTACACTTGTTTGTCAATATGTAATTTCTGTTGAATTGGTTTTTTTATGAATGTATACATTGTTTGCTATTTTGAGGGCCTCAAGGTAGATTAGTGTAAGCTAATTGAGTTACCCTCTTTAAATAAAGATTATTATTATTATTATTATTATTAAGATGTAAATAATTTTGTAAGTATGGAGTATTTTCAATATGGTAATCAGTATGTTTTGTTTGTAATTATGGATTGTGTTGCCACAACTATTTACTGTTAGAGTATTCCCATTATGGTAATTTGTATTTTTTTTGTAAGTATTGCTTGTATTGTCACATCTATTTACTGTTGGGGTATTCTCAATATGGTAATCAGTATATTTTGTTTGTAAGTATGGCTTGTGTTGTCGCATCTATTTACTGTTGGAGTATTCCCAGTCTGGTAATCTGTACTTTTTGTTGTAAGTATGGATTGCGTTGTCACATCTATTTACTGTTGGAGTATTCCCAGTATGGTACATGTAATCAGTATATTTTGTTGAAAGTATGGCTTGCGTTGTCACATCTATTAACTGTTGGAGTATTCCCATTATGGTAATTTGTATTTTTTTGTAAGTATTGCTTGTGTTGTCACAGCTATTCACTGTTGGAGTATTCCAAGTATGGTAATTTGTATTTTTTGTTGTAAGTATGGCTTGTGTTGTCACAGCTATTAACTGTTGGAGTATTCCCAGTATGGTAATCAGTATATTTTGTTGTAAGTATGGCTTGTGTTGTCACAGCTATTAACTGTTGGAGTATTCCCAGTATGGTTATCAGTATTTTTTGTTGTAAGTATGGCTTGTGTTGTCACAGCTATTTATGTTGAAGTATTCCCAGTATGGTAATCTGTATTTTTTGTTGTAAGTATGGAAACTAGAAATCACAGATATATTAAATAAAAACAAACTCATAACATTTGAATGTACATTAAAGATCTACCTTTTGTTTTAATGTCGATCAATGGCTTTTCTTCTAGTACATTTTGATTTCATTATCTCAGTTTATTTCAACAGTCGCCTCAACATGTGGAAAAATTATACCGGCCAATGAGATTCATCGATTAATTAGGATGAATCAAGTCTTAATAAGTTCATTATAATTTTGGCGATTGGAAATCAATGTATTTGATAAACACCATTAGATTGGGTTACATTTCGCATATTTTATTCTAAGGTCGTCATCATTGGTCACTGAGGTAATTCTTTTTCACATATGGCATACAAATAGTTCCACATCGAATGATTGGTGTGGGATAGAACGTTCCTAACTGTCAGAGCAGAGGATTTTGTTGATATTTGTGATGTTCATGTTGCACATCCTATAGTTTTCTGTGTTTGTTGCACTTTTTGTTTGTTTTTTTATTTGTTTAATTGTTTCTATTGTTTTTATCACTCGGTATCTAATGCTTTGGCATATTCACGTTTTTTGAAAATGTTACCGACTGAGTTTAATTGATTGATTGATTAATGGTGTTTAACGCCCGAGCAGCATTATTTCAGCTATATTCAGGCGATGAACATGAAATGGATGATAAAATGAACATGAAATGATGATGAATGAAAATGGGATGGGACACAAGGAAAAATAGGGGTAACGGATTTTAGATTGCCACTGGCAAATGGGAGGATGGATAGGGTCGGGCAATTCAGCCTCCTGTAGCGGATCAAAATCCCTACTCATAGCGAATACTACAGCAGCGTTCTTTAACGTGCGAGGAAAGTGGCATTTTTCCCAACACGGTGCACTTATATGGTTTGCGGTCAGGTTTTCCGTATTATGGCCTGACATCCCCAGCTTGCCAGGGGTACCCCATTCAACCACCTGGGGCACACATCCCAGTCGGTCTTTAGGCAAACCGACCTGACACGCCGGTCAGGGTACTGGGCGCTATTTAGTCGCCTTTTACGACAAGCTAGCGCGACTGCGGTCTAGTTTAAAATGTTATTTGTTGTTTTTATTCGAAGTCGCATTTGTACTCCATTTAAAAACCATGATAATGCATTAAAGTAAAACAAAAAATACAAAACCGTATTCAATAGAACAAAAGACTGTCACAATTTGCGTGACAGGTGACTAAAACAATTTAGAGAACTTTATGTGTATTATTACCACGTTGTCTGTTATTTCATTATGTGTTTTCCTACCCTTATCGCTATAACAATTTCCGATTTTGAATGAGTGAAATAGTTCTACGTTGTTACAAATTTTTAAAGGAATCTATTGTTAAAATTTTTTTAATGACAATGGCTTCATTAGGGTCCTTCTTATTCCATGCAAATATTATGCTTTACTTTGATTTTTAGTTCCCGACTAGCCTCGCCGAAGGGCACTATAGGTTTGCACTCCGTCTGTCATTCCGTTACACATGTTTTCAGGACTTCTAAACGCTTATGGATATTGAGCTGATATTTGGGTATGCGAGTCAACCATGATGAATAAGAGATCAAGTTTGAATATCGTTCCGGTTCATTGATTTTGACGAAATGATGGCCCTTGCATTTACAAAATTTTATCTGCGTGTAAGGGGCTTAGTATTGCCTGAGCAATGCTACCCACACTTGTTATTGTTGAGTTGACGCTTATAAAAATTCATATGTAGACAGAATACAACGACATCTCATTTGCATGTTTCCCGTGGAGTATCATACAAAGACTATATAGATTTCACTCTTTCAGACCGTTACATTTGTTTTTGCATAGTTATCTCCTCTTACAGTTAAAAGACGGGTATCCAAATCTTTAATTATAACAAGGTGAAAGCTATATATTATCTTGACTTTAGACCTTTAACATTATTATATAAAGAACTCGAAACCCGTAAAAAGAATGACTAAAAGACAATTTATTAAAATATTTATGAGCTTTTTTGATATTCTAACGCCCACAATTCCTAAAGTGATTTCCACTGAAAGGATTATCGCTCTTTAAAAATTAATAAGCAAGGATCTATGGGTCAATTGAGGTCGTCTAAATTATTGGGCATCTCATCTGTCAACCAGGCTGTTACCAGGTGACGGTGTTTAGTATCTACTGGTCTCCCTTCATGTCCTCGACTTCAAACCGTTTGGTAACATTAGCAATGAGAGTCATTAGTGATGCAGGATATGTTCACCTCTAACACCTGAAATCACCCCTTTGTGTTGCTTATTTGTCCATAAATATTAATTAAATTAAAAATTCTTAATCAGATTATGCAACTTATTGAACGATACTTGTTTTATATAAAATCTTTGCTAAGTTGACTTTTTTAGATATAACGGTTATAAATGAAATATTTTTAAATACCCTGTTTTCGCGCTTTTGAAAATGTCCGAACATTCATACTTCAAAGTCGGCGTCAAATGATCTAGTAATTGCAATAAACATCCTGTTTGTTTACCTTCTAATTTTAATAATTACCCTTCAAAAACGAGTAATGATTTACCTGTAAAATTTTCACGTCCAGGTACAACTGCCGTTTCAAGACGTGCAAACTGTCTTCGGAATTTTATTTTATGTTAAAAAAAGTAAATATACAAATATATCTTTTATTACAATTATTATTTAGGTAATTATCTGAGTTAAATAAAGACATTTGGTAATCTTATGTTGTCAGCTGGTTATTAGTCATCGTCATAGTTTTAATATTCTTCAAAGAGAAATTGCAGAAAAACATATTTTTAAACTGGATTATTTATCATATTTACTGGATAATTACATTTATCACGTCACAAAAGCTGTCACGTGATAAAATACTGTCAATATGGCAGCCCCATACACAAAATGTTACCACCTTTAATTCACTCTAGAAGCGTAACGGTAAAGAATACAATACAACATCAAAAGGCAATTATATTTCTTTTTATTTGAAGAATGACATATTAAATTTTCAATTTTTCGCGAAGTTTCCCTTTAAGTTAAAATATAAGTGATTTTTTTAAAATTACAATAGCTCGTTTTGATTGTCAAAAATATTATAATAAAAACTCATAAGCGAAATTATTAGATCTGCATAAGCCCGGAAAGCTTTTCCTGAAAAACTAACAAGGGGACATTTGACAGGTAAAAGTGTGATTGCTTTTTGCCAAAATTCATCATATTCTTATTATACATTGTTTTTTACATCTACATCTACATAGTACATTGCACCGTCATTAGTGACGACTACGCAACGGCGTGAACAGACAAAACGTTTAACGAATTTAAAAACTTGAAATAAAGTGACATATCATATCAATAAAGGGTACAAATTTACTTAAAAGTACATATTTTAATTGAAACAGGATGATTGTGTAGACATTGTACTACAGTTTCTTAATTCGTCAAGTGTGACCACCAGAGAAGGAATGTATGCGGAACTAAACAAAGGTTCTTTATGTGATAGGGCTACAGTTTTCATAATTTTTATATTTGTTTGTAGTTATATTAGTTTCATAAAATATTATATATTTTATGATTTATCTTAACAGATGTGACTAATTTGCATATTATTTCAATTGCAGTACTTCATACTTTGTGTTCGTTCAGGTGTGACTGTATTTTCTTATTTTATTGGTCAACTTATTCTTGGCGGGAATCTATTGTTTTAGTCTCATTCTTTCTTTGTTCATACTTTTAGCTAGTTGTCATTTTTGGTTGCCATTATATTTTTGTATATCTTTGGATTTTGGATCTTGTTGGACAGTCTATTCTATCATGTAAGGTCAGTCTTTAATAATATTCCTAGTATCATAATAGTCAAATCCTGTAAAATTTTAGTGTAGAAGATATTTGTGAAAATGTATGTGTTTTGTTTGAGTGAGTGATTTGTGGTGGAGTGAGTGAGCATTGAAAGTTTAATATTGTATTGAACATTATAATCCTATTTTTAATAAACTTGCTTTTAAATTATAGTATGATTACTAGGCAGAACTCGCAATTTATAACTAGGAATTGCATAAAATTGATAATTTAACTTTAAAACTATTAAATTAATAGTTCACTACATAACCTATAATATCAGTAATTTCAGCTAGTTGTTTTAATGACAGATAATACTTAACTTGTGTACATAATGAAAATAATCTAATTTTCGATACAAGAAAGGGAGATAATACAGTTTTTAGACTTAGCAGATTTGTATATAGTTAATACAATATTTAAGATCGCAAATATTTATACTTCAGGTCAAAGAGAATATTGTATATATCATTGACACAATGTTACTGAAGTTCTTGTAAGAGCCTTCACACCTACACTTGAGGTATGTTTCTATGTGTTTTATGCAATATTTAACCACTTGTGATAGTTTGCTAGTTAGCATGCAAACTTTAATGTCTTGGTCGATTTTAACATTTAATGGCTTGTTTTCGTATATTTATATTTGGGGTTTTGTCATTTACAGATTTAAACCTATTTTGGTTCTTGCTCGTATATAATTACGAGCATATGAACTTAGTAGACTTGCACATTTTAAATTAACACTTAAGATGATGTATTTATAATGGGACAAACGTAATATTTTTAAAACTGTTAGAAAATGTAAATCATTTGCTAGTTCATGATACTTAATATTATTATATTTAGTCTTATTTGTATATTATTGTTATTACAGGGCTTTTTGATTGTTTACCTGCAATTAATGGAATCTAAAATTCGAAATAAAATGTAGAACCCATGGAAGTGAGTTTACCTTATTTAAAGGCCTAAAGTAACTCTACTACACTTACAGCTTGGTGATAAGGTACGTAGAGGTCCTCTCTGGACAGATGGTGACGAAGATTCAAAAATGCCTGCCACTGTAGTTGGGCACGATAATGATGGTATGTTTTTTTGCTGGTGGCGCTTTTAATATTTTTATCCAATATTTGGAAAATACAAATTTAAATTTACTACTTACTTGCATACACTGTCAGAAGCCTACACGAACAATATACGTTGTCTTAACACCTATTGCATTACACTGTGAGTAGTAAACACGAACCTTGTATCTTTCCATAACCCTCCTTGCAATACATGTTAACCACTACTAAACAGATTTACATAGGTGACCATTATAACATTTTATAGAATACTGAATTTACATTAAGTTCACTATTAGTAACAACTGATTAGATTTATAGTAGAGGTTAACCTTACAGAGTAAATAAATGTGTATCAATCAGATTTCTGTGTCTTATTTCATGCCTCAATGAAAATGTAACTGAAAAATGTTAATTAAAGTGGCTCTTTTACTATATATCTTTTATTTCTGGAAAGATTTCTAATGTGGTTTAAATGCAGTAGATAGAAATTAAAATATTGACAACCTTATTTGATAAAGATAATATCTGCAGACTATATTGCAAACTGTAGCACCGCTTACATGGTAAAATGACACAAAATTGTCAATATTGAAACGAAAAATGTCACTCCCCCTTTTCTGCACTTGCCTGCCTAAACAAAAACTAAGTTTTAAAAAGTTCATTTTCAGCTTAAGAACCCACAAAAATTGCAGTTTGAACCATAAAAATGTCCAGGGTGCACACAAATGAAATTCTTATATGAGATGGACATGTGAATAATTATGCTCACTGTCGATCAATATAACCTAAAGCCTATACAAATAGAAGAAATTAGGGAAATATTACATAACACATAATTATGAGTGAAATAAGATACCAGACGAGATGTTTGAGTTAAAATTGCAAAAGTCTTGAACTAGAAGGTATTTAGTTGGAGCATTGCATTCTAATACCTAATATGTCTAAAATAAACAATTTCAATTTTGGCACTTCACTCCACCCTTCAGGTTAACCTCTACTAAATAGATTTACATAGGTGAATACCATGTCATTGTTAAAAATATCTGACCGGTACAATAAGATTAAAGTCTAATAAGAATGTTTTGTAAAGTTTACAAAATGACGTCACAAATAGAGCTAGTTTCAGTTGTCAGATGGATAGAAACAGGTGCCAGTCTGTTAAGTTTTGTACAAATCTAATAATTGCTTGAAATTAATATATTTGGATTCGTTTCACTTCTACAATATTTGTGCATCTTATAAACTTAATTTGAAACAGGTTTATTCAGAATTAAAATTTTTATTCAAAGTAAAAGTATATAACTACTTTGGTTCTTTTAAGCACTACTTTTGACTAGGGCATCCACTGATTGTCTATTTAGTAGAGGTTAACCTACACTGAAAGAGTGTGTACACCAATTTCATACCTTTCTTAAAGTTCCATGCAATACAATAAAAGCAGTTTATATCAATTGACACCTGATTCAGTTGATTTGTATACATTTTAAATAAACTATTGTTTTAGATAGTGTCTGGGTAGAATGGGACAACGGTCATGTCAATATTTATATATACATCGAACAAACTGGAGAACGCAGCCTTAGAAAAGTAAATGAAAAGAGAATTCTGGTTGATGAAATGGTAGCAGTCGGTGTTAAAGACGTCAGAGGTCACATTTTCTTTTTTGTTAATAAAAGCGGTGTCATAACACCAAAGATACAATTTTGCAATTAAGATTTGTATACCATATTGTAAGACTGACTACATTTTTAAAATGTTTTTGTCAAGTAGATTTAAAGATAATTTTTCTTTACGGAATCAAAATCTCAGTAACGTTATATAAATAGTGAATACATTTGTATAGAAAATGTTTTTCATGACGAGACTGGAGATTAAGTACATGTAATTATGATAGTGGCCCTGGAAGTCGAGGAACAGTCCTAAATGTTAGAAATGATGGGACAATTGTAGTGAGTGAATATGTAAATACTTAATTGTTATATTGATGCTTAAAATATATTTGTCTAAAAAGTTATAAATGTAAAGATGTGTGATATATTGTTCATGTTTAATGTAGAAAATCAAAGCGTAAATGATTACTTCGAAAAATGTCTCAATTGTTTCTGTATTAAATTACATAAGTATTATGTAGGTTCGATGGGATTGCAAACGAACTGGACGTTATAAGATAGGATGCAGTGGACTGTTTGAAGTTCAGACTTGATATGTACAGACTACAGTTTAGTAGTTTATGTTTCAACATGTTTAGATTAGCGTTTTATTAACTGTTTACACCACCATTTTGTGTGTGACAAATAATAATTTGTATCCTTCGTGTGAGCCGACGGTACGATAGTCTATACTGGGCGAATATTGATTGAAGTACCTACTAGTATTCTTCAACACAGACACTACATCTTTCTTTTACGATTGGTGAGCGAATGACTTCATGTCTGCATATGTTAATGATCAATTCACGTGCAGATCTACTAGTGTTAATGGAATTGATTGATAAACCGTATAACATGTTGTCTCGTCGATTCCACAGTTTTTGTGCATTCTAACATATAAAAAGTGTCTTTCAATTTACTAATAATTTGACTATTGAAGTAATTACAACATAAAGTGGTTGACTTATTTGTTAATGTGTCAAATATTGTCATTGTAAATTTCTAAGTAATGTTTGCCCTATAAATGTGTATTACTTCTAAATTAGTTGCGTTATTATTGATTTTGTTGAACCTGTCATCAGTGACGACCCCTTTGGTTATTCAGAAACAGATTTGTCTTTCAATAATCGTTCTGACTACGATAGCCAAGTCTTAAAACAAACGCACAGTAAGACCAATATGAAAGCAAATGGGCAATATACCAGTAACACAAGAGGACAGAATGAATCCAGTTACATAATTCCAATAGACCCAAAAGGTAAGAACCGAAGTACTTCAGAAAGCATATACTAAAGGATTTAAAGAATTTTATTTATGAATGACTCGTATTCTGTTCTATAAATATTATACAAATAATTGACAATTTGTACTGATTTTGTGTTAATCTACTTTCAAATGTTCATGTAAAATGAATGTCATTGTTTATAGAAAAACAACAATTTGAAGGATCTAAAATGTTAAGTGTTTGGAAACAAAAATACGTTTAATATTTCCGTGAAAACAGAGTTCAAATGTCAGCCAACCGGCATTTTTATGACTTTAACAATGACCGGAAGTTTGTTTATGAGAGATTAACATAAAATACGTTCATCGTAATAAACATATTTATAAGAGCTAATTGTAAAGGTTAATATGTTTTACTTGGATTTGTGTTTTTTTTTGAGTGTATTTATTACTCGTGTACATATGCGCAAGGACAATGTTCGAGGTATACTTGAACCAGTAAATACTAAAAGAAGTCAGATTTTCTAAATCCTTTATTCAAAGTTAAAATGATTACTTTCGTTTTATGATGTTAACACCTTTTATACTAACGATTGCTAAATTTTATTATTCTTATCCTGTGACATTTAGAAATTTGTTATTTAATGTTAAATTTCAAATGTTCAACTTTGTGCGAAACGATGCATTATCAAAATTTGCTAACGCAAAGGGAAAAGCGTTACGATAGAAAAACGATAAACCATGCGATGTACGCAGGAGAAACCATACTTTAGTGTTACTACCAGAATATGTAAAGGCCCTGTCCGATCTGGTATTGATTCGAGATTGGCTGTCTAGGTCTCGAGACCAATAGGGTAAAGGAGCTAAGTATCGATAAAAACCAATACAGACGCCAGTTCGTAACAATTTTATTAAATAAATCAAAATCCGTATTAACAGTCTTACTGATATACCGGAGGGGAGATTGCATCGGCAATATTGCCTGCGAGGCGAACGAAAAAAAATATTAACCTTTTTATATTAGCTCATTGATCAAATATTATTCAGGGGCCTCGGTGGCCGAGTGGTCAAGGTAGTTCGTCTACAATTGATCACGTGGTCTGTAAACACTGAGATTGTGGGTTCGATTCCCACTGCAGGCAGGGTGTATTCGACTCCAATCTTAATTGACAAGGATTGCAAGTTTTCCTACCGCAGGTCGGGGGTTTTCTCCGGGTACTCCGGCTTCCTCCCCCAATAAAACTGGACGCCATGATATAGCTGAAAAATTGCTGAAAGTAGCGTTAAACACCATCAAACAAACAAACAAACATCAAATATTATTCATGTCGATTTTAGCAAATTATACTGATTTTACGTATTATTTAATAATATACGTTTTACGATAGAAAAACGATTTACTTTTAACCATATACGAACGATATACGCACGATGTACGAAAATTACCTCGTTAACTTATCTTAACACGCAAAGCTGCAAATAAAATCGGACGCCATTCTGAGATAGATTTTGCAAAGGAGGCGATTTGTGTATTTGTTTTATAAACCATGAAATTTAACAGTGTGTTAACAAATTTTGGTTTTTTTTACGGACACACCGAAACTGCCAAACACAATTATATTTCTATATACTATATACTATACTTACAACTTGCTCTCTTGACATACCGAATGATTTTCCAAAATAAATATAATTTTGTACGATTAAAGCAAACGGTATATTCGATTCTGTTTCAGTTTCCTGATATTTTTAAACAATTGAAAACAAACATGAATTATTTTTTTAATATAACAATTAAAATAGCTGAAAATAAGTATAAGAACTAAAATTTTTAAAACATTTTTCGACATAACTTAATAAATTAGCGATTTCATGATATTTTGCTTAACGTTGTTTGCAAAAAATATTATTGTAGAAATGTAGAAGATGACAAAATGTCCAAATAGATATATCATTTTGTTTAAATTCCAAACAGAAATTAAAAAAAAAAATTAATCGAACGTTGTTAAAGTATTAAATAATCATTACATTCGCATTTGTCTGATACAACGGAAAAATGTTCATGACAGACAATTTTTGACCGTTACAACGGACAGGCCTTTGTAACAGACGAATTTCGACTGAGTTAACGAAAAAATGTCTGTGACACACATTTCTTGACTGAAACGCCGTATTTTGAGTGCGGCAACGAAAACATGTTTGTGACAAACAATTTATGTCTGTAACAGACATAAAATAACTGTCAAAGTAAAACTTATTGTGTGACACAACGTGTGCAGTCTTTTACCAACATTTTTTAATTCAATCATTTGCAGTCAATTTCAATCAGTGACAGACGGAAAACGACGGCAACTGGTATTTACAGTCATTTTTAGCTAGTAGTATGGAAGCTAATGAAGGCAAGAGTTCCAAAAGAATATATGTTAACTTAGGTCCCAATGTTTCTTTTATATATAAACAACATAGTGACAGAGATCGGTGCCATCATTAAACTGTTTGCTGACGATACAAGTTTAATTGTCGATACCCTTGAAAATGTTGCAAGATAACTAAACCATGATCTTGACACAATACACAAATGGTCAAATTTGTTGGCTTGTCAACTTTAATGCACAGAAGACAGAAACCTTACTACTATCTCGTAAGCTAGTGAAATCTTTACATCCAATTATGTTTATGAATAATTATTAAATACAATAGGTTTATCGTCATAAACATTTGGGTATTTACTTTTCCAAAGATGGCATGTGGCACGATCACATTGATTATATAATAAAAAGGTTAAGACTAGAATAAATAATATGCGTTTATTATTGCTTTGTCTTGATCAGCAAGT
Organism: Limnoperna fortunei; assembly: GCA_944474755.1. Lineage (NCBI taxonomy): Eukaryota > Metazoa > Mollusca > Bivalvia > Mytilida > Modiolidae > Limnoperna > Limnoperna fortunei. Next base: position 90,969,694 of record OX104116.1, read on the forward strand.
TTTAGAAAAAAATTCTTTCATTTATTAGACCTTTATTGGAATATGGGGATGTAATATGAGACAACAATAACAAAAACAGTTGCTCTGCATGGAAGCCAATTAAGGCAGGGATTCCCAAGGGTCTATATTAGGTCACCAATTGTCTCTTTTATTTATAAACGACACTAAGATCGGTGCAAACATCAAACTATTTGCTGACGGTACAAGTTTATATTTGACAATAGACAATGATCCAGACCTTTAATTACAGGTTCCGAAGTATAAATGATATTTTGTCATTTAATCTACCTTAGCAAACTTGAGATCAAAATAACACCAATACTCTTAGGTTGGTCTCGTAATTTAGACCATCTTGCGATGATATACTAGAAACTACAAACCTTTCTTACAACAGTGATGACTTCAACTTTCCTACTGTCACTTTCGTCTATCGCGTTTCCGGCGTATGGTGTTTACAATTCACCACTTATACACTATTTTAGATCAGACATCGGTATTCCGATTTTCTAGACCGGGCACTTCTTTTAACCGTTAACTATTTAACAAAAAAACCCACAAAAAAGTGAGTAGCCCGAACCCAATAAAAACAATGGGAGCACTCAGGTGCTCCGGACGAGTAAGAAGTGCATTCCTTTAATAATATACCCGTCGAGTTACTCCTTGCCATGTCTAGGAAAAGGTCAAATCCAGGAATAGGAAAGACTAGATAAGAATCGGCGAAAATGTCCGATTGTATTTGAGAGACAAATTTCCCAAAGCGATCAATTAAGTCATGGTGACGACTATATAACTTCTGGGTAGAAAACATCAACCCATGGAACAACAAACCTTGTTTGAGTACTAGTCAACAGCAGTGTTTGGTGAAGAAAATCGGAATAACGATCTCAGGATCTAGAACAAAGTATAAGTTGTGAAATATATACACCATACGCTGGAATGTTGATGCCGAGGAACGGGAAGCTGACAATTAGAAAGTTGAAGTCATCACGTTTGCTGTAGAGTCTAGTTGTAGTTTTCCCGAATCTATTTCTAGAAGTATAAGTTAGAGGCTAACCTTAGTATATTAGTGGTGTATTTAATTTTTTAAGTAGTTTTTTCCTCTTCAAGGATTTGACTTTCATGACAATGAGTAACTCAACGGTGGTCTAATACGAAGCAAACATTGTTCACTCGTCACTTACTTTCTGATTTTGTTTTTTGTTTCGTGTTGAAAATTTTTTTCGAAAGCCGGATATGTAATTGTCTCGTAATTTTTTACTCTTGTTGTTCTGTCGTTTTTCTGTTTTGTTTTCAAGAATGTCACGTCAACGATCTGATGCGGGCCCGTGGTTTTATAAAAACATACAACCCTCGATCATTTCCGTAGAGATACAAACTATCACATTTCAATTGAGACATTCGGCATCTCTGTGGGTCAAACCCTAGAAACCTCAGCACCAGATTTCCGTTGTAGAAATGTTATATATTGAATACAGAAAAACAAGATATGCACACGTGCAGAGAAGCCTTTGCTAGACCTACAATAAAACATATGTAGTGACAAAAATGTATCTTAATACAACTATGCCATCAGACGAAATGAATATTATTAATTACTGAAATAATTACGGTTGTAACTCTAGACATCGTTATTTAACTAAGCATTCTAGGCATCTGTGTTTTTAAGTATAATAAAAAAACCAGTAATTTATTGTGCATGTAAATTGATATAACTGAAAATGTTATACACAAACTAAACGAAAACCAATTATGAAAATTAAACCTGTTTACAAGGAAGTTATTAAAAAAAGCTAATTTATTGTGTTAGCATTGTTTAAAAATAAAATGTGAAATAACGGTGTTTATTATGTGGCAATTTAAAAGATTCTGACATACTGGAAGAAATGGGCGAATACACACATTTTCTCTCGTAAGTATAACTGTGCAATTGAGTTTAACGCTCTTTTACTTTTGACTCGCGTCTGGTCACGAAATCAGCAAAAAGGAATGTTTATATATTTATGTCAAATACATAACCTTAAATTAATAAAAACATTAGCATATGAACATGAATACATGTGTTAGGTTTTGTATTTACTGAACAAATAAGCAATCTGCGAGCAAGACTATGAAACCGTTACTGATGTATGTTACAGGTAGATACACGTGACACAAACACTACTGATGTATGTTACAGGTAGATACACGTGACACAAACACTACTGATGTATGTTACAGGTAGATACACGTGACACAAACACTACTGATGTATGTTACAGGTAGATACACGTGACACAAACACTACTGATGTATGTTACAGGTAGATACACGTGACACAAAAGGAAATACACTTTTATACGTGAATTACATAATGAATAATGTTTTTAACTTCGGCTTATTACTTATTGACAATAAGGAAATACATAGATAATCAGCACATGGTTAAATCATATAACTTTCATGGGGTATATATATATACGTTTCTGTATTTGCGTTTATGTTGGTGTCATCTTAATGCTTGTCGTAAATTGTAAAGAAAGAGGTAGTATAATGTTATAATAATGTGTATCCAATCTCATTTTGCTTTATGCAAATAAGCTATGTTTTATATAAAAATATATAAATAATATGTAGAAAACACTAAAGTTTAAGAAAAAAACAAACTAAACTAACAAACTAAAAAAAAGAGTATTTCAAACCCAATAGGACATCTACCACATGAAAGAAGACTGATGGTAAATTTGTACTCGTTTTATTAGACAATGACTAATTTTAATTCGAATCAAAGACCGCACACCTTTGGTCCTTTTCGACAATAAAGACACCGACCTCTTTGTCCTCTTGTTTTGTCTATATTATGGCATAGTCCTCTATCACGTCTACATGATTGCAAGAGATGTCTTAAATTGTCAAAGAAAGGTTAATAAACATTATCGCGGAGATTATTAAACTTACCGACAGAAGATCAAAAGTAGATTTACGGGGAAAAGATCTTCATGTCATCTTGTAGGCAATAGAGTACATGAGTAAAATAGAAGAATTCTCTCAAAAGTTTTACTTTGTAACTATTGACGATTATTATAAATATACCAATCCAGTTTTGCCCCGTGCGGGATCCGGGTGGCTAAAAGAATAGACCGCAGTCGCGCTAGCTTGTCGTAAAAGGCGACTAAATAGCGCCCAGTACCCTGACCGGCGTGTCAGGTCGGTTTGCCTAAAGACCGACTGGGATGTGTGCCCCAGGTGGTTAAATGGGGTACCCCTGGCAAGCTGGGGTTGTCAGGCCATAATACGGAAAACCTGACCGCAAACCATATTAGTGCACCGTGTTGGGAAAAATGCCACGTTCCTCGCACGTTAAAGAACGCTGCTGTAGTATTCACTATGAGTAGGGATTTCGATCCCGCTACAGGAGGCTAAATTGCCCGACCCTATCCATCCTCCCATTTGCCAGTGGCAATCTAAAATCCGTTACCCCTATTTTTCCTTGTGTCCCATCCCATTTTCATTCATCATCATTTCATGTTCATTTTATCATCCATTTCATGTTCATCGCCTGAATATAGCTGAAATATTGCTGCTCGGGCGTTAAACACCATTAATCAATCAATCAATCAACCAATCCAGTTTTTAGGACTATAATTGTTAAGACATTTTTGCGAGGAGTTAGAGATATAGATTGAGTAATCAAATGTTATAGTCATTCATACTACAACTCAAATTTATTATTACTGAAATCGAGTCTTTAGGACTCAATGTTACTTAAGTTATCCAACGTTAACACAAGATGAACGAAACCTAATTAGAGCAATATAGTAGTGGATAAATGTAATATATGGTAGAAATAGTAGCAAGAAACATGTTTCATTAGTTAGAAATCTGCAACAGATATTCGAGTTTTTACAGATAAGAAGTAAATTGTAAGGTTAGACAATAACAATAGTCTTGGCACTAGCAATCACAACTGACAAATATACCTTCACTAGCATATACGTACAAAGGATCTTACTTAAAAGTAAACAAAAAAGATACAAATAATACACTTCGTCACAAAACAGATTAACAAGCATAAATGTATATTTAAGAAAATATGATAAGTTTAGTGGTTTGTTTTAAATTACAATTGACATCTTCACCATGCATCACCACATCATTCTTATTTCAACATAGCCTGTCAACATAAGGGTTGTGAGTTAAGTCGGACATCGGAAACATTTTCTGGCCTCCAACCCTAATTAGTTGTCAAGATTAGCCAGTTGTACTCCGGTAGTAGGGGTTCTAATCGTGTACTCATGCTCTGTACAATGCATACTAGATTTGAGTGGTCAAATGTCTGTATTTTAAAGTCGACAGATTCAACGGTTTTTCATGTAAAATACTTCCGCATTAAGTATAGTGGGAAGTTGGCGTGTTTCATCAGTTATTGATTTCCTGTGAGATAAACGTTTAATGTTTTCATATTTTTTAATTTTGTAGTTCATTTATATTCAAGTTGGTTTCTTGGAAATGAAGTCGATAGTTTAATGTTTATGACATGTATAGTTTTAATAAAATAAAAAAAAATGATATTCTTGTTTGATTATGTTCATTAATTATTTTTGCATTATTAGGACTTCATATTTTTTTGCATTGTTGTGACTCATTTTGCGTGCGTCTTTATGATAATGAAATTTTGTCACATGATGGGTAATGCATAAAATATAAATCTATTGTAGTAATTGTTTTGCATTCATGTTTTACTGGAGTGTTGTGTAGGAGGAAACAATTCCGTATGTTGCTAGGCATATTTTGCAAATATCCTGAAAACGCTTATGGCATTTAGGAGTACGCAGAATAAATTTTTTTTCCTGACTTACAATTCCTACTGTAACCAGCCTGACAGAGGCTTATTGTTTGCAGACATGCTGTGGTCGTTTCTATGTAAATGTTTTGGTGAATTAGTTGATATTTAAGGGATATCAGATAATGACGGACATTCTCAGATAATCTTCTTCCTTGAACCCCCATATTTGTCAAATCACAGGAATTTTGATCGTGGTGTCATGACCGGGGTCACTAGTAAGCATGTTTATTCTCACCTTTCCTGAAAACCTATGATCACCCCTTTGTTTAGTGAGGATTGTATTGCTTATTCGTTTGTTTTCGGATGCTTGTTGTGTACACCAAAATTGCATATAAAGTGTTTGACCCATATATTATAAACTGTAATGAAGTACACATCGGAAAAAGACTGATTGATTGATTTTGCTTAACATCTAGGGAGCATTATATTTAAGACTAGAATAAGTTATGAAACTGAAAGTACACCGGAAACAGAGTTGGAGCACCGGCAATAAAATTTTGATTGCCACTAGAAAAGTACGAAGTACTGCGAAGAATGTAACCTTTTGTCGGATTATTGTTACATATATACCAAAGAGAAAATACACCACATAACATTACTTATATACTATTGTTTCAGATTTGGTTTGTTGCTTTGATATGTAGACATGGATTTAGAGAGAAAGGTATAAATATATAACACATTTATCGATTTCTGTGATCACTTTACATAACATGGGAAAAAATAAAATATATGTCTCTCTCTCTCTCTCTCTCTCTCTCTCTCTCTCTCTCTCTCTCTCTCTCTCTCTCTCTCTCTCTCTCTCTATCTATCTATCTACCGTATAAACATGCCGCATATCCAGATGATATTAATTACTTCTGATTGTCCAGTTTTTTATTATGAAAAAAAACTGTTTATAATCTAATATATCAGTAAAAATAAATAAAATGTACCTTCCTGTGGACAAGAAAATTCTGCAGAAGGCGGAAAACAGAAATACGTGTTATTGTGGCTTTAAAACTGATTAACAAAAAAGTTCAAGCACCATTAGCGCGCTCTTATATTATTTAATTACATATACAATAGTACAAAATCTAACTTTAGGGTGCTAAATTAAGCACAGCATCTTGTAGCTTGTCATACACTTGAAATCATGTTTTATAGTTGATGAAAATATGTAGTAGTGTTCAAGAACTGAAGCAAACACAAGAACAGCTATTACAGCGATTAGACAGCAACAAGTAAGTATTAAAAGTAGAACTGTAGTCCATATGTTCATACAATCAAGTCTGATTAGGACTGGACTTTTGTCCGAAGTAAATTTTTTTTTATGTTTAGACTTTAAAAAACAATATACAACGTGAATATTTTAATTATACGGCAAACCCAAATGAGCACTACACTGTAGTACTTTTTGTTAGTTTTACTACTTAAAAGAAGAGGTAATACATGATGTTTGGTTCGTTGATGACATTTAATACAGGTTTATTAATTTGTGTTTGTAGATGCACGAGTGCGTCAGACAATGCAGTCGAGCAATTAACGCGTAAGTTAAATAGTTTATTATCTTTAATAACAAATAACTGTGTCTTGACGTACTTTTAAATAAAAAAATATTTTCACTTGTTGTTATTATTAGTATTGTAGTTGTTGTAGCTACGTGTTTAAATACACAATACCCTTTTTAATTTCTAATGAACATTAGTAAAAATAGCTGTGTCGCAAATATTTACATTGGCCAGAATAGGAAAGTTCAATACATACATTCATATTTCAGAACTTGACAATCATGTTTGTAAGTTGGAATCACAATTTGGACAACACTGTAACTCTCTTAAAGAAGTTACAGAACTAGTTCTTAAATTATTAGACAAAGTTCAGCACTTGAACATAATCATTGAAGAAGTAAAATTCAGCGAACATACTGTGAAAGAACCTGACGTCACTGCCTGCTCATTATCAAGCAATACAAGCGTTGAAAAATCACCCGAACAAAGACATCGACTAACTGATCTTTCGAGACTAAAATATTTAGTTACAAGAACATCTGTAGCGGATGACATATCTAACAGTTATACAAAGTTGGATTTAACAGAGAAAAAGGCTCAAAATGATGGAAAAAGTAACTCAGGTGGATCACTCCGTGGTTGTGAACTGGGAATAAATAGCCCGCTAGACATCAGTGGTTTTCAAAATATTGATGATAATAAGTCCTGTTTTAAAGGAGAGGTCAAATATAAAACGTCTCTGGCACTTGGATCGGTACATACATTTGGATCATTTGACAACGGAAAGACAAATATTGCTAAAAACAATAACGGAATATCAGAGTTAACTCACTCCAAGAAATGTATTTTCAAAAATGACTTTGGATATAAGCGAAAGTTTTTTGCTATACAGTTTGACAATCGTGTTAGTTTCCATAGTAACCAGACGTGTTTCCAGGGCGAAATGTGTATTTCTAAAGGTGTAACCACGGAAGAGAAGTCAGATCCGCCTAATATACCACTGACTAAAAGGTATATTTATTATAGGTTTTTGTTGATTTTATTTTTCTAACTGTGTACTTCGAACCACCTATCAGATACAAGCTAATAAATCTGTTAGACAGGAGAGGTAGACTAGATAGTAAGTCTGATAAAGCTACTGAACATGGAAGCTGTATTGCTTTATTGACTTTATCAAGTCCCGATATGAACAAAGTATGAAGTTCTCCCTATTTAGGTATTACCCTATTTTCAGGTCTTCCAAACAGCTGTCTAGAAGATCTGTGAAGGCTAACGATGAAAACACTGTTGTAACAAGTAAGTCAATTTCTTCTACAGTCACGTGTCAACAACTTTAAGGAAACTATTCGTCGTACTAAAACTCTGTTCACATCGTTTCTAATATACGACATTTAAACGATCCCTACGAATCTAAAAGGACGTTTCTGGCTTTAGACATTCAATCAATTAATGCTAGACAGAACTTGTAAACTATGGATAAATGTAATAGAAGCTTCCACAGCTTTAATATTTCTTTATTACTTTTAAAGATCCTGCTGAAGTATGGCAACCTGTTAGTACACACGACTGGTTTCAGTTTGCAGAACAAACAAGGATACACGGTATAACAAATATGTGTTTGGTTAAGTTTAAATATAATTAAAAAAATTGTTTATTTCCTTTTTTATTACATTAACATATAGCCAAATAACATAGATTCTACTGATTCATACATATACTTAAACGAACATATATGGATTGTTTAAAACATGTATTTTAAATATTCACCATCTTAATATTTTGTATTTATGACAATTTAAGCCAATTTCCGGCTGCAGTCTCGATCTGTCCAAAGAGGAAAACGTGGACATGATGTAATCCTAGTACTTGACACGTCTGAACGAATGAAAGGACATACATTTTCACTGCTGAAATCAAAGGCAATAGAATATGTTACAGGTATAAAGTAATAAAATTGGTATTTCGTATAGCTGTCTAAATACGTATAATTTATTTTCTTTCTAAGTTTTGTTTTTCTATTTTCAAGGTGTAGATAGCCTTACCAGGATTTGTTATAGCGTTTTGGAATTTTAGTGATAAAAGCTCTACAACGTCTTAATTCATTTAAATATTGTTTGGGTTTGAGCTCCACTTAGACTTGATTAGCGCGTCTGGCGTAGTAAATTGTATTAAACTTGGTATCTTTGATGACATTTTATTTGTGACCACTCGGTTGATGACTCTGCTGGTGGCCTGTTAGTCCCGAGGGTATCACCAGTCCAGTAGTCACACTTCGGCGCTGACAGAAATATCATTGATTTTTTATGTGATATAGTCTTCGTCTTAATTTACTGCCCTGAAATTTCAAAAATTATTTTTACTCTAAGGTTTTTCTACTTCAAGGTGTAGATAGCCTTAAGCGGATTTGGTATAACGTTTTGGAATTTCGTTGATAAAATCTGTGCACCATCTTCATTATTTGGATTTTAAATATTGTTTGGGTTTGAGCGCCACTGAAGAGAATTGATTAGCGCGTCTGGCGTAGTAAATTAAATTAACCTTGGTATCTTTGATGGGATTTTATTCAAAACATTTATGCAAAAGTCACTGATTGTTTTTGCTTTGTCATATTATCTGCCGGAGCACCTTGACTCAATTGTTTGTATTTGTAATGCGTTTTTGTTGTTTATCTTTGGTTTTGTTATTCATCGTTAATTTCGAATCTTTTTTCTTAAAATGATGAAAATATACTGACGGTAAGGTTCTTCTAGCAGAGACGAAAGTAGTAAGCTTATAAAGAACAGTTTTTTGCAGAAGTAATACTGAGTTGGATGCCAAAAAATCCCCACGGATAGTATTTTCTTTGAAATCAGTATATTAAAATATGTGTAGAAAAAATTCCGTTGCAATCGGACAAGATAAACATTTTTTGTTTGGAGTGTAGGGGGAGTGTGGTAAAATGTCCTCTTTTTCAAAATGGTGGCTTTCTCGTAAAAATGCTCATAATAGTCAAATGTATCAGTGTACCAATTTCCATTGAAATATAGCAATCCTCGACATTTAATAAGTGTTTAATTTTTAACGGCGGTCATCTGAACGATTTTGAAAGTTGATTGCACAACTTCATCTCAGCCCGAACATACTAACAGAGTTGCCTTTTGATCAGACATAAAAATGTCTAAGGAAACGAGCGGACAAGATTAGCTTTTAAAAAAAAGAAGAAGAAAACCGGACAAAAACAATAAATCAGTTTTGGGCGACTTCAATATAAGAGAAATTGATTTGATTGACTAGTTTGTTTAAATAGCTTTACATGCAGCGAGCAGTATGTAAGCTTTATAGCAGGACGAGAACAAGATAACAGCAGTAACTCAGTTGAGGATATTGTGATGGAACAAATGTAAGATAATGTTGACCACCACTTGAGGAAATGAACTTGGGTAATAACGGATGATCGGCCTTTGGTAGCAGCGATTATGGAAATCTACAGAATGATTCTTTTTGTGGCAAGGAATATGGCACACTCTAGACATGTTACAAACTATGGTCCAGCCAGCTCTACGCATTACAATCTGACATCCCCAAAGATAGTTATTCTTTGTCCACTACCTGGAGACTGCTGGGCTTCTCTGTGGGTCCCTGGGAACCCTTCTTATATCCAGAATAAAATATTGTTATACATCTTCCACAAAAGGGTGTCTTAAAAACAATACATAAATTGATTTGTTAAAAAGAAATTGAAATAAAGCAGTAACACTTCACGGTACATTTTTATACTATAGTTCGACTGCCAGCACTGCTATCCACGAACATTAATTGTAGTATACATACATTATATAACTACCCCTTCCGTTGTAGTTTGCATACATTATATAACTATCCCCTTAATTGTAGAATGCATACCCCTCCGTACAGTTATATTGTTTTTTTTTGTTTTGTTTTGTAGGTATAAAACAAGTTTACATGACAAGTGCTTTGGAAGATAACATTGGTCTGGTTATTTTTGGCGGTCACAGTCGTCTGGTACAGGAGTCAACAAGCAATTATGATTTAATAATAGAACTGATCGGTAAATATATCCAACTATTGTATTGCAGTAATTAACAGTAACAAAAGAAAAGGTGAAATAAATAAAGAATACAAGTCAAATATTTGTTTGCATTAGCATTAAATAAAACGGAAGATTGAAACAAAAATAACAAAATGTATAATGAAGACTCAGTGAACCTACTACAACAAAGTTAATGCTGATGAACAAAGTTAGCTCCTTAATGATTTTGCGCAAAAGTTTTCATGTGTAATCTTTGAATTTAGGTGTTTAAAATATGTTATTGCTAATTATAAATATACTAAAATTTAACACACAAGTGCAATAGAAGTTAATAAATGCAAGTTGTCTTTTTTCTTGTTTAGCAAATGGTGCGTAAAGTAGTGTTTTGTCCGGAAACTTTATTTGGCATTTATTGATGAATTACTATGTGAAATATGTTGTAAAATATGTACAGGTATTCTTGGAGTACCTTGTAGTGGTCATGCTCTTGTAGATGAAATATTTTGTATTGCAACTTCTCACAGAGCTCTTCAGAATATGCTCGATATATGTTGCAGACATTCACTCAAATACTATAACACAGTAGGTAAATGTTCTGTATTGCGGTATTCGGTGTGCTTACAAGAAGAGAAGGTTAAATACCAGTTGTAGATCAGTGATTAGAACATCCATGCTGACAAATCAAATCAGCATTTGGTTTAAGAACTTGACTAACATTTTAAATATAACGATGGAATATACAAAGCTTGTAGGAAAGACAAAAATTCGCGTTTACTTGAATGACAAACCCGCTCGTACTTATTAAACTTACTTATAAGAACCGTTGTTTTACTAAGTGTATACTGGATTTTTGAATTGTGTTATACCTTATTGAACTCTAATACATTTTATTATCTATATTTATTAGATTAAAACTTTCTGAGAAAACTTTGCTCTTTGGATCACACATATATTAAATGTAAAAAGATATTTTTGTTGCACGTGTTTTACTATCTGCAGGACCCAGAAGGGAAACAGTATTGATTTTTTACGTGACAGTATGTTCATACTAAACAAATACGAAATCCTAAAATAAATTTAAGAATTTAAACAAGACAATTTCTTTTAAAACTTCATTGGAAATCTATTGTTTTAGAACTGTAGTCTGATAATGATTTCAGACGATTTTGTTTAATTCATAATTCTATCTTTTTTGTGATTAAGTCACTCAATCATAGAAATATGACATTCACTCTTCATTACTACATCTGCAGGTTTCAGTCATTTCTGGCATAAATCTCTCACGGATGTCTACGTACATGCGACTGTATGATTAATTTTGATTTACGTGAACTTCGGTGGGACTTTATAAATATAAATTTGAACTTCAATTATACACCTATGTCATCATCTCTAGGTTCAGTTCCCCTTATATGTTTTTCTATTTTGGATTGAACATGTGTTTATTCATTAATTTATTTTTATAATTTGTACATATTAAGATGTACTCATTGATATTTTTTAAATTATATTATGTTCATATTCAATCTTTTAAAGAGAATGTTTTGTTTGCTTGTTTGTTTGAATGATGTTTAACCCCACTTTCAGCAATTTTACAGCTATATCATGGCGTCCAGTTTTTATTGGGGAGAAAGCCGGAGTACACGGATAAAAACCCGACCTTCGGTACGAAAACTGGCCATCCTTGTCAATTAAGATTGGAGTCGAGTGCACTCTGTCCGCAGTCAGACTCGAAACCGCAACTTCATTGTTGACGGACCACGTGATCAAAAGTAGACGAACTAACTTAACCACTCGGCCACCGAGGCCCCTTAATGAGAATGAAACAATGTGACTGAATCGTTTTGACAATACAAATTTAGCAAGGGAAAATGCTTTCAACTTGATATAAAAAGGGTCTATACTAGCTTTTCTAAGTCGGCTTAAAAAAGGTTTTGGATTGATAATGAGTCCCTTAACTATTTCACATAAAGGAAAAGAAAAATGTATTGTCTTTAAAATGTGCAACATAAATTAGATTTGCTTATTTCAAAATGTTTTTGTTTGACATACTTAATCCGAATTTCTTTTTCTTTTAGTTTTTGTTTGAAAGTGTAAATATTCAACATATTTTATCCCTTCCATGTTGATCTGATTTTTAACAAATTATTTCAGTTTTGCAATTAAAAAATAATATATATTAAAATGTTTATGTACTTCCTTTAGCGTTTATAATATTAGGTATTAAAGTAATCCTTTATGTGTGGGTATTTGTTTTTATTATACTTTATTATATTCCCATTTTGCTTTTATTTTACAGTATAAAACAAATTTCGTTCATCCAATGATTTATCGACGAATATTTACGTTTTTAAGTTTGAGAACATACATTTTTCAACATACTGTAAGTTTCAGTCCCCTTTCAAACAAATGACCTCAGTGACTACACGTTTAAGAACATATAATATATGGATTGTTTTAGCGATGATTAATTCGACAAATGTGTAATTAAAAGCACAGCTTTCACGCCTAGACCACCTCAGTGCACCTATGGTTTAATTTGGTTCGGGTTACTCATTTTCTGTTTTTGTTTCGTGTTGTATTTATATATATGTCTTAATCAGAATTTATAAGCGTCTCTTGATTTTCGTCTTTTGTTGTTTGGTTCCTTGCAGCTTTTTAAATGAGAAGTATATTTCTATACCATTTTTTTTTACTTACAATATCTTATATATAAAGCCCCAACTGTTAATTCTGTAAAATACTTCTCCGTCAGGCATCGTATCAGAGCAATCTATATTACAGAAAGCCTCGTCTAATATCCTTTAAAAAAATAAAACAATGCATGACTCTCATGTTATTTACTTCTAATTGTTGCCTTTATGATTTTTTCTTGAAGGACGACTACAGCCAGAGGGAGATGCACCATTACTTGGAGGGTTATTATTAGGACTGGCGGGTGTACTTGGAGGTAATACAAGTAGAATAATTCTAAAATATATACATATATGAAACATAGTTCCTTACTTTGAAAACAACGTATACTACTGTAAAAAGGACATCTACAAATGTTTACAAATACAACAAATTAATACGTTTTCATTTGAAGGTGCATCGTCCCGGATTCAGGACTATGATATTCCAGGACATATGATTATCTTCACTGATGGTACTTCAGCAAAGTCTACATCTAACTTTGAATTAGGACGAGGTGTACATCCGTCCTATTTTGTGCGAGATGTCCGTGTACGTATTGGCAGATTGCCATAAATTTGACATTATATGAAATAAAAGTTGAAATCATGTATAAATATTGTTATTCTACGAATGGCAGCAAACACTAAATTTCAAAATATCAGAAAATGTTAATACTGTATAAAAGTTAACACTTAAAATAAATATCTTTTGTTATCATATGCTGACGGTAACTGTGATCAATTTGTATAAGTTGGAACAATAGTAGGCTTTGTAAAGTTAAATTTGTGTTTTACATATCTATATTTTGTATCTGTCGTGTTTTCATTAGGGTGATGCCGAAATAAGAGGTGTGATATCTATGATTGCTGAACGCTCCATTAAAATATATTATGTGCCAATTGGTGAAGATTTAAATAATGTTGTAAGTATGGCTTGTATTGTCTCAGCTATTTACTTTTTGTGTATTCCGGTAATCGGTATGTCCAAATAGAAATAACAGATATATTAAATAAAAACAAACGCATATATAATTTTAATTTATATTCAATATCCACCTTTTGTTTTAATTGTTATCAATGGCTTTTCTTGATGTACATTTTGATTTCATTTATCTCAGTTTATTTCAACAGATACTGGAGAAAGCAGTCACCTCAACATGTGGAAAAATAATACCGTCTAATGAGATGCACCGATTAATCAGGATGACCCAAGTCTTAGTAAGTCTTATTAAAGTTTTGGTGATTGGAAATCAATGCATTTGATAACATTGTAGATTAATCACCATTAGATTGGTCAACATTTTGCATATTCTATTCTAATATCATTGGTCACTGAGAAAATTCTTTTACTTATGGCTAACCAATCGTTCCACATCGAATGATATGTGTGGGATAGAATTTGCCTAATTATCAGAGAACTCTAGTGAATATGTTGATATTTGTGGTGTACGTGTTGCATATCCTATAGTTTTCTGTGTTTGTTCCACCTTTTGTTTGTTTGGACTTGTTTAATTTTCGATTGTTTTTATCACACGGTATCTTCTGCTTTTGCACATAATGTTTTATTTAAAATGTTACCGACAGAGTTGAAAATGTAATTTATTGTTTTTAATCGAAGTCGCATTTGTACTACATTTTTATAAACAACCTAAAATCATGACAATGCATTAAAGTCAACCCAAAGATACCGAAGCGTATTCAATAGAACAAAAGACTCTCACAATTTGCGTGACAGATGACTAAGACATTTAGAGAACTTTATCTGTATCGTTACCACGTTGTCACAAAGTAATCTCTCTCATTCCCGTTTTTGTTTCCTGTACCCCTATCATTATACCAATTTCACAATATTAAATGAGTGAAAAAGTTTTACGTTGTTACAATTTTTTAACGAATCTACTGTTTGAAAGTTGTAATGATAATGGCTTTAGTATTGTCCATCTTATTCCATGCGAATACCATGCTTTACTCTTCTTTTTTTTGTCCCCGACTGACTTCGCTCTCCGTATGTAAGTTCGTTACACACGTTGTCCGGGCTTTTTTCTAAACGCTTGCAGATATTAATCTACTTTTTGGTATATGAATCATATATGATGAGTTAGAGATCAAGTTTGAATATCGTTCCGGTTAAATGATTTAGACGAAATTATGGCCCTTGTTCTTGCGGGACTTGGTATTGCCTGAACAATACTATCCACACATGTTAATTTTGAGATGCCGCTTTAAAAACCATCATGTAGAAAGAATACACGACATCTCAGTTGCATGGTCCCATTAAGTATCATAAAAAGACTATAGATTTCACTCTTTCAGACCGGTACATTTGTCCTTACATAGTTATCTCCTCCTGCAGTTGAAGCACGGGTATCATTAACAGTGAAAAACCGTTATAGACAGAAAAAAATTAAAAAGTAGAGAACGTTAAGGAACTGTTGAGAAACATCCGTTTAATTTAGTAAATTCTGTAATTATTTAAAGTCAAAAACCGTAAACCTAAATAATCCTGGTCTGGGTAATCTTAAACTATAACTAGGCGAAAGATAATTGGTATCTTGACATTAGACCATTAATCTTATTTTCTAAACAACTCTAAAAATGTAAAAAGGATGACTAAAAGACAAATTGTAAAAAATATTATGAGGCTGTTTGATGTTCTATTACCGACAACCCCTACAGTGATTTCCATGAAAAGATTATTGCTCACTGGAAAATTAATAACAAGGATTTATGGGTCAATTGAGGTCGTCTAAATTAGTGGGTATCTGTCACCCAGATTTTTACAAGGTGACTGTGTTGAGTATCTACTGGTTTCACTTCTTGTTCGTGACTTCCACACCGTGTAGTACAGCTAACAATGAGAGTCATTAGTAATGCAGGATATGCTAACCTCTACAACACCTGATATCCCCCTTTTGTGTTGCTTATTTTTTAGGAGTGTTTGTTGCTTGTTGTGTACAAGAGTAACCTGTGTAAGTATAGTTGTAATTTTTTTTATTTAAAAACGACTTTGAATCTTTTGATTTACATCAATTATCACTATTTTTTATTCTTGAGTATTAACCGTTAGGTTATTTTTTTGTTAGATGTTGGCAGCAGAAATTGCATCTGCAATAAAGCATTCTACTACGGATCAAAGTAGAGAAATGGTAAAAGAGATAGTAATGGAGAAAACACAGGAAAAAGATACATCTGTAAGATACTTGCTTGTTTTCTCTCTGTCTTTGCAGTTTGTCGATGGGATTAGAATCATTCTTTGCTTTTTTTTCTATTCTGATCTTAGCCATCAATTTCCAAGAACGTTGATCTATATCATTTATGTTAATTTAACCACATTTTAGTTTAGGTCTTCTTTGATTTATAGTTTCTTCGCAGAGCTGAGTACAATCATGTCTGGAGAACCAATCAATTAAAGTAAAAAAATAACAATAACTAGTATTGATTGTAAAAAATATAATAAAAAACTCATAGGCTAAATTAATAGAACTGCATACGCTCAGAAAGCTTTTTCTGTGAAACTACCTTAGAGAAAATTTGGCGAGTATTGGTGTAATTTCTTTTTTCTAGCATTTATAACATTGGTATTATAGATTGTTTTTATATCAATAACGGATATAAATTTGCTAAAAAGAACATATGTTTAATTGGACCAGGAAGATTGTGTAGACATTATACTACAGTTTCTGAATCCTTTAAGTATGAACACCAGAGAAGGGATGTATGCCGAACTAAACAGAAGTTCCTTACAGCTTGGTGACAGGGTCCGTAGAGGTCCTCATTGGACATATGGCGACCAAGATTCAAAAATGCCTGGCACTGTTGTTGGACACGATACTGATGGTATTTTTTTTTTGCTGGAGTAACACAATAAGCGTTTTTAATATTTATTATCCATTATTGGGAAAAATACAAATTTTACTACATAAAAAATTCTAGACTGTAAAATATTGAAAATGCGTACATGTAAATTTTTTATGCTGGTCGGCGTTTGAATACCATGTATTTAATGTAGACGAACCTTAAATCCTTTATCTACCTTTAACTCATCTTGAAATATTCGAATCTTGTATCTTTCCATTACGCTATTTGCAATACACTGGGAGAGTGTAAACATCAGTTCTATATATTTCTTATACTTTCCATGCAATACAATAAGAGCAGTTTTATAACAATTGACACCCAAATAAGTTTATTTGTATAAAGGTTTAAAATACAGATTGTTTTAGATGGTGTATGGGTAGAATGGGACAACGGTCATGTCAATATTTATATATACAACGAACAAACTGGAGAACGCAGCCTTAGAAAAGTAAATGAAAAGAGGATTCTGGTTGATGAAATGGTAGCAGTCGGTGTTAAAGTAGTCAGAGGTTAAAATTTAATTTATGTTTATAAAAGCGATTTTATTAAAAAAAAACAATTGTGTATTATAATTTCTATACCATATTGTTTTTTTATATTATGTGTCAAGTAAATTTAAAAATGAAAAGATAATTTTTCTGTACAGAATCAAAATCTTAGTAACTTTATATTAGTAGTGATTACATTTTTCTAGAAAATGTCTTTCAGGACGAGACTGGAGATTTAGTAATTATGATGGTGGTCATGGAAGTCGCGGAACAGTTCTAAACGTTAGACCTGATGGGACAGTTGTAGTGAGTGAATACGTATTACCCAATTGTTATGTTTATCCTAGTATTTTATTTTTCTGAAAAGCAGACTCGAAGAAAAGTTATAAATGTAAAGATGTATGATTTATTGTTCATGTTTAATAATAATAGAGAAAATCAAAACGCAAATAAATACTTTCATGAAATGTCTAAATTGCATATTTATTATCAGATTATTTGTTCGAATGAAAGCGATTGATAAACCATATAGTATGTTATCTTATCGATTTGACAGCTAGTTTGCATTCTAACATTTTGTGGTAAAATAGTTTCTTTATATTTACTAATAACTTAACTACTAAATTAATGACATTCATACAATGGTTTACTTATTTGTTTATATGTATTGTAGGTTCGATGGGATTGCAAACGAACAGGACGTTATAAGATAGGATGCAATGGACTGTTTGAAGTTCAAACTTGGTATGTAAACTGCAGTTTAATAGTTTATAATCTTTACGTTTCAACATTTTTTGGGGGACTAGCGTTATAAATGTCTAACACTAAATGTTTCTTTGTAACTTTTATGTGAGCCAACGTTATGATAATCTATACTGGGCGAATATTAATGTCCTTGACTGACACTATGTCCTACGTTAAAGTTTAGTGAGTTATTCATACTGTGCTGTAAATGTTAATGACTGAGAAACAAAAACTAAACCAAATCAAGTGTATCGCTATTGTTCACAAAACAAATACCAGATAGGCTTACTATGTATATTATTATTAGTCTTAGTGATGTCTACCCTCTAAATGAGTATTATTTCTAAATTAATTGTGTTATTATTGATTCTATTAAACATCTACCAGTGACGACCCCCATGGTTATTCGGAAACAGATATGTCTTTCAATAATCAATCTGACTACGAAAGCCAAGTATGGAAACAAACGCATAAGAAGACAAATATTCAAGCAAATGCTCAATATACAAGTAAAACAAAAGAACACAAGGACTCCAATTATATAATTCCAATAGACCCAACAGGTAAGAACTGAAATACTTCAGAAACCATATCCCAAGGGATTTAAAGAATTACAGTTATGAATAAATCGTGTTCTGTTCTGTCAATATTATAAAAATACTGACAATTTGTACAAATATGGTCTCACAGAAATATGTTAATTTCCGTCAAATGTTGTTGTAAAATTAATGTCATTGTTTATAGAAAAACAACAATTTGAAGGATCTAACATGTTAAGTGTTTTGTGAACAAACAATACCATTAATATTTCCGTGAAAACAGAGTTCAAATGACAGCCAATCTGAATATTCATTACTTTAACCATGGCAGGAAGTTTTGTTTGTTAGAGAAGAACATAAAATATTACTATCGTTTTAAACATATTTATAAGACTTTATTTTAATGGTTTATATGTTTTACTTTTCAAAACATTTTAACAAAACTACCAATTCAACTGATATTTAATAAAAGTATACATTTTAGTAACTGCTGTTTGGAAGTTCAAACATGAAAATTGTACATGGAAGCTTTACCCAAAAGAAATCAATGCTAGAATAGAAAAGGCATATAAAAGAAAACCAACAGGAAAAACAATAATTGAAATGAACAATTGCACGTGAGTTTAATGAATTGTTATGATTAACTGTTACTTGGAATATTGGTCAACCATAAGCAAAGTCTGTTAAACTTTAGAGTTCGATAGTTTCTTGCCGTCCAACGATGGTTTTAGACTTCTGGAAGCGAGAGACTCGAGTGGGCTCTCCATATGCAAAAAAGCGGATTTTAGACACGGGTCTGAGTTGGCACATTTCACGTTTTCTCGATGTTTATATTGTGCACAAACCCTTCCTTGATATGTAATACCTTCAATCAATCTGATTTAAATCTATTTCTATGCTCGTTTCTATCAAAGATTTATTTTGGATTTGACAAGTCGTTTTAAACAAAAAGTCACAATATCTGCGTCTGTCCTAATTAATCTTGGGGCCAATTAATTCATATAACTATCAACAAAATTGTGTGAACGAGTTTTAAACATGGATTTTATACTCTATGATCGCTTCTTGTTGCCTTTTTATGATAATTTAAAAAAAATTTCGACGTTAGTTATATCCAATTTACGTTTGTTTTTTTTCTCGTTCTTATGTGTGTGGACAAATTGTCACGTACACTAATCATCTTTGTTTGCCTGTGAAATGCTCTCTAATAAGCTCTTTCTAAAAAAGCTTTAGATGACAGAGGATGCAAATACGCTGGAATAAGAACAAATGCAAATGAAGGTTTTTAATTGGAATAGTGAGACAACTAACTACCCTTTGTTTATGGAATACGCCTTACTGCACTCTGCACAACGTCTACCACACAGTGGCATTTCGACGTTTGTACACAAAATCACGCCCATTTTAAAGCGTGAATCTAGGATTGTCAATGCATTAAACTTTTTACACTCTTTACTAGTTTCAAGGATCAGGTATGTATCAGTGGTCATTCGTGCTATTTACGTGATACAATTACACGTTAGTAAAAAAATCTATTAGCTCACGTAATTTACTTAACTTTACCCAAACATTATCAATAATAACGCATGAGTTTTCAATATTACGCTATATGCAAACACGTGTAAATAAGGTAATATATTGCGTTAGAATTGGAAACAGCTCATGTATGAACGGATGGAGTTTATGGCTAATGTTTAACGGTACCTTTTGATTGTTTTAATGCATAATTATTAAGAATTAACAGATTACGCGTAAATTTATCTAACTCACGCGTGATAAAAGAAATAATTTATCATTTTAAAATTATATTGACGCGTTTGAAAGACACGTTATTTTTTTAAAATGTGCCTTAAAGAATCGAGAATTTACATGTAAATTTAGAGTAAGCGCGTTAACTTATATAATATGTGGGACCTTTTAGTTGATATGAATGGCCACTGATACCGTCTTGCACTATCATACTCAATGTCTTCGATGTCACTTAAAAGAAGCGTTCTGTCTCGAAGCCGACTGACTATTGTTGTGAAGACTGTTTGAGAATCAGACATTATTACGAAATTTCTTTTGACCTAAGTTTTATGTTTGCACAAGTACAATATCCAGATGTAACAATTCTAAAGAGCTGTTTTGGTGGGTTTGCGACTTGAACATAATCTGGATTGATGGTACAGAGATCTTTTTTGGACGATTTTTTTAATGTTGCACCCTAGTGTCATAAAATTGTGGTATTCTAGACTCCTCAGACTCAGTCTTGCCTAGGCACAGCAATGTCGTCTTGATTTGATGTGTTTTTCTTAAACACTTTCCCCCTTATTTCTAAATTATGAGTAATCCGGTTGGTATGACTAGTTACCGGATTTTAACTTGAGCAACCATGATTCAACCCGGTTTTTAACGGGGTTCGTGTTACTCAATATTTTGATAGTTGTGTTTTGTAGTTATTCTTTATAGAATAATATGAAACCATGCGCGGCCTAAATGCCAGCATTGTACATTTTAACGTGCATTTGTTGTCACGTTACGTCTTTCTTTAATTTTGGGGACGTTACATACAATGGAGCGTTTCAGAGATTTTGCAGAAATTTTGACTAAAATTTGTGTTATTAGTTTGCAAGTAAATTAAATTATCAATATTATTTACTTGCAATAGAGACATCAAATTATTATTGAGAGTGTTTTTAATAAAAAATATCACTTCGTGACGGTACAAACTTCAGGAAGAAAGAAATTCAAGTTCAGCATATTTTGAGAAACTTAAAACAGAATGCTGTAGAGCTGATCCCTCTTGGATGGTGGCGCTGTGCCCGCTATTATCATGTTACATCGTAGACAAACACATGGTCTCTGACTGATATTGAAACTTATTCTGCTCAACTATTTAAAATTTAATGTGGTCATTTCACTCTTTCTTGTATCTGTAGATATGTAGTACACTTCACAAAAATGGTTCAAGAGGATCCCCAAAGTAAAACAGAAGTTTCCGTTGAAAGAGAGGATCACATGGCAGGAGTGTTTGCTGAAAGAGAGAATCACTAAATACCAATAATAAATATAACGTATATACAGGTACTTCTTTTTGCGATTTATTGTTATTTCAATAAGTATATTTTCTTTTCAATTTTAGAATTTGAGACAGTCTTTTTATTCCGATGATCATACCACGAATAAAAAGACCAATTGTATAATAAATAATTTTTATTTCTCTGCGTTGTGCAGTGAATACATATTTAGATTCAATGTATTTTTATTTTCATAGACTAAAGAGCTTATAGTTTTTTGGACTTTTTAATCATTTTTACTGCAAAATCATATCCGTCTTTTCTTTTTTGGGAGGAGGGGGAGCCGCGAACCGTATGCAGGGAACCCCCGGCAATCCTCGTGAAGTAGTGTCAAGCACACCCTGACCGTAGTTAGACTCGACCTTCAACCGTAGTGTTAAAAGGCACGTGAAAAATACGTCAGAACTAACTACCTAAACCACTGGTCCATCGAGAGCCCTCCCTGAAAGTAGATGTGTCATCTTATGATGATTATTAACGAGACAGTATCCGAGATATGAATTATCATAGCTTATACAGGTGGTAGCCTATCATAGCATAAACACATGTTTTAAACAGGAAAATATATTTAAACGAGAAAATAAACACATAAATACAAAGCGCAATAAGGTTGTGTTCTAGAAAATACTGCATATATTTTAAGAGGGAAATAATCTTGGTACAATGCAATAGCTAGATCTCCTAAATTATGACTTTTTTAGGACATTTCTTTATTGTTGCACCCTTTCTTACAGACCAAACATTTAAAATAATATTAATAATAATTTATTGTGATTGGATAGCATATATTTAAAGATGTCAGTAATAATACTCCTTTCTTTAAGTTTTAGATTGACCAAAGATGTACAAAGTAGAAGTCAAGAAAATCAAGAAAAACAAGACTATAGAAACAAATTTATTACTAGAAGCACACTTTATAAAGTGTGACAAAAATTACATATTTAAAAAGTGTTTATTTAAAGTACAGGGTAACAAAACTTATGTGAACATATTCATGTTTAAAATAGCACCAGATAGAAAAATTACATTATGTTATTTCGTTTCAATGATTTGTGTTTGTATACATTGTGCCATTTAATGCTATGAAACATGTTGAATATGCACATTGTGTCATTTAAAACGGAATAACGAGAACACTGTGTACAGTCTATAGTGCGATTGCAATGAATGTACGTATAATGAATATTGAGCTATTGACAGGGAAATTCTATGAACGGTTGCTATTTAACGAATGGTGGTATATTCTCTGTTGGCGTATTCATAGTGTTCATTAAAATGTATTGAGTCCCTTTTTTACACTTGTAATCAGTATACAGCAAATGGTTCACTAAGAAAATAAGATACCAAGGAGTAATCAGGAAACGATAATAAAGGACAGACAAAAGCATAACAAAACAAAATAAGGGACAAAACGAACAGAGGCACAAAACACAAAAACTAAAATTTAGTGTCACAGAGTTGCTTATTTCTAAAGCAAGGTCTCACCCTCGGTTTAAAATGAGGTTCTTGTGATTGTTGGTTGTTTTTGTGTTGGTTTCTGTTTGTTTTGTTGTTGTCCCCTTTTTGTTTAACAATGGTTTTGTCTGTCTTTAACTCGTCGTTTCAGAAATACGTTAATTTTAAACATGCAAAATAAGATATGTCTTTGGTGATGCGTAATTATCTTACTATTTAATTTTAATACGACCGATCATCATCAACCAACAAAATTAAAATTGAAGTAGTCAGTGAATGATATATATGTAAAGTTTTGCTTTTGATAGGACCATTAATCTATTTCTTCTGAGCCTAAAGCAGCTAGATCTAACTTCTTCAGTGGGACTTCGGTTCTTTCGAAAAACAGACTTTGTCTGTGTTAGCGATATACAAAAATTAAAAGGGACAACGTTTTGTTATCATAAATATGTTAAATATAAGCGTGCGTCTGATTCTGTTGAATATAAACAAGCCTGCGACTTTTGGATAAAATAAACCTGCGTCTTTAGGATATTAATAAGCATGCGTCAGTTGGGATTACATCATTTTTGCTTTCTTTGATTAATTGAACCCACAATAAGCATTATATAAATTAGGAAACGATACATATATCATTAGATGAAATGGCATACTTATGTCAACACCATTGTAAAGTTAAAATCGACTAGATCTGTCGACGTTCTTTGCGCATTACTCTTAACGAGAAAGCTTTTTGGATTTTCCCAAAACATTACATTGAAATAATCATCCCCATCAAAGGTTTACGGAGCTAGTTGCAGACATTTCTTTTTCTGGTAAAAAAATTTATTTTCGCTAGGGAACCTGAATTTATCTACTTACATTTTCGTATAAATCAAAAATACAACAAAGTTCCAAACAATAAATTTTGCTACGCCTGACGCGCGTTTCGTCTTGTCAAGATTCGTCAGAGGGGCTTTACACAAAAGATTGAAAATGCCAAAAACTATATGAATATGAAGAGCATAAAACATTAAAACCAAAGTATGCCAAACTGGCAACCATGTTATGACTAAGATCAACCTATACCTGGGGTAGGAAGAACCTTATTGTTAAGACAAATTTTGAAATTTATACGGACAATTGCATAGTTTGATTTGTTTTTCAACACAAAAGTGTTGATGCCGGAGCGGGCTAACCTTGGGGAATTAAAACACCACCAGGAGCGCTAACCATCACGGATGTTAGAAATCAAAAATGCAACAAAATTTCAGGCAATACATTTTGCTACGCCTGCCGCGCGTTTTGTCTATTCAAGACTCGTCATAGTTATTCTAGCCAAAAGATTTAAAATGCCAAACACTATATGAATATAAAGAGCATATAACAATAAAGTCAAAATATGACGAACTGGAAACAAAATTGTGACTAAGATCAACTTGTAACCAAGGGTAAGAAGAACCTAAGGGCTTAGAGAATCTTGCAATTTACACGGACAAGTTCATAGCTTTGATGTGTTCTTCAACCTAAGTGTTGACGCCGGAGCGGGCTAACCCCGGGAATTAAAACTCACCAGCAGCGCTAACCATCACGGATGTTAGAAATAAAAATACAACAAAGTTTCAGGCATGAAGTTTGCTACGCCTGAAGCGCATTTTGACTATTCAAGACTCGTCACATGCGCTGTACATTAAATATTAAAAATGCCTAACACTATTGGAATATGAATAGCATGTAACAATAAAACCAAAATATGACAAATTGGAAACCAAATTATGACTAAGATTAACCTATACCTGGGGTAGGAAGAACCTTAGGGTTTAGACTAATTCTGAAATTTACACGGACAATTTCATAGCTTTGGTGTGTTA
This sequence comes from Limnoperna fortunei, assembly GCA_944474755.1. Classification (NCBI taxonomy): domain Eukaryota; kingdom Metazoa; phylum Mollusca; class Bivalvia; order Mytilida; family Modiolidae; genus Limnoperna; species Limnoperna fortunei. The sequence continues at coordinate 90,994,704 of OX104116.1, forward strand.
TTTAACACAAAAATGTATATGCCGAACCGAGCTAACCTCGGGTAATTAAAACTCCACCATCAGCGCTCATCATCGCGGATGTTAGAAATCACTTGACGCGCGTTTTGTCTATTTGTCTATTAGAAATCAAAAATACAACCAAGTCAGATCTTGGTGGTGTTTTCTACTTTGTCTGTGGAGTCTTTCTATAAACCGTTCAGTTTCCAGGATGGTACATAAGTATTCCATTGTATTACTAAGTAAATGATTGGCAGTCAAAAAACTTTCATAATGTTTTACACACATTTTATATTCGCAAAGAGTGACATTTTAAAGAACAAATAAGAGTTACATGCTAATGATTCAGCAGATTATGCACATCAACAAGTCACAATTTGTACAGCTATTATATAATAATTGTACTTATTAATTGATTTGCATAATACTTTTAAAAATAAAGTTAGACTTTGATAAAATGAAGCTACAATTAATCATAAAAACTTCCGTATTAGATCATCGAAACCTTGCCATTAAACCGGAAGTCATCACGTTCCCGGAAAGAATTCTATCATTCTGAACAAACCGGTAAGTTCTGTATAATTTTGGAAAAACAAATTTTATTTCATTTCACTTTATCTGAGTATCTACTCCTTACACAGACAGTTGGTAAATGTATTTTTTGGGGTGAAAAAAATGTATGTTAGACTACTATTTGGTGTAGTTTCTTCATGTGGTAATCCACGTAATCTATTCATTATACGAAAAGATCAAACTTGTGTTGTTTGTAAATTATTTATAAGTCGTCTGGGAGATTTCGTACGTAAAAGTTTACAAGATTTCCACTGAAGTATTAAACTGCGAATTCTCAGGAAAATAATTTTTCTACACATTTTACGCATTACACCTTTTGCTTAAGGAAAGTTGGAACTCATTGGGCGCCTCTTTCGGTCAAACAAGTTGCCACTAACAATCTGTTAAAAAATTGAGCAAAATACATCATCAAAACACTCATAAGTTATATAGTCTGTTACAGGAAAAATATGGAATTATACGAAGTGCATGAAAAGAAATTACGGCATTTTCCCCCTTTTTATATAGCGTATCCTGCCTGTAACTGAGTTTATAACAAATTTATCCCGTCGATGAAGTTTCATCTCATTAGCTTTTGTTCTGTCAGTAAAAAGCTGGCTGCAATGTATTATTTTGTCACCAAGTATCATTGAAAGGAAGAGGGATACAAATCAAGTGGAAAGGGGATAAAAACAGAGTTGGTAGAAAATCATGTGATTTTACCGAGGCAGGATACACTTATAGTACATGTTACTCTGTGTATACGCAATTCAAAGAAAGTATTTTAACAGTCTGGATAAGAATTATTATCGGTATTATATAGGAACAATTAAGAATGAGCTAAACATTATTTGTATTTTTTCGATTGTATCAAGAATCATTAATTTCCGCTACTCTAAGCGACCACATTGAACTCTGAATTATATTTTATTTATAATTTGGTTTATTGTAGGTATTCAGATGGATTTGGAAAGTAAGGTAAGTATCATCATTGATGCTGTTTTTAAAATATTTCGTCTTATTTACACATTACTCAAAACATTTTAAATATTGTTGTTTTAAATCATACAATTGAGTGGTGGTTTTAAAAAAATTCTCCCTTGTACAGTTGACGTTACTTACCAAATCGGTGGATGAATTAAAACAAAGTCAAATGCAGATATGGACGTTGCTGACTTCAGATGATTGGTAAGTGTTGTTTAGTCAATACTAATAAACGCCTGTTAATGGAATATTATAAATAATATAAAATGAAAACACACATGTTATCAAAACAACGTACACTGAAAGCAAAACATAACAAATTACTGAAGAAACTACAATGCTTTATAAGTTTACAGTAATCACCTGATGATATGTGAAAGCAATTATTTTCTGTTAACAATTTTGTGACAAGCGAAGCATATTTTTAGAACATTGTATGTTGTTTCCATGTGAAGTAATTCGTATAAGAAAGAATCAAAATTTAATTGTCCGTATTTATATTCTGTGTTGAGATAATGTAAAAAGACCGATTGTCAAACAATAAAAAAACATAGTACGTGAAAACGTCGGATTGAGACAAAAAATTAACGACACAAAAAGAAACCAAAAACATCAAACCCGAACCTAATAATTTAAACTTATAGAGGACTTATGTGACCTCCCTTAATTAGAAGTCCGTCGAGCTTCTCATTCTCATCTCCGTAAATGTCATTTTCAGTAAGTAGAAACCTATATATGGTTCTGTAAATGTCCGAATGCATTTGGGAGATGGATTTTCAGTCTCATTAATTTGTGGTAATGACCATATAATGTCTGACGGGGTGACATGAACCTAAGAACAACACATCCCTGTTTGTGTAGCTTATTATGTTACATAATTTTGTCGTCTAAATCGGAATACCCATCAAACAAAGATTCATGAGATAAGAAATGTAAACACCATGGACATTTTTGTTTCAATAAAACTTAACAATTGTAAAATGTGTCGTTTATTTGTAGGTGTTCCTCTTGATTCGTTTCTGACAAAAAAAGTACACAAGAGGCCGACTCGGTCGTTTCGGTATCGTCTTTACTCTGGATTTCATTTGAATAGATTTAATGTGTTTACAAGATATACAATATTTATGTATTAACTAAATTGACATTATTATTTCCAATATTATCGATAATAAATCTAAACAACATTATTATGTAAATCAACATTAACAGAACTATAGAATGAATAAAAACCTTCTGCAAAAGAAACAAAAAGGAAACAATGAAAAAATGAAACTCCGATGTAAATGCTTGCATATTTTATATGATTTACAATAGGATAATACTTTAAATTCAAGTGTTTCTGTAAAACGTCATAGGTTATAATAACTTATTCACAAGTCACGCTTTTTAACCCTCCTTTCCAACATATTATACTCCAACTTATTATATCCTGTTCATCGTCAGCAACGTTCCAGCAGCTCCAGCGTATGGTGTGTACATTTCACAACTTATACGTTATTCTAGATCCTGCGATCGGTATTCCGATTTTCTAGACAACTTACTTCAAACTTATTTTATTGTCATAAACAAAGACAAATGAATGATGCACAAGTTTTCAAAACTTATGAAGTCTTCTCCGATCACTGCTGTTGACTGCTAAACTACTCAAACAAGTGTTTAATGTACCAAGGTTGATGTTATCTCTCCAGAAGTTCTATGGTCGTTACCATGACTTATTTGATCGTTATGGGAAATCAGTGTCTCAAATATTCGCTGAGTCATAGGTAGTGTTTTCTATTCCTGGATTTGACTTTTACTTGGACGTGACAGTGAGTAACTCGACGGGTGTCTAAATAGAGGCAGTATTGCTTACTCGTCCGGAGCACCTGAGTGCACCCATGGTTTTTATTGGGTTCGGGTTTTTGTGTTGTGTTTGTCTATATCCAGATTTGTAACTGTTCCTTGGCTTTAAGCTAATGTTGTTCGGTCGGTGTTCATTGCTATTTTATTATACACACATTATGAGATATTTGCAAATAACATCTTTAAGACCAAATTATTTTGTCATTTAAAGTTATATTTTTATGTTTACAAACTATTACCTTATCTAGTAAAAGCACACACAAAGTGGAGATCTACAAAGTGCAAATCTTCAAAAAAACATGTCATATTTTCTAACACACAATAATAGTTTTACCTGACGACGGGAAAATATAAAAGATAATATATCAAAGAAAAAAAATTCGAGAAAATTATTTCCATTTAAAGTTATACAAGGAATATAATTTTATTGGTATTTCCGTCAGTTGAGTTATTCGTCCGCGTAAAAATCAATTTAATGTTGTCTCCCCGACTCAGAGATTTTTTATTCAAACTGGACTTTAAAGTAAAACTCATGAATTTGTTTCAGTAATAGGCGTGGATTAGACAGCACAATAAATAGATTGGAAAGTAAGTAGCTTAAGAAAAGCATAAGTAATATTCAGGTCGAAACATAAAAATTCACAATATAAAGTTTTGTAATGATTGATCAAATTTTTTCAAGTGTTGTTATTTACCAATGATGATAATACCAAAATAGCGAACATCGAGCAACTTATTGTTCTACATTGGTGAAAACTACTTATTGCTGATTATGAAGAAAGAAAAAACTCCGTCATACGTAGTCGCAACACACGAACACTATTGTACTATTGTAAAATATTTCATCTGTAGGACAAGATTTGGTAACATACATTGTTATCTAACAGAACAAAATAAACAGAAACGTTATTGAATGTAACATAAAAATAATTCATTCCCAACTGTGTCTTTCAATTAAGAGGTAATTTCACAATATCTTAATACATTTTTGTAATGAATGTAATGTACTTTGAAGGGCTTGAAGTGCATATGTTGAAACTAAAAACTGAATTTGGGCAACAATACGACACTCTAAAAGAAAATTCACAGAATATTTTGACGTTGTTGCAAAAGTTAATTAAACCCAGTAAAAGACAGACATTTAAACAAACTGTTGAAAGTTTATCACCATTTTTGGATAACAGAGCTGGATCATTAGATACCCCTGACTTTTCAGACTACAGTAACAGTGTGTCGTCTAGTAGTATCTTTGGATCTGGTAACAGTGAGTCATCTAGTTGTATTGTTGGATCCTGTGACAGTTTGCCTTCTATTGGAATCTTAGGATCCGGTAAAAGTGTATCGTCTAGTGCTGCTATCTTTGGTTCTAGTTCATTCGTGGTATCATGTGACAGTCCGCTATCTAATGAAGTCTTAGGATCTGGTGACATCGCGTCTTCTAGTTCTATTGAAGGATTCTATGACAGTTCAATATCTATTGAAATTTTAGGATCTAGTGACAGCGCGTCGTGTAGTTTGTCTAATTCTATCGTAGGATCTAGTGACAGCGCGTCGTGTAGTTTGTCTAATTCTATCGTAGGATCTGGTGACATTGCGTCAGCGAAACCTAGTTCGGTATCTATTGACAGTACGTCGTATACAGCTATTGGATCGGACGACAACCTGTCATCCAAAGCTATTGTGAGATTTTGCGAAAGTTCGTCATCAAGTGCCGAATTAGAATCAGGTTACAGCGTGTCATCCGAAGCTTTGGAATCTAGTGAATGTGCTAATTCAATATCTGCTGATAGTGTACCATATAATTCTATTGGAAGAGGAACATCATCCGCTATTTATAAACAGGAGAACATCAGAGAAAAGGGAACAAAAGCAAATTATTTTGTTTGCAATAGCTGTAACATAACAGTTGGTAATGCAGGTATCAGAAGTTTTGACGAGAATATAAGACATGATTTGCCAACAGACATTTATCCCACTAGAATGTCATCTGTAAACAAGAATGAATACGGTTTTAAACGAAGACATGTGGATATAATGAAGGACAACCGCATAAGATTTCACTCTGGCCAACTGTGTTTTCAGTGCGAAATACGTGAAAACACAGCATCAGTTTCTATAGAACAACCTACTTCTCCTAATATAAAACAAGATGTTCCGGCATGGACAGACAGGTATTTTTATTTTACACATACACATCTTACTCCAGATATACTTGGCTAGTACGGAAAAGGCCAAAATAACGTGCAAAAGGGTTAAGAGTTCAAATAATAGGAAAAAACCATAAATTCTTAATTTTGAGTAATTAAAAATATTTTTTTAACCCCAGTATTTTTCTAGCTATAAAGAGTAACCACTTAGACGGCTCCAAGAAATGAATATTGTCGATATTGTTGATGTTTAAAGATTTTTTAAATTGCAACCTCCTACCTAGTATTAAAGCGATACTTTTTTCTGCATACATACATAGTAAACAGTAAACTTGTACATCAAGTTAGCATTAAATTATTAAAGAAACATCAATTTCCATTACATATGATGAACAATGATGAATAAAAACATTCCGATGTAATCTGTATGTTTACTTTTTAATTCTGTCGTATCGTGGTAATATACATTCAAAGTCGGATTTGTGACTGTCAAAATATGTTAGCAGTGATATAGTGTTATTGCAATTCAAAATTAAAACATAAAAATATTTGAATAGCACTTTTTATATTTTTATGCTTTTATTACGTCAGATTTGAGAAAAGTAGATAAAATTGGTTGAAACCATAAAAATATTTCCTAGTTGACGTTATCCCTTCAGACGTTCTACGGCCGTCAACATTGATCGTTAGAGAAAATTGTGCTTTAACTTTCGGTTTTGTAGTTCGGTCAGTTTCCTTGCTTGTTTTCCTTTTATAATATTTCAAGAAAAAATGTGTCAACCGTGTTGGTAAAACTAAAATTGTAATTGCTACATAAAGAAACAGTTAAGTCGTCGACATCAATTTTCAAACTTAATGGTATTGTTTTTTACACAAAAGCAGTGATGTGGATCCTGTTTTGTGGGAAGTTGATGGGCCTGACTGTCCACTATCTCGTTCATGTAAGTTTTACACGTATTATACATTATAACGAAATTTTAAATACTTCTATTATGATGAAACCATTTGTTTGTTTTGTTTGTTTGATGGTGTTTAACGCCACTTTCAGCAATTTTTCAGCTATATCATGGCGTCCAATTTTTATTGGGGGAGGAAGCCGGAGTACCCGGAGAAAACCCCCGACCTGCGGTAGGAAAACTGGCAATCCTTGTCAATTAAGATTGGAGTCGAGTACACCCTGCCTGCAGTGAGAATCGAACCCGCAATCTCAGTGTTGACAGACCACGTGATCAATAGTAGACGAACTACCTTGACCACTCGGCCACCGAGGCCCCTTGAAACCATTTGTCTTTTAAAAATATTTTATTTAAATATCATTACTTTTGCCAATATTTATATAATATTAGGTTTTGTTTAAAGAATCATTTGGCAACTATTTATTTTTCGTAATTATTATATTGAGTGTCATTTGTATAAATTATTTATGTGTTTATCCGACCGGCATAACTTATATTAAAATATAGATCAACGTTATTTACTAAAAGATATACTTGCATTAAATGCAGACGACTTCGAACGACCAAGACGTATGCAGGACTGGCTGGAGTATTATCAGCAGACGACAGCACACTGTAAGTAAGAATAACAGTGACACACACTTTATTTTTATTTGGAACCAAAACTGAACGCTCGATTAAAGTGTTTTGCCCATGTCTAGGGTTATCTGTGAGCTTAACATGGAAGGAAAGATGACTTGTACCAGTCCATCCCCATGTTATTTCCCATGTATTACAGATGACACAGGTGTATATGTTTTAAGAGGCTAGTACGGATAATGCCCAAATAATAGGAGTAAGAGTTCAAATAACAGGGAAAAACAGTAACATTCTTAATTTTGAGTAATTAAAAAATATTTTTTGTAAAAACTATAAAAGCTATAAAGAGTAACAACTTAGGAGGCTCCAAAAAATGAATATTGTCAGAATTTAAATAGCGTTGATGTTCTTTAAATTGGAACCTACCTACCTAGTATCCATTTATTTGTCCATAAAATGTTTTTGTCTGCAGCCGAATCCAGAATTATATCAGGGGCTGTTCGTCGAGGGGATGGCCAGAATGTTATTTTAGTATTGGATACATCGATACGGATGAAAGGACACAAGTTTGAAGAAATACAAATGAAGGCAATACAGTATGTTGACGGTATGTATTTTTTTTTAATATGTGTGCTATTTAATAGTTTTTTTACGACAAGGACCATACGGCAGGGTTTTCAACACAATTATCTACCCAGCGCGTCCCCACGAGGAAGATATCGCAAATAAACAATGACCACTTTTATATATTTCAAAAACCAGTATGTTGATTGTAGGCAGTGAAAAAGGCTATACACTCTCTCTCTCTCTCCGTACCCAGTGCTCAAACTACTTTTTAGTTTCAATCAAAATAAATTTTGTTTCGTTCATCCATCCTATCTCCCGATTATTTATTGTTTATTTTTATTAAACTGTTCTTGTCCCTAATATAGCTAAAACATTTCTCAATGAACGTTAGGCAAACATTTAGCCAATAAATCAATCCACACAGATATCTGGAAATCATTTTGAATATGATATCTGTCAGAGGTTTGTTAAAAACAAAATTCAGTCAGAAATATAAGCCAATACATGGAGCAAAATATGTCAAATAAGAATGTGTTGTGGACCCTAAAGGTCATGATTTTTTGGCCACATTTTCATGAAGAAATTTGTTTAGTCAAGAAATCCTTTTAAGTTTGCCCTGTACGGTGGACAAAATACACTTTAACAAAACATTTATAGAATATTTTACCATGACGTGCCCTCGATATGGCTATTTTTTTTTTACTTTTGTTTTATTAAGAACTTCAAAATTAAGCCGTTACTATTGTGACGCCGTAAAACCTTTTGTGACACGTTATGTCGCAATGCGCGTGTTTAAAGTGGGGATGTATCGGTTGACGTTATAATGCCGTCATATTAGAATACATGTAGCATACAACAATTACGTGTTAAAATGTTATAGATTTATTTTCAATATGCAAGACACTGGTAACTGTTTTAATAACCTTTCGCCCCCGGTTATTCTTGCTATGTTTCTTACTTTGCGGGAATTTAAATTTATAGAATAAATTTTAAAATAATCTTTGTATTATATGTGATTGTGTTTATTATGTCGTATATTTTTGCGATAAAGTATTTTAATTAATAAATTAAGAGCTAATAACTTTCTCAGGTATAGAACAAGTTTGCAAAAATAACAGAGATCATAGAGATAACATTGGTCTAGCTGTGTTTGGACATGAATGTCAACTTGTATATGATTCCACAAACGATTACGGCATGATAAAAAAGCTTATAGGTAGGAATTTATTTAATGTATTGTAAGAATTTCTGTTTAAACAAGTTAGTGTGAGTTACCGTTATTCATATTATATGGTTCATAATAGGAATTGTAGCTTTCAGAGATTATTTTCTTGATTAAGTTCATTAAAGGCAAAAAATGACATGCCCTGTGTAACCGAAGTAACCCCTGAAATGAAAATTTAACAGATACTAGAATAAAGCTTCTCCTGCATGAGGGTCTATTGTTAGGGGGGATTACAAAACTTTTGTCGAATTGGACGTTCATAAGTGAAATGTTTTAAAAGATCAAGAAGAATCGAAAACTATTAGACAGTGACAAATCCCGATTTAGAATGACACACGGCACTAAGAAAAAATCTAAACAAAAACACAAAAAAACTCCCGAAAAATAAGTAACCAGAATCCAGTTAATAAAATACCATGTGCTCCGGAAAAGTTAGCAATGGCTTCCTCTAATTATACAAGGAATCAAGGAATAATAGCTATGTTCGTGAAAAAGCCAAATCATGAAACAGAAAAACCTACCTAAGCTAATTCATAAAAGTCTTAGATAAGTTTCCATTATGTCGTGGTGTTATTCTTTTTTTTTCGCTTTCGTAACTGCAACATATATGATTTTTTTAAATCATGAATTGTGTGTCGCGACTAATCTATTGTCTGTTTCTGAAAGGCCAGTTAAAGCCAGCAGGAGATGCCCCTTTGTTTGCGGGATTATTGATGGGTATGGCCGGTGTAATGGCAGGTAATAGTCAGCAAAATATTTCAAATCCTAACTCAGTGTTTAAAGATTAACAAAACCGATAATACAAAGCAGAACTAATCTGAAGAAGTGAGAACACTTCGCCGACGGGGTTAACAGATTCTGCCCATTATATATATTTCTTTTCATAAATAATCAACATTTATTTCCGATTTGTCGTAACCACATATTGATTGATTTTGTGTAAACCTGTTGTCCTAAATATGTCAGAAATATTACTTAATGGAAAAACATCACAGAACCATATAATCAAATATGATTTGTTTGCGCTAACAAACGTATATATTACTGGTCTCAAAGTAAATACGGCTATCATCTTTGAAAAGTTGTACTATAAAATTACCTTGTGGTTTATAAAAATGCAGCGATGTTATTTCTATACATTTTTTTTACAATTGTTTTAATTTAAAGGACCACTGTTAGGCATAAACGATTGTAAAATACAGGGATGTATGATCGTCTTTACGGATGGGACGGCTGAAAACAGTGCATATGAAAGGAAACCGGGACAAGACATAGATCCTAGTTTGTACGTCGGAGACTTTCATGTAATATTTACAATACATTTTTTTTTCAAAAATGTCTTTAACAATAAGTTCTGTCACTTTCATCACTGAATACTTATAGAAATAAGAAATATTTCCGAGATACTATTGTTATACTTTGTTTACGCTGACATGACTTACACTAAACGGTAGATTTATGTCAATCTACTTCCTACTTTTGATGCTATTATAACAATTTGACATATAAATATAACAGTATACAGACATTCAGTATATCTCGGTTCCTTGAGCCTAAATTCGAAAGGAAATACGCAGAAATGAAAGTATGACTCACAATTCCTCTTAATTTTATGTATACAAATATATATGATTAAAGCGGCTATTAATTGTGTTTCTTCTCTCAATAGATTCACGCAGAAACCAGCAGCGTAGTACGAATGATAGCGTGTAAGGCGATTAAAATATACTATGTCCCCATTGGAGAAAACAGACATAACGAAGTAAGTATTTATTGAATTCATGATCATCAAGTGTAACTGTAAAATCTTTTGCTGTTGATAATTCTTAGTTTTCGCATATTGTAGTTTGGGTTGTTTAACATGATTCTAATTTAATTTAGAGGTAACATGATACAATCTACTAGTGGTACAAACCTTTGTAAACAAGGCAAATACAGTTAACTAAAAAAAAATTCTGTTATCGATAGTAGAAAAACTAGAATAAATATTTTGTTGTGTTCTATTGAAACCACGAAAACTTTTTACACGTCGTTATATACTTAATAATTGTCAATAGTTAAATGCGCTACATATTAATAAATCTGTTTAATGAATTAAATACTGTCACATTTTTTCCCAATATTTTCAGACACTGGAACACGCCGCGAAAGAGACAAATGGAAAAACAATACAACCTAGCGAGATTTACAGATTAATAAGGATGCCGCAGATCACGGTATGTGTGTTTTAGTTTTCAACAACAGTAAAAGCAGCAAATGTGTTCTCATTACTATTATTATACAGTTCAGAAAATATTATTTATTTTTGTAACTATACTACTTAAAAAAATGTTCCTGACAATACTGTTTAAGGCAAAAACATCTTTGTGAAGAGTGATATTTCAAACTCGTCGTGGAAAAGACACTCGCGACTTTTCCATTTCAAATCCTTATTGCTACATTTCTCATTTGCAGCATTTAGTGGTTAGGTGCACACGTAACTCATGTATCAGGTATATTTATTGTCCTGATTTATCATATTTCAAGAGGAATAAACGGCTTGCTTTCAACCAAAACATGATACATGTATCAGTGTTTAACAGAAAGGTTTCATTATTAAATAAGGGGCCTCGGTGGCCGAGTGGTCAAGGTAGTTCGTCTACTATTAGTAGTGGAAAAAACCAGATTTCTCCCTCAATATTCTCCACGTTATCTCTATGAGAAAAATTAACCTCCCAACATTTAACCTCTCAGAGTGAGGTTAACATTATGACGTCATACAAGTATTGTGATGTAATATATAGAGCAAGGAAAATGGTTTCGATTCGTTTTTAATTGTAATTAATAGGTGTATTGTAATTAATTAAATATTTTGCAGATTCCATTGTAGCCTTACATTGTGAGTGTAGTGATTAAAATGCATTATGCTTTTTTTTCGGGGGGGGGGGGGTTAATTCATTATCTATGTAAGGGTGTTAATAACGTGTTGTTCAGCTAAAAACAATAAAAGACATATTTTTATATACAGTATTTATTTTCTCCGTCATAAGAACAGCAGGGTCGGAGAGCCATCCCTAACTGTCAATATACATATACAATATACAAAATATAGCACTTTATACCACAATATAAACAGAGATTCATAGTTCATGATTTACAGGTTATTCACATCTGCAGCTGATATCCATGAGTTGAATTTCTTTGGCCAATTGAACCATTTCACGAAATATTGTTTGTTACGTCCCTTGCCTCTTGTATTTATAACTTTTTCAATTTTCCACAGATCGTCATCTCGCACATCGACTTTTTGTAACTCCGATGGGTAAAATGTTCCCTTTATTTCTTCGTCGTTAAAATCCACGACTCTATATACTGGTAGTCCACCACGTAAAATGCGTTGGGAGATTTTAAATATTTCACCAGACCATTTTTCATCGTATTCCCTTGTAAAAGGATTTCTGATATAAGTGATGCGGACTTTGTCTCCAAGTTTAAAACGAAATGGTTTTCTTGTTGTCTTTGATTTGACTATTGGCACTGTTTTCTGATGCCAATACATTTTCCACCACAAGTTAGTTTCTTTACTCTTTGTAACCTTTTCAGGTGGTATCCCAATAGTTCTATGATATGTCTTGTTATAACTGTTTGCGAAATGCTGTAAGGAATCGATGTAATTGTACGACTGCTTAAAGGTCATGTATCTGGTTATCTTTGATCTAATAGTTTTAATGACTCTTTCTACATAGTTGGCTTTTATTTCCGTATTTTGGGCAAATAGATGTTGTATCCCTCGTTGTTCAAGTAATATCGCTACTTGTTTAGATCTGAATTCTTGTCCTTTATCTGTGCGTATTCGATTTGGTGTTCTCCCTTCTAGAAGGATGTCTTTCAATGCGTTGGCTACAGACTCTCCCTTTTTATCTTTTAATGGTCTCATCCATACATATTTTGAAAAGATGTCTATAACCATAAGAACAAAGTTTGATCCATGATTAAATTTGGCAAATTTCGTCATATCCATAAGATCCACATCCCACTGATCATCGATGCCAGTCGTGATGACTCTATTTCGTTTGAATGATCGTCGTACAGGTCTCTGTAGGCTATATGGTTCTTGTCGCTGCAACCACTTTCGTATCTTATATTTACTGTGAACGAATTTTCCCTCTTTTCTGACAAATCTGTACAATTTATCGGGTCCACTGAAGCTGGCAGGGTTAGATGGATTATAATATATACTTTTGAGGTATCTTTCCGATGGAGAAGACATCTGTTCAATTCAAGTTATTAATTAAGACTAATAAAAACAATGTTTAAAACATAAATTTATACTATTAGTCTTCATCTCCTTTCTCCTCCTCCTCCTCCTCCCCCTCCTCCTCATTACTGTCTTCGTCCTCATCATCTTCATATGTTTCATTGTCAATGACGTCGTCAAGATAGCCTTCTAGCATGGGTTTGTATTTTCTGGTGGAAATTTTTATTGCTTTTTAGCTCACCTGACTCGAAGGGTCATGTGAGCTATTGTTATCACTTTGCGTCCGTCGGCGTCGTCGTCGTCGTCGGCGTCTGTAAACTTTTTACATTTTAATCTTCTTCTCTGAAACCACTTGGCCAATTGAAACCAAACTTGGCCATAATGTTCATTGGATGGACCTTTACAAAGTTTGTGTTTTTTATTTTGATTGGTAAACCAATATGGCCGCCACCTCAAGACTTAGTTTAACATAGGACCCTATGGGAAAAAAGTTTAAAAGGGCTTCTTCTCTGAAACCATTTAACCAATCAAAACAAAACTTACCAGCAATATTGTTTGGATGGTCCTCTATAAAGTTTGTGTTTTTGATGGGAATTGGAAATTCAAAATGGCCGCCACCGCAGGACTTAGTTTAACATAGAACCCTATGGGAAAAAGTTTTAAAAGGCTTCTTTTCTGAAACCGGTCAACCAATGGAAACAAAACTTACTAGCAATATTGTTTGGATGGTCCTCTATAAAGTTAATGTTTTTTATCCCAATCAGAAATTCAAAATGGCCACCACCGCAGGACTTTGTTTAACATTCAACCCTATGAGAAAAAAGTTTAAAAGGGCTTCTTCTCTGAAACCGTTTAACCAATCAAAACAAAACTTACTAGCAATATTGTTTGGATGGTCCTCTATAAAGTTTATGTTTTTTATGGCAATTGGAAATTCAAAATGGCTGCTAGTGCAGGACTTAGTTTAACATAGGACCCTATGGGAAAAAGTTTTTAAAGGCTTCTTCTCTGAAACCGGTTAATCAATGGAAACAAAAACTTACTAGCAATATTGTTTGGATGGTCCTCTATAAAGTTTATGTTTTTTATGGCAATTGGAAATTCAAAATGGCCGCTACCGCAGGACTTAGTTTAACATAGGACCCAATGGGAAAAAGTTTTTAAAGGCTTCTTCTCTGAAACCGGTTAATCAATGGAAACAAAAACTTACTAGCAATATTGTTTGGATGGTCCTTTATAAAGTTTATGTTTTTTATGGCAATTGGAAATTCAAAATGGCCGCCACCGCCGCAGGACTTAGTTTAACATAGGACCCTATGGGCAAATAAAAAAAATCTTCTCTATACAACCGGTTAACCAATGAAACAAAGCATTCTATTAATATTGTTTGGATGGTCCTAATTAAAGTTTATTGAAAATTACAGGACTTACTTTAACATCAGGGAAATGCCATCTTCATTTCCTATAAAATCAGGTGAGCGATACAGGCTCTTAAGAGCCTCTGGTTCATAGTCCATTCCATCATTAACTAAACTTTCTATCATCGTTATGACTTTGTTGTGTAAGTGGCCATCCTGTAGCTGTAGCATATATTTAAGCAAATCTCCATATCTTGAAGTAAAATCGTCCATTTCCTCAGCTTTTAGTTTTCGATTAGCTTTCATTATAGCCTCGTTATCTGATAACCCTTCTGAGATATATTTATCAACTTTAGATTCCCATTTAACTTCGTTGGACTTTCTAGTTAATGTTGCTATACGTTCAAATGCCACTTCTTCGTCGTCTTCGATATCAATTTTTCGTTTTTTAGTGGCAGGTTCATCTTCCTCAGTATCATCGAACTTTCTCTTGTTTTCAGGACTCCATCTATTCATATGTCTGGCCAAGTCATGCACACTCTCGAACACTAATCCACAATCATCACAAGAAGGCATCTTATCGTTTATATGTTCTTCTATGTCGTTGGTATATATATTCTCTAGGTCTATGTCCTTGGCATCTATACTATCGCTTCTATACGTCTGTTCACCTTGATGTCTATCTTTTAAATGAACAATATCAGATGTGCCCTTCTTTATATACTGACTACCACCGGTTTGAATTATAGCACCCTCAAAAATATTAGTTTTTAGTCGCTCATCATCGGGTGTGGTCTGTTTCAAATCTACAAACAAATATCCGTATGGCTGCTTAGTTCCCTCCGTATATGTCTTCATGAATTTATTAGAGTTTTTGGAGTACATCTGTCTCGCTAAAGTAGCAGGCCCAACTTGGTCACGTGGGTTTTTGAAGAGAACCAAATACTGACTATTGATACTCATGGTTCTACTTCCTCTGCCTTTGTAGAATGCGTTTTGTACTAGACATGCCACGCTGAGATTCCTATGATGACTTCCCTCCACAAAGAGTTCACAAACATCTTGACTATTAGTAACATCCTTCATGAGATCGTCTAGGATAATTAATATTGGGAATTTTGTGTCTATAAATGAATCTTCATTTAAGTCCTCTGGGATACCATGGACAAATACCATGTGTTTGACTGTCTGCTGCATTTCGTTAAACATTGGCTGCCATTGTAGCACCAAATGCTGCGTTCCGGAATCGGCTTTATCATAGAATTTGCATTTTCCAACAGCTTTTTCATCCAATATGTTTTACCTGAACCAGTGGGCCCTGCTAGCATCATAGTAAACGGATGTTGTAAAACAACGTTGTGCGGCGGCGGCGGCGGCGGTGGCGGATACGCTTCATTGCTCGGTGGATACGCTTCACTGCTTGGTGGATATGCATCAATGGTTTTATGTTTATTTCTCTGATGTCTCATAACATCTTTTCTGGAGAATTTCATATTACACTCAGAGCAAATATTAGACATGGTTTTCACAAATGACTTTAATAATACACGTCCTTCTTCGTCAACGGCACAAATAAAACTGACAGATATAAAACAGTTTTTCATATTTATAAAATTCTCAAGTGTCCATAGGCCAAGCTGCTGATTCCATCTTCGAGAATATACCTTTTATCGAAAGACCCAGTGGTTTACAGAGGAATAGATGCTGCTGACAAATTTGTGGAATGTATTGTCAGCGAACAGGAGGATATAGAGAAAAGGATTAAACATTGCGAGCCTATGGTTATGACAGGTAGTGATTGGCAATCACTTATAACGGCTACTGATTGTCATATCTGCACACAGACATTAGGTGATGATCGAGTAAGAGACCATTGTCACATGACAGGGAAGTTTCGAGGTGCAGCACACAGAGACTGCAACATCAATTTCAAGTTTACGGGACGCATTCCTGTTATATTTCACAATCTGAGGGGTTATGACAGTCATCTGATCATGCAAGCTATAGGAAAAGTCAACAAGCAACTAAAATGTATTCCAAATAACATGGAGAAATACATTAGCTTCTCACTGGGCTGTATGGACTTCATCGACTCTTTTCAGTTTATGCCATCATCTTTAGAAAAATTAGTACAAAATTTGGAGAAGGATGGTTCCGAAAAATTTCACCATATTAAAGATTACTTTACAGGGCATGACATTCAGCTTCTTTTGAGAAAACAAGTCTACCCATACGGGTATTTCGATTCAGAGGCTAAATTTTCAGAAAATAAGCTACCACCCATCGAAGCTTTTCACAGCTCATTGTCGGGAGAAGACATTACAGAAGCGGATTATACACATGCGCAGGAAGTATGGAAAGAATTTAATCTAAATGACCTTGGACAGTACCACGACCTCTATGTCCTTACAGACGTCCTCTCCCTAGCTGACGTATATGAGAACTTCAGAGATATATGTCTAAACTACTACGGATTAGATGCAGTTCACTTTTACACCTCTCCTGGGTTGGCATGGCAAGCTGCGTTGAAATTGACAGGTGTACGTCTGGAATTGCTGACCGACATAGACATGCACCTTTTTATTGAAAAAGGATTAAGAGGTGGAATATCTATGATATCACATCGCCATGCTAAAGCTAACAACAAACACGTCCCAGATTTTGATCCAAGTCAACCAAGTAGCCATGTAATGTATTTAGACGCTAACAATTTATATGGATGGGCGATGTCACAAAGCCTTCCTGTAGATGGGTTTAGATGGCTTGAAAAAGAAGAAATAGATAACTTCGATGTAAACTCGATATCAGATGAAAACCGCGATGGATACATATTAGAAGTAGACCTGGAATACCCACATGAACTTCACGATCTTCATAATGAATATCCTTTAGCACCAGAAAGAATGACAGTCACAGAAAACATGTTGTCACCCTATGCCAAAAAGCTTTTAGAAGATCTTAGTTTGAACGGAACTTCAACAGAAAAACTTATCCCTAATCTAAGACCCAAAGAAAAATATGTGGTTCATTACAGAAACTTGAAACTATATTTGAGTCTTGGAATGAAGCTGACCAAAATTTATCGAGTAATGACTTTCAGACAGGAACCATGGTTGAAAAGGTATATTGACTTTAACACAGAGAAGAGAAAGCTTGCCAAAAACGAATTCGAAAGAGACATTTTTAAGCTAATGAATAACGCCGTGTTTGGCAAGACAATGGAAAATCTTAGAAAACGAATCGACGTTCAACTAGTCAACAACCAAACAAGAGCAAGGAAACTCACAAGTAAACCTACATTCCATGCCTTTAAGATTTTCAACGAGGATTTGGTGGCCGTGCATTTACTGAAGCAAAAATTGTATTTAAATCGACCCATTTATGTAGGATTCACCATCCTCGATTTGTCGAAGACGCTTATGTATGATTTTCATTATAACTACATGAAGAAGAGGTATGGCTCAAACGCACATCTTTTATTTACGGACACGGACAGCCTATGCTATAGCGTCTATACAGATGATATATACAATGACATGCTCCATGACAAAGAACTGTTCGATACATCAGAGTACGACCAAAGTCACCCCCTTTACAGTACAGTCAACAGAAAAGTTCTAGGCAAAATGAAAGATGAAACCCATGGTATACCCGTTCAAGAATTTATAGGTCTAAAATCTAAGATGTATTCTCTTGTCTATCAAGAAGATGAAAAGTTGATCGAAAAGAAGACAGCGAAAGGAATCAAGAAGTGTGTAATTAAACAGCACACCAGACATGAACATTACAAGCAATGCTTGTTTGATAAAACCATTCACATGTCTTCGATGAATCAGATAAGATCATATGACCACCAGTTATAAAACATTGCTATCAACAAACTAGGACTATCACCATTTGACGATAAAAGGTATATTCTCGAAGATGGAATCAGCAGCTTGGCCTATGGACACTGGAGAATTTTATAAATATGAAAAACTGTTTTATATCTGTCAGTTTTATTTGTGCCGTTGACGAAGAAGGACGTGTATTATTAAAGTCATTTGTGAAAACCATGTCTAATATTTGCTCTGAGTGTAATATGAAATTCTCCAGAAAAGATGTTATGATGAGACATCAGAGAAATAAACATAAAACCATTGGTGCATATCCACCAAGCAGTGAAGCGTATCCACCGAGCAATGAAGCGTATCCGTCACCGCCGCCGCCGCCGCCGCACAACGTTGTTTTACAACATCCGTTTACTATGATGCTAGCAGGGCCCACTGGTTCAGGTAAAACATATTGGATGAAAAAGCTGTTGGAAAATGCAAATTCTATGATAAAGCCGATTCCGGAACGCAGCATTTGGTGCTACAATGGCAGCCAATGTTTAACGAAATGCAGCAGACAGTCAAACACATGGTATTTGTCCATGGTATCCCAGAGGACTTAAATGAAGATTCATTTATAGACACAAAATTCCCAATATTAATTATCCTAGACGATCTCATGAAGGATGTTACTAATAGTCAAGATGTTTGTGAACTCTTTGTGGAGGGAAGTCATCATAGGAATCTCAGCGTGGCATGTCTGGTACAAAACGCATTCTACAAAGGCAGAGGAAGTAGAACCATGAGTATCAATAGTCAGTATTTGGTTCTCTTCAAAAACCCACGTGACCAAGTTGGGCCTGCTACTTTAGCGAGACAGATGTACTCCAAAAACTCTAATAAATTCATGAAGACATATACGGAGGGAACTAAGCAGCCATACGGATATTTGTTTGTAGATTTGAAACAGACCACACCCGATGATGAGCGACTAAAAACTAATATTTTTGAGGGTGCTATAATTCAAACCGGTGGTAGTCAGTATATAAAGAAGGGCACATCTGATATTGTTCATTTAAAAGATAGACATCAAGGTGAACAGACGTATAGAAGCGATAGTATAGATGCCAAGGACATAGACCTAGAGAATATATATACCAACGACACAGAAGAACATATAAACGATAAGATGCCTTCTTGTGATGATTGTGGATTAGTGTTCGAGAGTGTGCATGACTTGGCCAGACATATGAATAGATGGAGTCCTGAAAACAAGAGAAAGTTCGATGATACTGAGGAAGATGAACCTGCCACTAAAAAACGAAAAATTGATATCGAAGACGACGAAGAAGTGGCATTTGAACGTATAGCAATATTAACTAGAAAGTCCAACGAAGATAAATGGGAATCTAAAGTTGATAAATATATCTCAGAAGGGTTATCAGATAACGAGGCTATAATGAAAGCTAATCGAAAACTAAAAGCTGAGGAAATGGACGATTTTACTTCAAGATATGGAGATTTGCTTAAATATATGCTACAGCTACAGGATGGCCACTTACACAACAAAGTCATAACGATGATAGAAAGTTTAGTTAATGATGGAATGGACTATGAAAAAGCAATAAAAATTTCCACCAGAAAATACAAACCCATGCTAGAAGGCTATCTTGACGACGTCATTGACAATGAAACATATGAAGATGATGAGGACGAAGACAGTAATGAGGAGGAGGGGGAGGAGGAGGAGGAGGAGAAGGGAGATGAAGACTAATAGTATAAATTTATGTTTTAAACATTGTTTTTATTAGTCTTAATTAATAACTTGAATTGAACAGATGTCTTCTCCATCGGAAAGATACCTCAAAAGTATATATTATAATCCATCTAACCCTGCCAGCTTCAGTGGACCCGATAAATTGTACAGATTTGTCAGAAAAGAGGGAAAATTCGTTCACAGTAAATATAAGATACGAAAGTGGTTGCAGCGACAAGAACCATATAGCCTACAGAGACCTGTACGACGATCATTCAAACGAAATAGAGTCATCACGACTGGCATCGATGATCAGTGGGATGTGGATCTTATGGATATGACGAAATTTGCCAAATTTAATCATGGATCAAACTTTGTTCTTATGGTTATAGACATCTTTTCAAAATATGTATGGATGAGACCATTAAAAGATAAAAAGGGAGAGTCTGTAGCCAACGCATTGAAAGACATCCTTCTAGAAGGGAAAACACCAAATCGAATACGCACAGATAAAGGACAAGAATTCAGATCTAAACAAGTAGCGATATTACTTGAACAACGAGGGATACAACATCTATTTGCCCAAAATACGGAAATAAAAGCCAACTATGTAGAAAGAGTCATTAAAACTATTAGATCAAAGATAACCAGATACATGACCTTTAAGCAGTCGTACAATTACATCGATTCCTTACAGCATTTCGCAAACAGTTATAACAAGACATATCATAGAACTATTGGGATACCACCTGAAAAGGTTACAAAGAGTAAAGAAACTAACTTGTGGTGGAAAATGTATTGGCATCAGAAAACAGTGCCAATAGTCAAATCAAAGACAACAAGAAAACCATTTCGTTTTAAACTTGGAGACAAAGTCCGCATCACTTATATCAGAAATCCTTTTACAAGGGAATACGATGAAAAATGGTCTGGTGAAATATTTAAAATCTCCCAACGCATTTTACGTGGTGGACTACCAGTATACAGAGTCGTGGATTTTAACGACGAAGAAATAAAGGGAACATTTTACCCATCGGAGTTACAAAAAGTCGATGTGCGAGATGACGATCTGTGGAAAATTGAAAAAGTTATAAATACAAGAGGCAAGGGACGTAACAAACAATATTTCGTGAAATGGTTCAATTGGCCAAAGAAATTCAACTCATGGATATCAGCTGCAGATGTGAATAACCTGTAAATCATGAACTATGAATCTCTGTTTATATTGTGGTATAAAGTGCTATATTTTATTATGTATATTGTAAAGACAGTTTGGAATGGCTCTCCGACCCTGCAGTTCTTATGACGGAGAAAATAAATACTGTATATAAAAATATGTCTTTTATTGTTTTTAGCTGAACAACACGTTATTAACACCCTTACATAGATAATGAATTAACCCCCCACCCCCGAAAAAAAAAAGCATAATGCATTTTAATCACTACACTCACAATGTAAGGCTACAATGGAATCTGCAAAATATTTAATTAATTACAATACACCTATTAATTACAATTAAAAACGAATCGATACCATTTTCCTTGCTGTATATATTACATCACAATACTTGTATGACGTCATAATGTTAACCTCACTCTGAGAGGTTAAATGTTGGGAGGTTAATTTTTCTCATAGAGATAACATGGAGAATATTGAGGGAGAACTCTGGTTTTTTCCACTACTACTATTGATCACGTGGTCTGTCAACACTGAGATTGCGGGTTAGATTATCACTGAAGGCAGGGTGTACTCGACTCCAATCTTAATTAAAAGGATTGCCAGATTTCCTACCGCAGGTCGGTGGTTTTCTCCGGGTACTCCGGCTTCCTTCCCCAATAAAAACTGGACGCAATGATATAGCTGAAAAATTGCTGAAAGTGGCGTTAAACACCATTAAATAAACAAACAAAAGCATTATTAAATATTTTATGATATAACCTATTTGACATCTGTATCATACTTTCTTTTAACATATTTTAAGTGCTTTAATGTGTGTTTTCAATTTTGTTTCGTTGTTTACATGTATATTTTTTCATTGAACATCAATGCACCAAATGACTTTGGGGGAATCGATTGCCGAGTGGTTAAGGTAGTTAGTCACGTGGTCTGTCAAAACTGAGATTGTGGGTTCGAATCTCATTGCGGTCAGGGTGGGTCGCCTCCAATCTTAATTGCCAAGGATTGCCAGTTTTCCTACAGAAGCATGGATGTTTTCTCCGGCAACACCGTCTTCCTCTCCCAATAAAACCTGAACATCATGACACAGCTGCAAATTTGCTGAAAGTGGCGTTAAACAACAGTCAAACAAACACTAATTAAGTATAAATAATTAAAATATAAAAAGCTTTCCCAAAAATTCTTTTATAGAGATTAGCAGTTAGAATAGCGTGTGAACTGCGATGTTCACAGGTGGTATGCAACACAGAAATAGTTAGAAAAAAGGTTATGGAAATGGGAAACATCGAAGACAGAAATGTAAGTATATAGTGTGTAACCTAATAGGTAGAAATAATTATACATTCAATTTAGTTTTTTTAAAAATTATATTTGCGATGCACTAACGAAGACCATATACATTATATTTCATTATAGTTTTTGTCTGGAAATGACCATCTTATGTATCTCAAATGTGAGTATGAATAATAAGGAAGAAGGTTTGTACATATACAATCGAAAGAAGTGAAACACCTAGATTGGTATATATGACTGTAAGTGGTAATGTTGTACGTAGCTGGTTTTTAGTATTTGATAAATGTAATTTCAGGATGACTGTGTTGATTTGGTTTTGGAGTTTGTTAACCCTCTATATATGGATATAAGAGAGGGCATGTATGCGGAGTTGAACTGTTATTCTTTACAATTGGGAGATAGGGTTCGACGTGGCCGTGACTGGACTTACGGTGAACAAGACTCGCGCATGCCTGGGACGGTTATTGGACAACACAAGGAAGGTATATACATGATTACGATTATTTTACGCGTGTCCTGTATACTCTAGTAGATACAAAATAAAATATAATGTACAAAAAACATCTGAGATATCGCACACACACAGCACCGGTGTCGTAGCGCTAATTGTTGAATATGGCTTTAAAGCCAATATAACACCTGGTAATATTTTGAAATTCACATCTATATATACTAATGTAGTAAAACTAGTGACTATTAATCATATCTTTAATAAATAAATATGAAAAGAAAAACAGAAAGTTGGACAAACCTTCAAATATAGTATAAAGAAAAAACCAAGATAATTTTTAATGGTTATTGATGTTGTAAGTCATGCAAGACATATTTCAGGTATAACCACTGAGAACTTTTCTCAAAAGGAAATATTTTGCTTAATTATATATTACAGGTGGAATTTTAGTTAAGTGGGACAGCGGCTACAGACACGTATATCAATATAATGAACATATGCATATGTACGACATCCAAAAGGTGAATGAACCAAGGAATCTGGTAGATAACATATTGGCCGTGGGTTGTAGAGTACAACGAGGTATGCACGTTTGCTTTTTTAAAAACTGAATAGCGGAGAGTTATACATATTGCTTATAGTAAAACGGAAGCGTGATATTATTTCATGTTTATTTTTAAAATTTTTTAATTCAAATGCTAAAAATAATATAGCTCTTTTATGCCAGTATTGCTATACCTCAACGGGAATTTCGGTGTGCAAGCAATAAACAAATTGAAGTGATCATTTTCTCTCTTTACCTAAGAAATGTAAAAAAAAAAAGTTTTCATCGAGTCATGTAATGTACTTGTGAATGTATGAATGAATGAATAATTTTATTCTTATAAACAGAAACAGTTACAAAGAAGATAAAAATACACGAATACAAATTGGTCACATACTTCTTAAAACAACTCTGTTGACTAGGACCTGATTAAGTTTTTGGAGACTATTGTCACAAAGTCCTTATATCAACTACTCTGTTGACCAGGACTTAATTTGGTATTTAGTGACAATTGATCACAAACTAATTATATTAACTACTTTGTTGACCAGGACTTGATTGGGTATTTGGTGACAATGGTCACATAGTCCTCTTATATTAACTACTCTGTTGACCAGGAACTGATTGGGTATTTGGTGACAATGGTCGCATAGTCCTCTTATATGAACTACTCTGTTGACCAGGAACTGATTGGGTATTTGGTTACAATGGTCACATAGTCCTCTTATATTAACCACTCTGTTGACCAGGAACTGATTGGGTATTTGGTTACAATGGTCGCATAGTCCTCTTATATTAACCACTCTGTTGACAAGGAACTGATTGGGTATTTGGTTACAATGGTCGCATAGTCTTCTTATATTAACCACTCTGTTGACCAGGAACTGATTGGGTATTTTGTGACAATGGTCGCATAGTCCTCTTATATTAACCACTCTGTTGACCTGGAACTGATTGGGTATTTGGTTACAATGGTCGCATAGTCCTCTTATATTAACCACTCTGTTGACCAGGAACTGATTGGGTATTTGGTTACAATGGTCGCATAGTCCTCTTATATTAACCACTCTGTTGACCAGGAACTGATTGGGTATTTGGTTACAATGGTCGCATAGTCCTCTTATATGAACTACTCTGTTGACCAGGAACTGATTGGGTATTTGGTTACAATGGTCACATAGTCCTCTTATATTAACCACTCTGTTGACCAGGAACTGATTGGGTATTTGGTTACAATGGTCGCATAGTCCTCTTATATTGACTACTCTGTTGACCAGGAACTGATTGGGTATTTGGTGACAATGGTCGCATAGTCCTCTTATATTGACTACTCTGTTGACCAGGAACTGATTGGGTATTTGGTGACAATGTTCACATAGTCCTCTTATATGAACTACTCTGTTGACCAGGAACTGATTGGGTATTTGGTTACAATGGTCGCATAGTCCTCTTATATTGACTACTCTGTTGACCAGGAACTGATTGGGTATTTGGTGACAATGGTCACATAGTCCTCTTATATGAACTACTCTGTTGACCAGGAACTGATTGGGTATTTGGTGACAATGGTCGCATAGTCCTCTTATATTGACTACTCTGTTGACCAGGAACTGATTGGGTATTTGGTGACAATGGTCACATAGTCCTCTTATATGAACTACTCTGTTGACCAGGAACTGATTGGGTATTTGGTTACAATGGTCGCATAGTCCTCTTATATTGACTACTCTGTTGACCAGGAACTGATTGGGTATTTGGTGACAATGGTCACATAGTCCTCTTATATGAACTACTCTGTTGACCAGGAACTGATTGGGTATTTGGTTACAATGGTCACATAGTCCTCTTATATTGACTACTCTGTTGACTTGGATAGTTTATTCTCATAAGCCAATAATACAATTGGTACAGAGAAGATAACAATAAAGAAAGATAACAACATACTATATACAATATATACAAACAAAACGAAACAAGGTTACTGTTACATGACAGGTAAGCCAGGACTTAATTTGGTATTTAGTGACAATGATCACAAACTAATTATATTGACTAATCTGTTGACCAGGTCCTGATTGGGTATTTGGTGACAATGATCACAAACTTATTATATTAACTACTCTGTTGATCAGGACCTAATTGGGTATTTGGTGACTATGATGGTGGATCGGGACGATGTGGTACTGTATTAAAAGTTCTTCGACATGATGGAACTGCAGTGGTAATACATTTATTGTTGTACGAAGAATTGAATTAAGCAGCTAATACAGTATTCTTTAACGTAACCGTATGATTATATTCTGACTTGCACGTAAATGATTTGTTATGATGTATCGATACAGAAACAACAAAAACTAAAACAATCGTATTCTTTTATTTATCTTTGTGCTTTATGGCTCGTAATTTCAAATGCGATGCTAATATGGAGATAAGTGCATACAAACTGTTAAGCATATCGACTCAATATTTGTAAATTCAAATATAACCCTGAAATATATTTAGTTTTTTCGTGTGATTTGATGAATAGAATACGCTCCATTTTAATTCTGCCAGTAATTATATTTTTTAATGTTTTTGTAGGTTCGATGGGACTGTAGAAACACAGGACTATATAAAATAGGATGTAACGGATTGTTTGAAGTTCAGATTTGGTAAGTTTTAACAAGTTAACAATGTATTGTTACAATCGGTAACGGACAACTCGTACCGCGGACAACTCGGATCGTGACAACTCGGACAGTAGTAAGGACCACTCGGTCCGTAGAAAATAGGACAACTCGGACCGCATATATTTCTTTGAATACTGGGATTAAAATATTAAAATACGATAGTATTGCTTAGAATATTTATATAATAATGTTGTGTTTAGCATTCACTATGCCAAAATAGTGGCCAGGGTTGAAGACATAGTGCACGACCCGAAGGGAAGTGCACTATGTCTTCAACCCTGGCCACTATTTTGGCATAGTGAATGCTAAACACAACATTATCATAATTATTATACTGACTGTCTTGACTTGGAAAATTATAACAAAAAGAAAAAAGGGCATTAATGGAACATTAAATGATTCCCCGCCACGTTGTGATGTAAAGTATTCCTTTCCAAACCAGGGTGCCGTTTCATAAAGCGATCGTTAGCTTAACGTGCACGTTATCTTATTTAAATTGCATGGGATAACGAGCACGGTAATTAGCGATCGCTTTATGAAACGGCACCCTGGACATTTTCAGGCTTTCATTGCCGCTTTGTTTTTTTTTTTTGCAGACGTTCTACGTTGATCAGCTTCTTCCGTTGACTAGGATAAAAATACCTTATTTAAAGCGCAGCAGTGATCAATCAATGATTACAAGTTAACCCCGCCCATTCGCGTGAATTACAATTGATTGACGTCCAAATCAATAGTTTTCTTAAGCAGGTGGAGAAACTATGAGGGCATAGTGCACGGAGCACAATTCGTTTAGAAATATATGTCAAAATAGTAAAATATTTCTATTAAAGGACATTCTTACAGAAAGTATAATAATTAATTATATACACTTTGAATGTAAATAATAATATATCATGACAAAAGCAACACAATTAACAACATTCAATCTTAAGAATGAAGAAAACACCTAAAATTATCATTAATAATCGCGGCTTCAGTTAATATGATCAGTATAATCATGTTGTTCAATTAATAATAATTAAATAATTTTAAGATCTGAAAGAATTTGAGCTTGTGTGTTTTCAAATAGGAGTGAATTTAGTGAAACTTAATTGGATAAGAAGCTTCTGTGATTTCAAATGATATCACCATTAATTATTTTAAAATAAATATATGTTGAAGCTTTTTTGTTTTGTTTTTTTTTTTCACTCCTTTTCTGATACATGGAAAATTTCACATAAACAACAAACTTCATTCTGGTCAAGTGCTGTACAGTAAATAAAATAAACATCAATTAACAACCAAAACCTTTATTTTTACACAATATAGATTTCTCATACCATAAATTATAGGACAACTAGGACCATAAGGTATAGGACAATTAGGACCGTTTATGAATAATACGGTCCGACTTGTCCTATTACGGTCCGAGTTGTCACGATCCGAGTTGTCCGCGGTCCGAGTTGTCTCGCATTCCTTACAATTACTATTCAGATAAGATATTGTCTATAGGATTAAAAAAAATATTTCTTGATATCTATTTAGGGCAACATGGTAATTGGGTAAGAGAATAGGCAATATTAATATTATGTTTTATTCTATTAATGAGTGAACAACAACAAAAGAAAAAAAACAGATGAATCACAAAACTTCGTGATGTTCTCAAATGTGTAACTAGGTGTGTATGATTACAGTATATATTTGGAGGGTTTTATTACTTTAAGATTGACTAACTATAAGTATTTTTATTTTTGACATTTTTTAGTATGAACGAAATGACTCCAGTGACTCCCCATAATGACCTAAGATATGACCCCTATGGTACAACAGACCAAGATAATTTGATTGACCAGAAAAAGAATACAGCGAACAACTTGACGGGTTCCTATTATGTAGTCCCATCCTATCATAAAGCAAGTAAGCTGTTATAGAATGTCTACTCAATAATGTTGCCTTATATTTTGTTTTAATATTATACACAGGACATGCCTAAGTTATCAAATAAAAATAATTGTGTTGGGTCATCTAATATACAAACATTTTATAACCTTACTAAGTCTTGTAATTTGAATTATATATTACCTGGTGTCATTCTCAATTTGACAAGCTATGATAAAATGACACAAAATAGATTTTTGTTCATTTAAACTTTTTCATTGTAGCATGGTCTTTGATATTTTGTATACTCGTTTTAATGATTATTATAGAAATGTAAGATATTTGACTTTATAGTCTCAGCTACTGCTGTCTGGGAATATATTGCGGACAATGCAGAATGGAAACCTTATCCTTCGGATGTCGCCATAAGAATAGAAAAGGCGTATCTGAGAAAACCCACCGGAAAAACTATCATTAAAATGAACAATTCCAAGTTAGTGTTATGTCATTGGTTACTCTATTATCAGTATTAATGTCTGCACGTGCTGTATTGCCATCGTTGTCCAGTCAATTTCTCCATGAATACAGTGATTTTTGACAATCGGATGACAAGTGAGCTTAATCAAACCTGTTTATTTCGTTTCTTGATACACCGTACCTCGTTATTAATACACGATGACGTTTATCCTTTTATATTTATCCACTAATAAATCATTTTCAACAAATCCTGCCCAGCCACCTGCCATCTTTCTTATCTTATAATCTCGGGAACGGATTTTCTGTTATCATTACGACTTTATTGAAAAATGAATAAAATTATAATTTCTTTCAATTATTACAAAAGCATTATAAAGTTTATTGTTCGCATCTTCGTAAGAAAAAACGTTTGACGGGATAAAAATTAAAAATTAATTTAGGCTGAAGTCGTATCTTGAACGGTACCGATCTAGATATTACATCCCGTTCACCGAAAACTCGTTTCACAAAGAATGGTGTGCAGGATTTGTTGAAAATTATTTTTAGTTGATATAAAAATTACGATAATGTCATGGTGCATAATTAAAGAGGTACGGTGTAGGAAAAATGTATTAAGAAACACGTTTGATTCAGCTTGTAATTCGATCGTCAGAAATCAAACTATTGGTTCAACAAAAATCGTATCGTTTGAATCGCAAGTTTTTACATAGGGAAAATCCGTAGCTCGATAGTCTGCCAATCTAAAAGTAGTCAAAAGACATAAAGAACTACGGTTCCGCAGCTAGCTCAATCCGGAAGTAAGCGTGATTTCCATTTCATCAACTGCAATGTCCTTTGAGTATACTATGATTTTATATAGAAGCGACTTTAATAACATTCAGTTATATTGTATAATCGTTGTCACAGTTTCAGCTAAGCCTCCTTTTTTCTGTATTTACTCTATCCTGTCGAAATAATTTTATTTTAAAATCTATAAAAGCTTTTAAATTCATTTATAATCGGTTTCAACATTTTGGAATAAGAATAAAACAATTTGTCAAGACATTTACCATAACATCTTCCATCATGTATTCGTTTACAAACAACATAGATGAAAATATGTTTTGTGGAATATTTTTTTAATTGACAATAGTCGTAACAGAATTTTAGAATATTTGTATGATACCATTTAATATATTGGTCTTTCAAGCATTTGTACACTTAAGAAATAGATTATTGCAGGTGGACTGCTCTGTGTGACTTGAAGATGGTCTTAACTTATTTTGATAATATTTTATATAAAATGAAGACTAATATAAGATTCCAACACGTTAAAAATCACCCAGAGGCCAACTGCAAAAGCCTATTTCGAGCCTACGAAATGTTTTATTAATTTCGAAGCGGTTAAAAGGACGGTTTCAATAGTCATATTGGGTTTTAAAACTAAGTAAAATAAATCCCAAAACACAATGCCAATCAAATAAAATATATAATATTATTATAGTGTAAACTACTTACTCGATATTTAATATACGTTCCTTGTATGCATAAAAATAAATGAAATCTTGACAAAAATAAGTAGTTACTATTTGGACTTTTTCAGCAGAGCTTGTAATGTTTATTAGAAAACTAAGGTGTACTCAATGCATATGAATGACACCATATCAGAATTCAGTATAGTATAACCAAATTATGAACTGATGAGAGGTATTTAACCCATGTTACAATAATTAGCAAACTACATACTCAAAACAAATCAAGTATTGCAAAGAATTTAAATTGTATCGTTAATTTGTGACAAGATATACTACTAAGTATAATAATTTGTTTTAGTTATGTTATTCATTTTACAAAGATGATTCAAGAGGATTGTATGAACAAGACAGAATTACCAGTTCGTAGGCTAGGTATGCTTACAGTTTAATGATCACTATACAGGAGGTTGATAGCATTCCGGTCACTGAGGTTACGTGACTGCTCAGGTTCTGTTTGACTCCGGCCTCAATTAATAAAAATTGCCAGAAGAGATCATGATTTGCTTTGAAGAAATAAGAAAGCACTTTTTAGGCTTAAACACAAGCTTCCTGATACGAAATTTAACGGAAAAAAAATCTTCTTTCATTTTCGTTATAACTTGTATATGAACAATATTATCAATCAACGAAACTTTACCTAATTAACTAACGTTACTATACAAACACTTTGTAGTTTTTGTTAGGTTTCTATTTAAGGATTGTTTTCAATTGTTGGTTATATTATTTTGTAATAAACGACTTTGGGTCGATTTACGCTGAATAAACCGCGAAGCGGTTTATGTTGCAGCGTAAATCGATCAAAGTCGTTTATATCCAATAATCTAACCAACAATTAAAAACAAACCTTATATTTTAAAATTCTATGGTAAAAATGAAGTATTAATAACAATATTTTACAAGTAATCAAATAATATTTGCAATTCACAATTTAAGTGTCGTCACTTGTTGTTTGCGGAAGAATTCATGTATAGTCAACGTCATCAATACATCTTATTGTTACGTCACAATCAATCACGTGCTGAAAACCCAAGTTAGGTTATACGAAATAACCAACTTTGCTCATGTATTGAGTATTTAAACGAAATTAAAATATTAGAAATTAATTATAATGTTCATTAGGAAGTTTGAGTAAAAATGATTAATTTGCCATTTATGAGTGTATAAGTATTTGTTACTAATTATAGTTTAGTTTGTTTTCTTCTTTCAGAGTAAAGGATAGTAAGACAGAATTACAGAACTTCTTTAGAGATATAATATATTTATACAAAGCTAACAGTCAATTTTGTGTATCTGACATAACTATAAAAATTTCACTATAGAACTATTTGTATTATAGGTTTTCTTTGAATAAAAGTTAAAAAAAATTAAATCTTTTAAGTTAAACATCAGAGGTACCTGTGTTTACCTACAAAGTCATCGAAGACACAAAGCGTGTATAAGTTGCTACGCTAGACGCGCGTTTCAACCGGGAAAAGATTTATATATTGGAATTGGTAGTTGTCAAGGTAGCTAATATTTATTCGGGGAGCCTGTTGTTCACCAATCTAAATACCTTTTATTTTCTGGTTTTATTCGGTACACTTCATTTCTTGTAACTCATGCATATTATGGTATATGAAACAAATAAGAAAAAATAACGGGTTTTCTGAAGTTTTGTGATATATCATTAGATATTTTGGTAAAAAATTAAATCTTTTAAGTTAAACGGCAGAGGTACCCGTGTTTACCTACAGTCATCGAAGATACAAAGCGTGTATAATTTGCTACGCTAGACGAGCGTTTCAACCGGAAAAAGATTTATATATTGGAATTGATAGTTGTCAAGGTAGCTAATGTTTATTCGGGGAGTATGTTGTACACTACTCTAAATTCCTTTTATTAACTGGTTTAATTCGGTATACTTCATTTCGTTTAACTCATGCATATTATGGTATATGAAACAAATAAGAAAAAATAACGGGTTTTCTGAAGTTGTGTTATATATGATTAGATATTTGGTAATATTTTCCTTTTTTAACATGGCTGATAACGAAGGGATTTGGACGTATAGCATTATGTGTGTGATTTACTATGTTACTCTATAAATCCGTCTCTAGCAATATTCAACACTCTTGTAACAAGGTGTGCTTTATATTGACGCTGTTTTTTTAAATTTTCTTTTAAAAATACATTGAAGCGATTTCATATTGACTGTATTGTTTCTGTTTGTATAATTAGTGCATTTTCTATTATTATTTAATTATAGGCTTTTGAAGAGATTAATACCCTTTGTATAAACCTTGTAGAAAGAACTGACAAAGTCGTAGGTCGGTATCTTTATACAAGGTTCATATAAAACGTATGGATCGAATTAAAAGTTCATAATTATTACATTACATATGAAAAACACATCTGAAATTGCAATCTATACATCCGCATATATTGTTTATCGATTGAATAACGAATATCTGATCTGGATCTATATTTAAGAACAAGTTACAATAAAAGCTGAGAAAATGTTCACTATACAACAAGAAAAAGTGGGAAAATGTTAAGAAAAATCTAGAAGCGAAAAAAATAACAGTGTTAATTATATGTGGGACCTCTTTACACCAACTTAGAGATCAGCATAAAGAGAAAAATTCCCCCATAAAACTTCCAGAAAGAAAAACGGCTGTCTATAGGTAACGTCTTACGTTCAATAAGGAAATAAGACAGATTCTGTTAAAGAAAGGTGAAGTCAACCAATAAGACGTATGTCTCGCAGTATAAGGAATTAAAGGAATCAACGCAAAAGACATTATTATACTGAAAGTACAACACAGTCAGCTAGGTATATTATCAACAAGTACCACCTAAGAAAACGAATTGATTGAAAACTAAAAGATGCAGACTCTAGAGGCGAGACGTAAATCATCCAGACTTTCCCTTAATGAAATAAGAAACCATGAAGTGAATATCTCAGCTGACAACAGGCTCCAGCCACCTGACAGGCTTACAAGGAATATGAACACTTACTCGTTCCAAGTTTCTTCATGCCGGACAACAGCAAGAGAAGAAAGGTCAATCTTAGAACAATTAATGGCTGGAATGAGTTTCCAATCTCTACTACAGCCGCAGATTGCCATAATTTCCTTCAATGGTGCCTTGGTGACAGAGTGGGAAAGGTTGTTCGGCTAGTATTGATTACGTAGTCTGTCAAAACAGAGATTGCGAATTCGAATCTCACTGCGGGAAGGGGGCGCTCGACTCCAATTTTAATTGACAAGTTTTGCTCGTTTTCCTGCCAAATGTCGGGGTGTTCTTCGGGTACTCCGGCTTTCTCTAAAAACTTGACGCCATGATAAAGCTGAAATATTGCTGAAATTTTTATTAAACAACATTTAAACAAACAATAATTACTTCAAAATGCTGTTGCGCTGTAGATCATATTAGCTACAGTACGTCAGGGTGTTCAAATTGTTCTTTTTTTACTCGCACTGTTTGATTGAATAGCTCTGAATTTATGTTATTTTTTTCAATTCAAATTTTATCATATGCACACTCAACAGTATATTCAGCCTAATGAAGGTGGTCGATTTGTGGTAGTAGAAGTATACGGGTCTATTTTAGTAACATAGCTTGAATAATATTCAATTATGGACTTTGTAAAGAGGTCAATGCGCTTATATTGACCTTGCAGACTGATATTGATCGACGACGAAGTCGAAGGTAAGTATCTTTATATAAACACCATATAAAACGTATTGATAGAATTAAAAGTCCTTAATTGTAAACCACATCTAAAATTGCAATATGTTTGCCTGTTCATATTGTTTATCGACTGAATAATATAAAAAAAATCAAACCGGAACGAATATTTTAATTTATATTTAGTAATATTATTAATATTAGATATTTTCTTTATTTTGATTTGTCTAACAATACCACGTGGTCATTTTGTATTTCTTTGGGCACATATAATATACCTAAAAATAGAATTTTCCAACGATATTTTGTTATGCTGCATACCTATACAGCACGTTACTAAAAATAGATTTCAAAAATTCCAAAAGTTAAATCGGTATATCACATTATGAAAAATGGTTACAAGAAATGAGGAGTTTTATTCAACATCTTTATTATATGGTTAACAGTTTGGTTCTATTTTGGTAAATTTTATGTAGAAAAAGGGGTCTGTTGTGTTTTGTGATGTGGAATACTTGTCATAGAACAATTATACATTTATTATGTATGTAGACTCGTAATCATATTACATTTTGAAAATCTGTCAAACAAATGGTGTGCACACAAAAAAGGAAATATTGTTCAACAATCATGACAATAGGCTATATTAAAAATATAACAATTATAGCTTAAGATTCGGTCAATACGAGAATATATCGAATAACAGATGAATATCGACCTCGGACTGCGTCCTCGGTCGATATTCAAATCTGTTTGGTCGATATATTCTCGTATCGACCTCATGCCAAAGCTATATTTGTATAACATGCCTTAAATACGGTCTATTTCTAGTAACATAGCGTCAATATGCGTAAAATAAAAACATAGCGTCATTTTTGTTTTGTAAAAATACGCAGAATGATCTGTAATCGTATACAATACGGCGTATGTAATATACGTAAAAATAGAAACATAACGTCAATATTTTTTAAATAGAAACAAGGCATCTGGAACGCCCATGGTGGTAAAAATACGCAGAAAATTCTGTAAATTAGGCGATTGGCTTATAATAAACGTACCATATATGAATGTTTATTGACTACATACAGACTTGTTTTTGACGACTGGTGGTCTGACTATATCTTATGCCCTCGAATCTTTTTACCAACGGTACTTGTTTTTCTATGTTTGTCTCGTATTTTCATTTACGTGCTTTCAATAAATGTATAAAAACGTTCTAAAAGAATAGAAAACTATGGTCAGCAGCAATATCCAGATTGGGACAAAAAAAAACATAACACAAAGAAGAAATCACAAAAAGACAAAAATCTAAAGTAAGTAACCCAAACCAAAATATTTTGTTTTAAATTAAAAAAACATAGCTGCATTCATGTCCTCCGGACGAGTAAGCTGTCAACCTATAATTAGACACCTTCGATTTACACGTCAATTCCGGAAACGTCATATGCAGGAAGAGGAAAATCTACCTACAACTCCAAAATATGCATATTCTTCTACGACTTCGATTAAAAAAAAATTTATTACATAAATGGCATGTAAAGTAACCCAGGGTCAGAAATTAATTTTAGGCCAGTAACTAATTTATGACAACACTGTTTATAGAAGCGTTCCCTTTATTTTTGTATCCTCGAAATACCCGCATAGAAAATCGATGAACTTGGCTTTTTCATCGTGTATATTCTTGTTTGTGTTTGTTTTATTATTTTTTATTCCCCACTTGCAGTGTGACCACTTTGAACCCCCTGTCTTGTGTTGTTTGTATTGTATACATGTGTTATTAAAACAGCCCATGCCTATTATTGAAATGTGTATTACCTTCGATAATGGGTAATGATATTGTAGCACATCGAATTGTAATAGGGCTGTTTTATTACAAAGTGTGTATGGTTTGTTGTAGAAAAGTTAAAAATGTATCTTTCAATTTATATGATATTTTCCATTTGTTGATACAATATATACAGTTAACTTTTACCATTTCGTTGACCAGGTTCAGACCCAATTATTCATTAATTTCTTTTAATTTGTTACTTATGAGTATATTACTGTTATCCGGCGATGTAGAAACTAACCCAGGTCCAAGTGGCACATCCGACACAAATGACGGTTATTTGTCAATTTTTCATTGCAATATTAGAAGTCTCAGAAATAAAATAAATTACATCGCTAATCTCGTTGAGGAATTTGACGTTGTGTTCTTTACGGAGACACATTTAGATAATCTTATATCAAATAATGATATTATTATTGATGGCTTTGAAAGACCAGAAAGAATAGATAGGAACTCTAACGGGGGCGGAATTATAATGTATCATAAAAATTGGATTGACATAAAAAGAAGAGTAGACTTGGAGCATGATCATGTTGAAAGTATGTGGTATGAATTGAAGACCAAACTAAATAAAGTTTTGATAAATATAAATTACAGATCAGAGAGACAATCACATATTTATTATTGGCAATACTTTGATCAGATGCTTAAGCAGGCGCAAGATGAAAACGGCAATATAATTTGCTTGGGGGATCTAAATAAAAATTTCCAAAATAATTTACCCCAATCTATTCAAGACATCTTTGTAATTAATGGATTTGTAAATATAATTAGTAAACCCACACATTTTGAAGCAAGAACTGGTAAATCATCTCTACTAGACCCAATACTGATCACAGATTCAATACCGGTTATTGATTGTGATACAGTATCGATCGATAGATCAATAAGTGAACATATGTTACCTTTGAATGTGGTTATTGTAAAAAGAATACATTTCAACGCACCGTCTGGGATTATAAAAGGGGAGACTTCTTACTAATGAAACAAAAAATAATGGAAACTGACTGGGAAAATGCGATTGTAAATGAAGTTGATGTAAATTTGGCCTGCTCTAATTTTACAAAAATAATTCTTGATATAGCTAAATCATGTATTCCAAGAAGGGAGGTAACCGTTCGTAGTGACGACAAAGTTTGGTATGATTCAGAACTGCGACGCGAATCCCGTAAACGAGACAGACTTAGAAAGATATATTTAAGAACCAAAACTCTCACATCCGAACGAAAATTTAAAAATCAGAGAAATAAAGTTAACAATTTGAAGAAACAATCGAAACAACGGTTTTATACTAATATTAATGAACATCTTGATGATCTCAAATCAACAAATTGTAAAATGTACTGGAAAACTATTCACATGCTTCTGAAAAACGACCTCGCTACGAACGAGTTACCTCCAATCCACGACCCCAACAACAATTTTAACTTAGTATTTGATTCAACGGAGAAATCAAACATTTTAAATAATTATTTTTGTTCGATTTCGGTGTTAAACGACGAGAGCGTCGACATGCCCGAGTTCCAAGAGAGATGTTCAAATAATCTTTCTGAAGTTATTGTTACTGAACAGGACGTAGTAGACATGATATCTGTTCTTAATGCTAATAAAGCTACTGGTCCTGATACTATTAGCAATAAAATGCTGATTTCTGTGAAAAAGGAGATTTCAAAACCCTTGTGCTTATTATTTAATAAATCCTTGCGTGAAAGGGTGTTCCCTTCTGAGTGGAAAACCGCTAATGTTATTCCATTGTTTAAAGACGGTGACAAGTCTCTACCGTCTAATTATAGACCCGTTTCATTACTCTCCTGTGTTAGTAAACTATTGGAAAAAAATTATTTACAAGCACATGTTTAATCATTTTTATGAAAATAAACTTTTATATAAGTTTCAATCTGGATTTATTCCAGATCATTCTACAAGTCACCAGTTGATTGAATTGTACCACAGAGTTCTTCTGGCTTTAGAAGCAAAACATGTGACTAGTATTACGTTTGCAGATATAAGCAAAGCATTTGACAGAGTTTGGATAAGAGCTTTATTGTATAAACTTTCTAAATATGGCATTCAAGGAGATCTTCTTTGTTGGTTGAAAAGTTATTTGACCAATCGTACACAGCGAGTTGTAATTAAAGATGCTCTTTCGTGTGTTGGGAAATTGCATGCGGGTGTGCCATAAGGGTCTGTACTAGGTCCCCTATTGTTCTTAGTATTTATAAATGATATTACAGATGATATTTTAGGTTTAGGTCGACTATTCGCTGATGACACGAGTATTCAACATACAGCAAACGATGAAACTACATTGAACACCATGATCAATACTGATTTGTCGCACTTGAAAGAATGGTCAAGCAAATGGTTGGTCAAATTTAATCCCAACAAAACAAATATTATGGTATTTAATGTTAAGGGCGTTGAAAGCAATTTAACATTTAATTTTGACCAAACGTCAATTAATTCTGTTAACATGCACAAGCATTTAGGGGTTGTCTTGAGTAGCGACTGTAAGTGGACAAAGCATATAGATAAATTGATTTTATCAGCTTCAAAACAACTTAACGTACTTAGAAAATTAAAATATAAACTTAAGAGACATTACTTAGAAAAAATATATTTTACTTTTATAAGACCTGTCCTTGAATATGCTTCGGAAGTGTGGGATAACTGCGGGAACGTAAACTCTGATAGACTAGAAAAAAATCAACTTGAAGCTGCACGTATTTTCACCGGATTACCGGCATTTGCTAGCATTAATTCTATTTACAATGAGACCGGGTGGGAAAAGTTGAAAACTAGAAGAGTGGTTAAAAAAATACTTTTATTCTATAAAATAGTAAACAAAGTAGCACCTAATTATTTAACAGAGCTAGTACCACCTACAGTCGCAACTAATAACCCGTATAATTTAAGGAATGACCACAATATTTCGCAACAGTTTTGCAGATTATCTATGTATCAACATTCATTCTTTCCTGATACAATTAAATTGTGGAACTTATTGGATCTGAACCTGCGTCAACTGCCGACTCTTTCATCATTTAAAACTATGCTTAAACGAAAATATTTTCTACTAAAACGCAATCCAATTTTTTACAATTTCGGCCACCGGGTTTGTAATGTTTTGCACACAAGATTAAGAAACGAGTGTAGTTCGCTTAACGGCGACCTATTTAGATCGAACCTGGTTCCAAGTGCCGCTTGCTTATGTGGTCACGAAAATGAAAATTCTGAACATTACTTACTTAAATGTGAAAGATTTAATACATTTAGAAATTTTATGCTTGCTGAATTAAATTTACTTGACTTAGAAGGTTTACATATAACTACCGACCTTTTGTTATTTGGAAGCGACAAACTTCCAGATGAAACCAATATTTCAATATTTTCTTGTGTTTTAAAATATATAAAAGATACAGGACGTTCTTCTACTTCTTAGCAAATGATTTTTAAACACTCAATGTATACAATGGGTTTCAAATGAATGCAGACTTGCATTCTCTTTTTTTTCCCCAAGGTCACACTACATGTATAGGGGAGGGAAGCATACCAAAGGTAGCTAATATAGGTTATCAAACAGTACTTACCGACATACAGCTTTTTAGTGATAAATTTATATCCATATTTTTAATAAAATTACATCCATAACTTAATATATCTTAACGGATATCATAAACACGTTTATCTACGAAAAACTTTTTAATTTAATTTTCGATACCGGAATTCTAGCTAATAGCTGGCTAATAGGTATAATTAAACCTATATATAAGAAAAAAGGAGATCCAACAGATCCCAAAAATTATAGGCCAATAACAATTGTCAGTTGCCTGGGTAAATTATTTACTGCTATTTTGAATGCAAGACTAACAAGTTTTTCTGAAGATTATAATATTATTAAAGAAAATCAGAGTGGTTTCCGTGAAAACTACTCTACTATGGATAATATCTTTGCTATTCTCTTCTTGTTCCAAATTTTAAAGTCAAAAAAGAAAAAGATGTATTGTGCTTTCATAGACTTCGAGAAAGCCTTCGATACAGTATGGCGAGATGGTCTGTTTTATAAGTTGTTACTTAACAATATAAACGGCAAGATATATAATGTAATATTTAACATGTATTCACATATAAAGTCTTGTATATCATTAAACAATAATACATCAGAATATTTCAACTGTGAATTGGGCATACGACAGGGAGAAAATTTGTCCCCCTTTCTGTTTACAATGTTTTTAAATGATTTGGAAGATTTTCTGAAAACAAAAAATGTAATTGGGTTAAACAGTGTAACAAATGATATAGAACATGAACTTAATGTATATCTGATGATTTTTCTCCTGCTTTATGCTGATGATACTGTTTTATTAGCTGAATCTGCCGAGAATCTTCAAGTTCAATTAAATGCTTTTTATGATTATTGTAATATATGGAAGTTAAAAGTCAATGTCGACAAAACAAAGGTTATGGTACTTGGATTAGGTAAACTAAGTCCAAATATTAAATTTTTTTTATCAAAATACTGAAATAGAAATAGTCAAAACTTTTAACTATCTAGGGGTCATTTTTACAAAAACATGTAATTTTGATACTACAAAGAAACTTCTAGCAGATAAAGGGTTGAAAGCTATGTGCGAAGTTCTTAAACTAGGGCGATTATTTAAATTACCAGTAAAAATTCTTCTAGATTTGTTTGATAAAATGGTTAAACCTATTCTTCTTTATGGCTGTGAAATCTGGGGCTTTGGTAAAAACGATGTTTTAGAAAGAGTACATTTAAAATTTTGTAAACTTCTGTTGAATTTAAAGTCTTCGACACCAAACTATATGATATATGGGGAACTTGGTAGACTTCCTATTAATATTGATATTAAGGTACGGATGGTATCTTTCTGGTCAAAACTTGTAAATGGCAAACAATCAAAAGTGTCTTCAATATTATATCGTTTTACCCGGAAATTGAATGAAAACCATAGTATGCATTTTTCTTGGATTAACTGTGTTAAAGCTATTTTTAATGATTGTGGTTTTTCACTAATTTGGGAAACAGAACAATTCCTCAGTAATGACTGGCTAAAATACATAGTAAAACAACGGTTAACAGATCAGTTTGCACAAAACTGGCATTAACTTATGTTTCATTCAACTAAAGCACTAAACTATAGAATGTATAAAACAAAATTAGAATACGAAAGTTATTTAAATGTCTTAAATTTTGCTGACGGTATAAAGTTATGCCGATTTAGAACAACAAATCACCATTTACCAACAGAAACTGGTAGATGGAAAAATACTGAAAGAGAAAATCGTTTTTGTCATTTATGTGATAGTAACAAACTAGGAGATGAATATCATTATATATTTGAATGCACCGCTCTTTCAGAACAACGAAAAAAGTTAGTTCCAAATCACTAGGTAAAAAACCACAATGTTCATAAGTATTCAGAATTGATGTCTAGCAACAGAAAGTCTCTGCTTAGAAATCTTGTCAAGTTCATTAATATTATAAATGATTATGTCGGCGCCCCTGGCTTACCTGTCATGTAACAGTAACCTTGTTTCTTTTTATTTGTATATATTGTATATAGTATGTTATCTTTCTTTATTGTTATCTTCTCTGTACCAATTGTATTATTGGCTGTATGAGAATAAACTATTGATGCAAGTTATTACGGTGTGTTCGAATTGTATTTGTAAAAATCAATATGTTGTATATTTGTCGTTTTGTCGACTTGTGTACCGGTATGTCTGAGTAATATTTTTTCTCGTCTTCATATTGTGAAAATATTTACCTATTATGTATGTTTTATGTTGTTCTGATTTAATTTATTTGATGTATCTATCGGAGAAGACAATTCTAAGTCTTTTTTAAATACATAAGAAATAATTAATTGGATCATAAATATACCGATTTGACCACGGTTTTGGGTTAAATGTAGGCGTACAGCGCAAACCCGTTAATATTCGTGCCCTCAATGAAATATTTCAATTCCAATAAGTCGAATATATATTGATATATAAAAGTGGAATATACACCATATGTACCAATATATGCTCATTTTACAAAAAGTAATCTTATTAGAATTACAAATACACCAGTAATGATTAAGTAACGGACTTTTATTTTTTTAATAAATCAAGAACGCAAACAACTTGTAAGTAAATTTTATTAACACAATATAATTACTTCAAATTATTTATTGAAAATGTTTTGTTTAAATTTGCTTCAGTAAGTAAATTATACGTACCATCTTACGGACTACAAAAATTATTACCAGCAATGTTACGCCGATTTTCATCACGTTAAACAGAATGCTGTACAGCTATGAGCTGTGCTCGCTATTATATTGTTTCTCGACGTTCAAAAATGACTGTACAGCTACCAGAAACAGCACAAATAAAAATATATTAGCATTATGTCTATACGTATTATAATTATACAAATTTGGATAAAAATATATGTACAGTAGTTCAATAAAAACTGGTTTGCACAATCAACATAAAGTAGAACGTATCATAAATAAAAAGCAACCATGCTCATTAAAAGGAGTTGTTTGTGTAACAACACTACACTGCTATGTACAGTCTGTGCACTTATGTTTGTTTGAATGGTGAACAGCACTTTTTCAGTTATATCGTGGTACTGTTTTTATTAGGAGAGAAAGCCGAAGAACAGGTGAAAACCGCCAACCTTAAGATTGGAGGGTGGGATTCAAACCCGCAACCTCAGTGCGACAGTCACGTGATCAATAGTAGATTACTATATGGGCAAGAATTCAGTTAAGGGAATTAGTAAAAAAATGAAATGTCAAAGTTCTTGGATAATTGGAGGGTATAATAGCAATGGTAGCAATTTTGGGGGGTTTTTGTGTCATTTGATGGTCATATTATTAAAAAACGTCATATGATATATTGCCCAGAAGCAATGTATCCATTCAGGTCATCAAAATGTTATACCAATAAAAAAATGCAGGATAAAAAACGTTACATTTGCATACGTGTATATTTCAATTTATCCCTACACCCGTGTTTAATGTGATTGAGGTATTTAGCTGTAAAACGATTGTGGTCAAAATGACAAATTTTGCGATGAAAGACATTTTTCCGTCCTTAAAGCCAAATATTTTCAAAAGTACGTAACGTTAGACTTGTCTAATGTGAGATAAGTACAACGAACGTATTCTAGTGCTACTTTGCGACTAATGACAGTACTCATTGAAAATAAAGTGGTTTACATATCTCGGTGTAATACATGTATGCCTAGTTTAGTACTTCGTTGGACAAAAATATATTATGATATTATTTTACGACGTCTTTTTGCGTTAAATTCCGTGTTACACATGAAAAGTACTTCAGTTATGATTTTCTCTACCGCTGATTTACTTTTACTTCATCTATCACAAATTTGTTTTATATTATTTTTCGACAACATGATTTAAATTACAAGAGAAAAGAATGTTTTTGAGCGAGAATTGTTAAGGTTTTTTGTCTTGTCCAACATTTAGTTGATGTTACTTCCATCGAAAATGAAAAAAGATGTTAAAACATAAGAATTAGTTGAAGGATGTCT
Organism: Limnoperna fortunei; assembly: GCA_944474755.1. Taxonomy (NCBI): domain Eukaryota; kingdom Metazoa; phylum Mollusca; class Bivalvia; order Mytilida; family Modiolidae; genus Limnoperna; species Limnoperna fortunei. The sequence continues at coordinate 91,037,758 of OX104116.1, forward strand.
TCTATCCTTTTCTGCCAGACAATGTAGCCACTCTTGTTTATTTTCGAATATATTTATACAACTGTTGACCTCAATCAAATTTGAACTTTGTTCGTAACATTGACAAAAAACTAAAATGTTATTTACATACAACAAAGAAAAAAAGTGAAACTATTAAGTAATTGAGCTGAAAGAATACCATTATTGATCATAATTTATATGCAATAACGCAATGTCATTTAATAGTGAAATTCATGTTGAATTTTAACAATTTTGTTGAAATTGATCTACTGTACTTAACTTTGACAATTAAAACAATGTATAAAAAATTGTTACAAATATCACAGAAATGCATATATAAAATATTAAGCTGGCCAGAAAGGAGAACACAATATAAGACAATTTCATTTAACAGCAAAGCAATTACATTTAATAAAAAATGACTGCTTTTTTAAAGTGCAACAGCATACTTTTTATTTTGTGACATTGACATGTTTTTTCCATGTTACAAACACCTGTAATTGAAATAATTAGCATTTCTTACAATTCTACAAAGATCAATTATAAAAAAACTTCTTCAAGTATGATTAAGACTTATTTAAAGTATTTTCTAATTTTTAAAGTTTAATAGCAAGATTAAGAATTAGTACGTAACACTGACAACAATAAATATTATTCTTCAATTATATTTTGAAATGAAGTTGCTTTCACAATCAATAACTGTTTATAGATTACAATTCACAGAGAGAACATATAACTAAACAATTATTTTTCCAGTGAGATGAACTGGAAATCCTTGTCAATTAAGACAAAAACATTGGGGGAATTTATTTTATGGCTTTCTTCTACTCATATTTTAAAAATTATAACCAGTATCAATGAAGATTATGCAAAGATTTCTTTTGTAGTTTCCTATTTCTGTGTGTTATATAAGTAGTACATTTATAACCTTTTAATTGGAACACCCCAAATTACTATAAGAAAAAATAATAAATTACTAATTGTTGGTAACAACATTAGTTGACACAGCTAACCCTATTGTATAGGATAAGTATATAGTACACAAATATCTTTCAAATGACTGGTATAAATATATTGTGTGCTCATATTAGAATGCATTTCTACTTTCTTGACTTTCTTTTTTAACTAATAAATACGTTTATTATTATTTTTAACGTTTTGATTTTAACTAAAAGCAAAGCAAAAAAAAATTCTTTACATTAATTATATCTGGCAGATTTAAGGTTCATTGTATAATCCCAATATGCTTGATATTGACAATCAGTTTAAAATCTGCTTTGTTACTGGTTTTTTCCCTCTTTCGAGACCTCACGCATTTTTTTACTACAAGTAGTATGACAGGTGTAACTAGTGAAGCACGATAAGATTTGGAAATTTCACGTCTCACAATACTTCCGGGTTATTAATAAATAAACACGCTGGTTGCTGAGGAACGAGATCAATGATAATATTGACTTTCGTCCTTCGGAAAAATATGTTATTACATAACAGGAAGTACAAATTAGTGTATCTTTTGATACGAGTCTTTGTCTTCTTAGAACAAATAATTAACTTGAAGTTGTTTTACCCATATGTAGTAATATGTAAATAATCGTTCATTGATGTATATAGCTAGCATGTTTTATGTACATATTATATACATTAGCAGCTAGCTTAATCAAATAATAATATTCTTATGTCAAATTATTTTCTTAATAACCGTATGAAACTTAGCCAGCTAAATTTGTTTGCCGCCATTGCTGGTCTGAATGGATTGACTTCGTCATCATATCATGTGCTATTTTTGCGTTTTAAGTAACATGATGTGTATGTAAAAGAAAATACGCGAATAGATTGAATATACACTTGACTTGTGGTATTGTTAAACAGGAAAGCAGGGAGTATTTATATATTCAGTAATCATGTTGTGTTGTGTTTTAATATTTAGATAACTAAAATTTGTTAGAAAAGGGTAAAAACAAATGTACAAAAAACTACATACTATTTATTCATATACAGCTTACGACTTAGATATAACAGTATATGTTAAACAATTTATACATTGTACGTGCGTATTTTTAGATATAGAACGGTTATATACGGTTATATTAATACTACTATTGTTTTTATTCAATTTACAACTTCTTGCATATATAAATGTGGTAATAAAAAATCGAATATTGAGATGTTTATTTTTCTCTTTTTTAACAATAATTGCAACATCTAAAATAACATTTATACATTTTGCAACATGGTTTTAAATCTTCTAGATAGAAAACAATTTATGCACCGCGTTCAAATGATGTGACAATTGATTCTTCATAAAACGGGATCAGTTCTTTAGTTTATTTTGTAGAATAATCGGAAAAGACGCGTCGAGTCGAAAAAATCCAACAAACTGTTATTTAGACCAGTATTTTATAAATAGTGTTAATGGTCCTTGTTACTCCGAGCTACAATTTGTGGCTTATCAGTAAACAGAAAATAGTAATGCTATATACGTATGTATACTGCAATTTAAAGTAAAATATACTAAAGTAGATAATTAAAATTGAACAGTGCGACAAATTTAGAAGTCAAATCAAAAGTCGAACTTCTAAAACAGCGCCAAGTGAACTCAATAGAAATACTTATATAAAAGTGCTTATACAATTTGGTGACAAACGCAATAGAGTTTCATTGTTTTTTTCCTACTTTGCGTATAATGTTGTACCTAGGAAATAATGAAAATTTACGATTATGTATCACACATAGCAGATAAATGTATTGTTGTAACTTATATTTTAGTTGGTATAGCATCGTATAAGCACTACAGAACAACACGTATGGTTTTAATGCAAAGAAGTCACAAAATGGCGACAATGGTTATACATGTTTATTGTATAAAAATAAATTATAAATAATAATTAGTTTTCTGAAGTTATGTTATACTATAAGATACATGTCTCTTATTTTGTGGTAATATTTGCATTTAAACATGGCTGATACGGAAAGGATTTGGAATTCTCGTATAATGAATCATGGACATTACTATGTATTTTACATCAAAAAATCTTGTTAATTCTTGACAAAAACCAGACTCTTAATAGCCTAAGTTGTGATTTTGAATTTTATCTCATAGGTCAAGACAGTCTGTTTATCTTTTTAAAATATATTGATGTTATTTCAAACATATTAACTTCATTGTTCTATTATGTTACTACTATTAATTGTATATTGGTTGATTAAAAAATGTCCGATTTAATTTAGCAATTGGAATTTTTTTTATAAAAATCAACTAAGTCGCGGTGGCATTTACGTGGTCACTTATATAGGTCCTGCATTGTGCAAGTGTGGTTAATATGTATAGCCGAGATACAGTTTCTGTATGACTGTTTATCCATTCATTGTTTTATTCGTATTTTTCTCTTCATCTTCTTTTTATAGGTTTTTTTTTTTTTGGGGGGGGGGTGTTACTGTTTGATTTGATTTTCTGTGTTTTATTTATTTAACACTCATGAGGTGTGTGTTTAGTTTATCTTGTCTTGAAACTATCGCAACAATATAACCTTAAGCGAGTCTCCATTAAAATAGAATAACATTGTTTTCGAGTGAAGAATTAAAGTCATTAAAAATAAGAAAACGTACAGAAAACTTACGGGTTGTAATAAATAATTAATAAACTTACAAAATGAACAATATTAACATACGTCCTTAAAAAAAGCCGTCATGAAGTTCCAGGAATTATAAACTGGAAATTTCTGTTTTATTTGACACCTGTCTATTTATAATCAGAAAAAGAATAGGCCTAGTCTTAAACAGTCGAAAAATGTTTCCCTATATGCAATTACATTACTGGATAAATCTGAGGATAAAAAATTATCTTAGTTTATTTTTTGCCACAAGTACTGTTCTCAATGGTTTAGTCTCGTCATCACACCACTTGGTACAATGTGACATAATGTGTAGGTTAAAGGAAATGCTTAAAATATATTAAATAAATAAATACTTGATCTGGTGACATTGTTTGAGAGGGAAACGAGGAAGTATTTAAATATTCTGTGATTAGGTAGTGTTTAATATGTGGGTAAGTAAAATAAATTTAAATACACTAAAACAAATGTACAAGAAAACATCGTACAACTGTATAGAGCTTATCATTTAAACATGACAGTATTTCTATTGAATACATTTTGTAAATTGTATACGCGTATTTAAGAAACGAAACGCATATTTTCAAAAGTAGTATTATTTGAATTATTTAAGCATCTCTCAGAGACATATTTGGCCAATAAAATAAATAAAACAATTAGATGTTTATTTTATTGTGATATAACCATTGTTGCAATATCTATAGTCTATATTTTTAAAAACGTCATTCAATTTATATACTTTTTATTTGATCTTAAACTTCCTTGATCATAACACACGTCACATACTTGTTACAGAGTAAATTAAGAATGTGATTATGATTCGTAAAGAAACGCTATCCGTTCTTCACTTTATTCTGAGAATTACGGTAAAAACGCATCGAAACATCGTTCGAGTCGAATTAGAATTTATAAAGTAACTGATTAAAATTTAATAGCATGGAAATTTGGACAAAAACATCAAATATCAAAAATCAAACAACTAGTAACGCAGGTGTCAAGAGAATTCAACAGAAAAAATATATAAACGCTATTAAGATGTTTACAAGTTTTGCTACAAACGCGAGAAAATTTCATTGTTTTATTCTCGTGTATATAATTTATATAATTTTGTACTTCTTGTTTCAGAGGGGTAAGTTTTTTTTACCATTAGTAGTTTTCAGACAGTCGCATTCATCATATGATCCAACTTACAAAACAATTGGACTTGCATTTTAAGTTTAAGCCAAACAGAAGCAAGAATTGCCAATACAGCCATATGTTTGTCTATTCAAGGTTAAATAAGAAATTATTTCTTTAGGATGCTTAAAAGTCGTTCTAAAAAGGTCAGTTGGTCTCGATTGTGACGCCAGTAATCATCTAAAAACAAATTAAGACAAATGAGACTTTAATTTCAAAATTATAAAATTATTCACTTATACAGCAATATTTTAGTTCTACTGCATACAATGTCCATATTTCTCAATAGATCAGGTATTCAAGAGCTTGCAGTGAGTAAACCGATAATTGCAAACGTTATTATTCTTCGGTATTGACTTATAAACCAACATTACAAAAAAATCAACGACTCGTCCGCGAATGTAATAAGAATATTATACCATAGATTTCCTTGTTGATAAATATATCTCGTTTGAAAATCTGATTGCAGATAGTTTTGAAATGCGTGAACCAGTCAAGACCATTGTTGAAGTTTTTATAATTGTGTTTATTGGTTCTAAAGTTTGCTGATTTCTTGGACTTTTATTTTTGGATTGTCTTTTTGACAGTTTTCTAGGTTTTTGTTTTTACCTTCTATGATAGGCAACGTTGGAATTTCAAATTGTCACTCTAACGGAAGTACCGTAAGTAGGATGTTATACCTGTTATATGAGATTTCAATATCTGTATTTATCTAGCCTCATGTAACACAAAAACAGAAGAGCACACCTGCCATAGCACACGACACACGAAATAAATGTAAACCTCATATAAGGTTTAAATGCAGTAACAATGTATATTTATTGGAAATAAGTTTTTACAGCAACATTTGCATATATCTTTTAATTATTGCATTCGATGTGAAGAAATTATCTACTCGCCTATTATTTGTATTTGTCTGGTACAAATAACTTCTCTTGGTACCATTGTCCTTGTTATTATTTTTCAACGGTAAAAGGTTTTTTGTTCTGGTTTACGACATGATGTTCCTTATTATATTTGTTTTTTTAGGTTTCACTTGATAAACATTTTAAGCTAAAAATGCTATTTTAATGCAATATAGTGTATTAGTATTCGCAGGTCCTTACATTTATATTTTTTGCTAATGCTCACTAAAATTTATTTTATTTTTCAATTTGTTTTACGCTGTACGGAAATTGTTTATTTATGTGGACGAATTAATGTCAATACATGTACATCTTTAAGTATATATTTTCAAGATCGAAGACGTAAAACTGCAAACCATTTATATGTATAAGGATATCTCTATTTCTGATTGAGATATCCACAGTCGTGCAAAAATAGAGGTTCTGTTTTTAAATAGTGATATTTGTATTTTGTATTTATAAAAATATATGTGTTGGTAACAAAAAATCTCCATTTAATAAAGATAAAGATATTGTCTCTTACCAATAAAAAACACTTCGAAAAATTATCTGAAGTTAACTTTTATCTTGTAAACAGTATTCTTTCATTCATTTTATGTTATTCATTTTCTAGTTACGCGTGAAGTCGGATTGTAGATGGATGTACAGAGACAGGTAAGACATTGCGAAATTGTAGAAATATTGTTTTAAAAAAGCTATATTCTTATCTTGATGAAAAACAAAGTCTCGAGTAATAATAACAAACTACAACTGAAACGATTTTCCCTCAAACTCGAAAATATGTTCCCTATAAAACAGTAAAACATCTAGAAAGCAATACAACAATACACTGTAATATATAAGTAAATTAAAGAAACCTGCTGATCCTTCGTCGCAAACCTAGTTACAGTGACCCAGAGTTCAACGGTTGTCGAAAACATTGTCACGCCTGGATCAGGAGTTTCAAACATCTAAAATCAGTCCCGGTTTTAAGTAATGTTTGACATATGCAACTATTACTGTCATAATTAGGTTCGATAACTCTGTTTATTAATGAACGACTATTGTGTATCATTTACACCAAAATTTAATAAAATATCAAATTGCTGTTATTATGAATAAAATAAGTACATGTATGTGCTTTTTAAACATATTATTAATATTTGACAATTTTTTCCATTTTTTATATGTACTTTTATTTTTTCTCTTTATCATTTATGGATTTCCTTGTTTATTGTTGTTTCCCCGTGGCATAATAATTTTTTTATACTCAAAAACTACTACTATAGTTCATAATTTAATAAGATTATTAATGACGTATGGTTACCTAATAAACATTTGTGACAGATTTGTTATTTAGAACACCTTTAATGTATTGAAATTTAACCCATGCTGTGTCTTCCTGATAACGCTTGTACTGCCATAAACTTGTATTCTCGGTACAGGATGTTTATTGAACAGCTTGTGCCTTAAAACTTTAATTTTGACTACCTTTATGACTGAGAAAAATAGGGATATTTTTGTAATCATCTTTTACATAATTACTTTATAAATGTTTATCACAAAGTTCATTACCACATTTTCAATTCAAGACAATGCAATTGCAGTTAGTTTTTTCTAAAGACAGTATTTTGTTAGTAAAATACTCTAAAAGTTTTTTTTGTTTAATTATTAAAATATTTACATATAAATTAAACATGTTACAAATTTCTGAGATATAATTAACCATAAAAATGCCACACAACCCTCTCCCTTGTCGGAACCACTTGGTCTGAACTCCGCCATGTAAAAATTGTAAAATGAGCTAATTTCAAATCAAATGGGAAGTATGAAGATCAGAAATTAAAGTGTTAAAAATGTGAAAATGCAATACATCAATATGTCTCCTTTTTGTATATATGTGCAAAACTATGTTTATACGAACTGTATTTATGCAAATTACGTCAGAAGTGGAGCATATTTGACAATTTCCCATTGAAACAATGTAACCAGAAGACAGAAAATAAGGCTTTTTTTCAAACAGAATGGGAAGTATTTTGCAAGTAATTCAAACTGATAAAATTTATATCATTCGAAAGATAAGAGAATGTAGAACTGGGAACAATGTGCAAAACATATATATTTTATTTATTGAACAAGATATCAGCGTTTTTTAAATCGTCCCATTGATTTTCTATTCAGTGGAAAATCCAATATGGCTGACAAAAATACGTCACAGAAGTCACGTGATGTCGCTAATAGTTGTATATGGATACTTAAGTGTTTGTATTTGTCTGTGTGTGTCTGTTGTCATCTCTTGTTTAACCATAATTTGTGTTCCTGACTAATTGTTTCCAGAATATTCGGTTTCCTTGAATTTTTTTTTAATAACTTAATATAAATTCAGTGTTTTTTGAGTTCAGCCTTAAAATAAATACTAGTATATCCCTTTGAATTGAGCATAAATGCTCTGTTAATGATATAACTTCGGAAATTGAAAGGAATATCGGATACGCTGTGAAATATTGCCTCCTTTAGTAATTTAGAAATCATCAAAAATCCAAGTGTAACTGTGTATTTTTTACAGTTTACGGCGATTAATCAATGTAATCTTGAACTTAAAGAAACAGACCAACGGATACAGACATATGCTAAATCTTTTTGGTACGTTGTGTCTAATTAGTCAATTTGTAAAAAAATTTGCACTTAACTGAAGGTGGAATCTTACACCAGTTAGGTATAACACAATTTAAAATTCTTACGTCCTATATCCTTTTTGAAAACAAATTACAAAGAGGGGCATCGGTGACGAATTGATAGGGTAATTTGTTTACTATTGATCACGTGGTATGTTAACACTAAGGTTGCGGGTTTGAGTCTCCATGGCGCCAGGTTGTACTCGACTCCAACCTTAATTGAATTGATTTTCAGTTTTTTCCTGTAAAGATCAGGGTTATTCTCTAGGTACTCCGGCTTCCTCCTAAAAAAATCTAGACTCCATGATATAGCTGAAAAAATTATATTTATATTTTTTTCATTAAAAAAGTGCAAACTTATAACAATGTATTTTATAGGAAACATGGTCTGAAAAATACAGTTGAACAATTTGACAGTAAGTAACTAGTATATAAGAAAAAAGTAAGAAAAAACGACCGAACAACATTAGTCAAAAGCCAAGGGACAGTTACAATTCCGGATATAGACAAACACAACACAAAAACCAAAAACATAAAACACAGAGAGTAACCCGAACCCAATAAAAACCATGGGTGCACTCAGGTGCTCCGGACGAGTAAGCAGTGCCTGTCTCTAATTAGACAACCATCAAGTTACTGACTGTCATGTCTAGGGAAAAGTCAAATCCAGGAATTGGAAACACTACCTTTGACTCAGCGAAAATGTCAGATAAAATTTGAGACACTGATTTCTCATAACGATCAATTTAGTTATAGTGACGACCATAGAACTTCTGGAGAGATAACATCAACCTAGGTACAACAAACCCTTGTTTGACTTGTTTAACAGTCAACAGCAGTCATCGGTCTAGAAAATCGGAATACCGATCGCAAGATCTAGAATAACTTATAAGTTCTGAAATGTACACACCATACGCTAAAATGCATCAAATATCTTTCAAAATGTTGAAAAAAGGTTATTATCACTTTTTTCAATATTTGTCTTGCACTTTTATATGTTGGAGCGAAAATTATCCAGCCATACCAAACAATTGAATAAAAAAATATATCATAATTCATATTCAGATACAATGTCGAAAATACATATTATTTATAATAAAATGAACTTTTTAACTAGAAATCACTAGAGAGTGATAAGAGTCGATTTATATTGCAGAGCTCGAGAAACGTGTGTTTAGTCTAGAGGAACAGTACGATAAAAATCGAAATTCCGTCAGGGACTTTGCGCAGTTAAGCAAGCATTTATTGGAAAAGGTTGAGCAGTTAGGTAATATGCTCGCTATGCTTCAAAATTCAAAACGACATCACTCACGCAAGGATACCTCTTCGGAATTTCATCATGACAACTGCGGAATTTCATTCGAAAACGAAGATAGTATAATTTCAAGAAAAAATCATACTGAACAAGGTTATAAAGTACAATCTAATGTATGCGCAAATGAAGAAACAATGAATACAGGATTCAATCTTGTGACTGAAATTGATTGTAACAATATAATGTGCAAAGGTGACACCGCGAAAACCGACTGTACATTAAATGATGATTGTATTAATATGACCATTAATACACGGTCTGTAAATAATCGGTCATTTAAAACAACGGATGTAAAGGCTTCAGTTATGCCACATAAAAATCAGCATGCGGATTCTGACGAAACCGTAGATGCAGTTTCAAGAACACACTCTGGTTTAAAAGACGAGAAAGAAAAGAACGTTTGCAAGGATAAATTTGGATACAAACGAAAGTATTCGAACAAATCTGTAGACAATCGTGTTAAGTTTCATGCCAATATGGCAGCCGATGACAACAACCATATCTCAAATAATGAGGAAGGTAATATTAAGCTAGACGTCCTGCCAATAGCAAGTGACAATATCAAACCTTTGATGCTGAAACATAAAAGGTAAAATATTAACTACAAGGGGGGCAAACTATTTTGTTTCATTTCATTGATATATGTTGAAGCAGAAACATACAATTACGACAATAGAATTGAGGGACAACTGAGAAAAGTATAAATTATCATTTTAACTTATATACATTATGATATTTACGTATATATTGCAGATTAATTATCATTTCCAATTAATTACTGACTAGTGGTATATGAAACCCATCCATTTTTATTAACTTACCAATCCTCAAACTAGAGTAATATAAGATGGAGGTTTGGTATGCCATAAAACCTGTTTTGACCCACCATATCTTTTGAAATACCTGTACCAATTCAGGACCATTGATGTAGTTACTATATTTTTTGTTGTTGGATCTGAGAGTTTGTCGGTTTTTCTGACGTTGATTTGTGGGATTGTCTTTTTTTACTCTTTCCTCGGTGTTCGGTATTTTATTATTACCTTCATTTAACACAACACATTTTATCTTTTGTAGATCTTTTACTCCCAAACTACATCCCCTAATTCCTGAAATTAAATGTGAAAGTGACATTTTCGAAACTGGTATGTTTTTTAATGCTTTATTTTTTATGTGTCAGCTTCCAGTTTGCATGTTTGGGGATGCTTAATTTTTTAAACGTGTTAAAATTTGTGTCAATATTTAGCTCTGGAATTGTACAAACATTCACATCAATAAATTCATGCAGTATTGAACAACATTACTTGATGTTTGTCTATTATTTTGAATTGAGTATCAGAAAAAAGCGGAAATAATTTAATGCGCTTTATATTATATGTTCATTAGAAGCTTCTGTTGAAAGAATTCATGGCCATGGTTTTAATACTACTATCTGATCATGTTTTGCAATGTTTTGTTTACATTCAGATAGCAGCGAACAACCTAGAGGAATTGATGAGTGGTTAGAACTGTCAAGACAGACTAGTGCATTCTGTAAGATAATGTGATGAACATTTTCCTATTACATTTGTTGATAGCGTTTAGTATCCATTCATTTTAGTTTGTATATACACCGGACAATAAACCAGTATATGCTCAAATACACGTATAGAGTATTAAAGCATTTTTATATTTTCTTTGTAGTCAACTTTCGGATCAACTCTAATATGTGCAAGCGTGGAAATGATCAAAATATCATTCTAGTATTAGACTGTTCTGCACGTGTAAAGGGAAAGACATTTGAAAGCATAAAAGAATTGGCGCTTCAATTTGTCGATGGTACGTATAGTATCTTAAGAGATCTTAAATACTTACTACATTTTGGATAGATTACATAGCCTTGTGTTGAGTGGATATACATTTTCTATATAAATGGAATCAATCTTGTCACATTATATACAAAATGACTAGAAACCATAACTGCTAACAACAAAATGTATCAAAGAATGATAATAGAACATGTTTACATAAGACGCTATAGTAACAATTCAATACATAAATACTATAATTTTTCATGTACAGATATCTACACGTGACGTGGTCCATAGTTTATTTACAATAATTCAATGTTGTAGGAAATCGTTATTAGGTTGGTAATTTGTTATTTTTAATTGTCTTTTATGAAAAATCAAAATATATTTTTCTAAATAATTGCTTAGATAAGAAGCTGACTGGCAAATGTAAACTTCTAGAAACCTGGTTTATTATATTTCCTATTTAAAACAAAAGACATTGTAGATCTGCCTTCTTTAGTCGGAAGGCAGAGAACAATTTATACAAAATTTTTAATTAAATCATGCAGGAGTAGAGCAAGTTTATCATAAACTTGGTTTAGAAGACAATATTGGACTTGCAGTTTTCGGTGGCCAGACGAAACTTGTGCACGAATCTACTAGTAACTATAGCTTGTTAAAGGAGCTCATAGGTATACTTCTAAAACTTTTTTATAAGAAACTTGATATAGCAACTTTATTTGAAACCAGCTAGCACCATATCTAATAGGTTTTTTTTATTTACTTTCAAATAAATCGTCTTATTGTATTCTAACCACACCCGCTTTCGTTTGAAATATCTCGTCTTCTTGTTATTTTTTAACTAAAACTATTACCCATTTTCTAATTTTCTCCGATTTTTCATGTTTGTGTGTATCATTTGTTGTGCGTGTATCATTTTAAACTTCTTGCATCTTGATTTATAAGGGCAACAAGTACCAGAAGGAGATGCACCACTTCTAGGAGGACTGCTGATGGGAATGTCTGGTGTACTAGCAGGTGACAATTTTATACATTATTGAGTGTAAATAAATGTAAATTAAGTTAGAAAAAGTAGACATTAAGACAAAGACATGTTAGACAGGTGAATGGGAATATATAAAATAGATTGAACGTTTCCATCTACATTAATATTAGAGGTTACAATGGTTTTTAAATAATGTAAACATTCTGAAATTTGGGTTAAATATGAAATTTGTATTTGTTGTATTAAAATCACAACACATATTTTGTAGGTCCTGTAATTACAAGGCAGGGATGCAAAATTCAAGGTCGTATGATTGTTTTTACTGACGGGTCACCTCAAAATGGAGCGCACGACTTTGCAACCACAACACAGTTGAACAAATCATATTTTGTAGGAGATTTCCGTGTAAGCTTGTATACATAAGCAAATATGTAGCATTTATATATTAATATCAAAAGATATTCAGAACAAACGTTTCAACAGCTACAGTATAATAAGTAATGCGTGTTTATGCAAATATAACGGAAAGTAATAGGAATAGTCATATTAATCTGATAGAACCTTGTCATTTTATGTTTCCGCGTTTTCATTATTATTGACAAAACAATTTAACATTAAAATACTATTCTTTGTCCATAAATCATATATAAATCATAGTATATTGGAAAAACAGTAGTGTGAACATTACTATATGTAACTAATGTCGTTTCCTATTTTAATTTAGGGCGACGCAGAAATAGGAGGTGTCATAGGATTAATAGCAAATGCAGATATTAAAATATACTATGTTCCGGTCGGGAAACCAAGGCATAATGCTGTATGTATGTTCGTAATGATATAGGAAGATGACAGGTGTACACAATAAAGAACGTTTGTATGCATATTACGTAATTAACAAGTATATTGCAGATGCGTTTTTTAGCAAATATCGAGATATAAACCTGCTCTGTGCAACGAAATGTTAACACAAAGAATGCAAAGGGATTTTGAAAAACTCAGCTTAATCATGTATATGAAGTAATGTTCAGTAAAGATGATTTTAATGACAAAACACTTCCTATCCAGGCACTCGAGCAAGCAGTCAGAGATACCAATGGCAAAATAGTACAACCGACAGAAATGTATCGATTGGTTAGAATGACCCAAGTAGTGGTAAGTGCCATGTGCAGCCAATTAGGAGCTTATCCCTTCTAGAACTAACAAACGGTAATAATTGTATGTAAATAACATATTTATTTTGTTTTGTTTCTTTTATAAAATTTTGAAAGTATTTTTTAATTTCATTTGATGGAAACGTGAAAATATATTTATTATTATGGAAATTAATATTTTGCAGAAAATGTCTCTATTAGCTTAATATCCCTATTTATACATAAAAGGGGTGGTGTAGAATTCCATTAAATTGGTTTACAGATCTAAAATAGAATGTTTGATCGAATACGTGGCTTTTCTCATCTGGATTTTATCCTTTCTGGTTAAAGTCGAAATGATATTTTTATTGTTTTACTTGTTAAAATTAATTTTAAACTGATGGTCGTGATCAGACAAAAATGTCATTTTCATAGTAAATATTATTAACTTGGTTTCTAAAAACATTTTATTTTCCTTTTTTCTTTTTTCGTTGATGTTCTCTCTGACAATAGCGTCGTGCCATTGAAGTAGCATGTAAATTGAGGAACACTACTGACAGTTCAAACAGGGAGACAATAGCACTACACATGAGGGAAGAGTCAGTTATTGATGATCCGAATGCAAGTTATTCATTTCTTTATTGTATATTTAGTATGAGCCCTGCATTTCTAATAATTCAAAATCCAACAGATAGTTACAAGGCACCAAATTTATCTGAGATACTCCTTCTAACATTTTCTAATTGTTAATTATGAATGTGTTCGTGTATATAATATGGTTGTTGCAATATATGGACGCTTATTTATTTAACAGTATTATTCACAATTTTGATTATCTAAATTCACCTTTTCATTATTTGAACCGTAATAAACCGAAGTGTATTGAACTGCATATATGAGTTATGTATTTGCTCTGAACATTGAGAAAAAAAATCGACAATGAAGTAAGGTATGCATTAATTATTTCTTAAATAAATTCGAAATTAATTGACGTAATTCGCATGCGGAAGCATTTCTAAAGCCTCCGAAAGGCCTCATCTCAAGATATGTTTGTCAATTTCCCCCTCCCCCTAAAATACAAATAAAAAGCAGAACTACAATTATTGTGTAGTTTCTGACTCTGTAGAATATGTTATATGATAATCAATTTGAGTGATTCTTGAAACTATTATCACGAGTGCCGTAGTACGCATCATATAAATCAAGTGCGCTGAACTTGTTCCGCGCATGAGTTTAACTGAATGCGTTTCGGCATATCGGTGATAATATTTTCAATATTTACGATGCGTTGTTGAAAATGTTTATTGCATTGACGAATATATAATATGATATCGAAAACTCATATGAACTTTGTTTTGAATGTTCTTGCTCGTAAAGGTTTACTCGCGACATCGTTAGTGGCATTCATTGTGACGTAATTTCAAGTAAGAGAACATATTAAATTTACCAAAATTTATTTTACTGAGACATCTCGGTATTTTATCGCTTTCAATGAAATAAATACTGTTATTGAACCGGCCCTACATAAATTACTAGTTTTCCAAGCAAAGGTGCGGGGTTTTTTAATCGGTACTCCTTCCACAATCAAACGCCATTATAAAACTAAAATGCTGAACGTGATGTAAAATCCCATTCAAACAAACTAAAAAATTGTGTTATTTATGACGTAGACTGTTTGTTGTTCCTTTGCTTTATTTAGTAAAGAGGGTTTTGAAAAAGTTTTTTGTAAGATTTGGAGAAGTTTAATGATGTCCAGGACACTTAAAGTGAAAATTAATTGAATATTCTTTACAAGTGCAATATACTTAGTAGTTTGTGCAAGAATTCTTAATTTAAAATAAAAATAGGGGTTTCAGTAGTATTTTATTTTCATTACTTTTACCTATATAACGAACTCGTTTTGCGAAACCTTTGTATTTCAACCTTTAATATATTGTAGTCATACTATAAGACCTGGATTATTACTTTTAATTTTTTAGGAAATTAACAGTTTTTAATAAAAGAAATTATTAATTTTACCATTTTTTAAAAAGGTTTTTACAAATAATGCCAGATGATGTCCTGTATTCCTTTAATTGGATTCGTAGGTCTTTCAATGAACACAATATAGGAGGAATAAAACTATAAGCATAGGAATTCGTTACACTTAAACAGAATTTATAATGCTTTTCACATAAATAAATAATTAGTAAATAAATCGGGTCTGCTAAAATTTTACGAATAACAAAAAAAATACATCTTTGGAACAGGAATACAGAAGGGGTTAAACAAAATCCGTATATGTACCATTATGTTTTTGAAAACAACATTTTTTCCTGGATTGGAGATTTTCAGGTCAAAACAGAAAACAAATATTACCGAGATCGAACTACTTAGCGTAATACGCATGTGGACGATATTTTATTGCAACTGTGATTTCATGTTATAAAATTCAAAATTTTTTGGTAGAACGGTTTTCATTGTTCACATAATTAACACTTAGTCACTCATAAAATTCACTTTCAAGTAAACTTTTTACAATCGTTTTGACTGGGTAAGGCATTGTCATGGTTCATTAAGATACTGCGTAAAACCAATAAATAATGTCAGTTAATGGTTGCCATAAATTTTCCCTTGTGAGCTTTTATGGTACATCTAAAGATTTTTTTTGACACAGTTATTGGACAATGTTTTATGCTCCGTTGCATGCCATATTGACGATATTAAACGTACCAAAATTGTATTAGGAACCAATCTCATCACTCAGAACTAATTTACATACGAAATGGCTATTTCTACAAATGCAGTATCTGGCGCAAAATGTTTGTATGTCATGGGTCATTTTTAGGGAAAGTCTACGCAACTCTTATGTAAATTGAAAAGATACGACATTCGACTATAATCCGTGCCATATGTTTGCAAATTAAACATTCAGTGAATTATTATAAACATCGAATGAATGATTTCACAAATGGCATAATGTAACCAGTAACCTATAAATCTATAGTCTCAGATGTAGCGTAGCAACTCTATTTTCAAAAGCTATATATTTCGAAATAAAATTAAAAACTCCTTAATATTTGGTGTTTCACGTATCCTTAATTTTTGCACAGGATGACTGTTTGGATTTAGTGTTGGAGTATATGAACCCTCTTTCACATTACATCAGACAAGGAAAATTTGCAGAACTGACTTGTCATTCCTTACAGCTTGGTGACAGAGTAAGACGTGGTCCTGACTGGATACATAACAACCAAGATTCTAACATGCCTGGCACTGTGGTCGGTAGAGAGGGTCGCAGTAAGAATTCATTATTATTAAACTATTTCGACAATGAATTCTATAAATTACACAAACTTATAATTTGAGAAAAAAACAGGACTAACAAAACCACGGTTGAACAAAAGAGGGGACAACACCACACCAAACAGAAACAACACAAAAACCGAAAATTCTTTTAACTGGAAATTCTGTTTATGTGTCACAGGTTAATCTAAACCAGTTATCTTCCCTTTCTTGTAAAATTAATGAATTGGTATTAATTTAATTTGATTTTGAAATATGATTTGCCATCATGTCTAATGGAGCAACCAAGGTTATGTGGTTCCACCATTTTGAGGCCAGCATGACCTATTCATACTCTGACAAAATTAAAGTATATACTTAATGTTAGCCCCTGAATTGATTTATGAGCAAATTTGATTTGGAAAATTACATTTTAAGAAATATTTTAAACCATTTAATATAGACCAGTTGTCTTGCCTACTGCATAGCATGAATTAATTACTTTCTATGTTAAGAATTGTTTATATAATTTCCATAAATACCTGTAGGCAGTATCAGTATGTGATCATTTCTACGTGTTAAATTATTATTATGCATGTATACGACTGTCAGTTTAATATAAAAGCAGTTTTAAATTTTTTTTAAAGTTTTAAAAAGTTTTTAAAATGTATTATTATCTTTTTTAGATTGGGTCCAGGTAGAATGGGATAGTGGTCAGAAAAACAGATATCAATACGATGAAAATTCGAATATATACACTATAAAAAAAGTAAACGAACCTCGAAGATTGATGGATGAAATAGTAGCTGTTGGGTGCAGAGTTGTCAGAGGTAACTTTTATTTTAATAGAAAGAGAAAAAGGATAAATCTCGAAGATTTTATTGTTAAATTTGTATTGAAAACAAGTTCAGAGAAGCTAGTACCATACTATGAGTGTTTACAGTGCTCGACCCAAAGATCTACCCAGCGCGTCCCAAGGTGGAGAAAGGGTATACACTCGCTAAAATTATTGTTTGTGCTGAATATAGCTAAAATGCTGCTCACTAGACGTGAAGGAAACATATATTCGATCAATCAAGATTAGAACGTACACCATAAAAAGCAATAATGCAATCTTTATTCAGTTTTTGGTAACATTTAGTATAGTACAGAAGTAAGTTTTGAATATTCAATGACAGGTCCGGATTGGACATCTAGGGACGAGGACGGAGGTCGAGGACATTTGGGGACAGTATTAAAAGTAAAGGGAAATGGAACAGTAGTAGTAAGTGTTATTTTATCACTTTAATGACTCTATATATTTTACCCAGGTGGCGCCGTCAGCTCGGATCATTATAATTAATTTAAACATCAACTTAATATTTATTGAGATCAGCAAGAAATATATCGTATTAACGTGAATACGTAGAGATTTCAGTTCTATGGACATTTGAATTTTTGACTGGTTTGAAATTTAGCTTTTTCTAAATATTACACCCGATAAGTAAAATATTTGTCATGAAACGTCGCTGAAATTACGTCGCCTTATTAGGCCAAATTTAAGTATATTAAAAAAAACAGGGTAATGAAAACGGTTCCCACTCGATCCATAGATCTGTCAGGTTCGTTTCTATAGGACAGGTAGGTATTGCCCTCTCGTTTGGAGGTGTTAGATTATAAGGACCTTGATGGATATCTGTTTCAATTTCTGCATGATCAAAACCCCTTTGCCCCAAAAAGATTATTTTAAAAGACAACATTTCTTTTTCAACTTGCCTTATGTTTTCAGTAGCAGTCAAAAGTTTTATACTATTGATCCATCGTATGTTCCTAGTTGAGGTTCCCCGCTAACCTCTGGACGAAAAGCATTCGATCAAATAAAATTAAAAAAACTTATGTTTTTCACAATGTCAGGTCAGATGGGACTGTAAACGAACAGGACTTTATAATTTCGGATGTAATGGGTTATTCGATCTAATGGTCTGGTAAGTAAATTTGCAATCTAAAAAGTTATTACTTTATTATAAATTAACGCAATATATACATTATAAAATATTTCAAGTGTAAATTTGAATTGAAATTTTAACGAAACTATTTCGTAGTTTCGTCTTAGAAGTTTCTTTACAAGAGAAATTTTTTTCAATATTTCTTTTTAATTACAATTTCAAGTCGAAAAACAATCTTAAAACGATCAATAAACGAAAGGGAGTGTTAATCAATAACCAGAACCTAAACTACACACAATAATTCGAGAAACACGCGGTTAAAAACTATTAAAATAGTGTTTTAATATAAAGCGTTTGCATTTTAAGGGGATTAATCTGTGTTTTGTGTATTTGTGTAATTTCTCAGCGACGGCCTAAGTACAGAAAGCATTTCAAGCCAAATTAATCGCATGCCAAAAAGCACACGCCATGAACATAACTCCCAGCTGTCAAGTTCTGCAGCCCGAATTCGACGTTCAACAGATTCAGACAGACTTAGTAACAAGTCAACTGGTGATATGGGAAACCTTGATTATGTTATTCCCATATATTCTGACTCAGCAGGTGAATTTATTTCTTACTGATAGACTGCTTATAAACTAAAGTGACTCAGCATGCGCAACCAAAAGTGTTTTTAAATATACGTTTTTTTAAATTATTTTTTAAATATTTTTTCGGTTTGAGTGCTACTTATGTCTTAATTAAAGGAAACGCGCGTCTGGCGTAATAATTTTATTACCTTGTTATCTTTATTATATTTTATTATAGCAATAAATAATGTGTTTTATTATATATTTATTGTATGCATCTACATACACGGGGCCTCGATGGCCGAGTTGTTAAGATAGTTCGTCTATTTTTGACCCTTAGTGTCAACACAATGAGGTTGCGGGTTCGAGTCTTACTGCGGGGTGAGCTTGAATCTGATCTTTATAGCCAGTTTTCCTTCTGAAAGTCGGGAGTTTTCTTCTGCTTCTAGACGTCTTGGTATAGCTAAAAGAATTGCTAAAAGTGGCATTATTCATTCAAACAAACAAGCATACATTAATTATATTTTTTAAACAAGCATTTCAACATAATGGTAATTGCTGACCGCCGTAAAGTAAATTATTAGAAGCATATTGGACATCAAATGGTTAAAAATGGCGAAAGAAAATGCAATATCGACAGGACGTGTTGTTGTTGATAAAACAAATAAAAAATACAATAAAAACTTGTTGGTGCGATCAATCTTGCTTACTTCAGTTTGTTATTCGGTCGATTTTCTTAATCATCCCTTCGCATCTGGATAAGGTGGGACAAATCTATAAATATTATACTAATAGAAAAATTGTGTTGATTTTCAATAGTAAGTGCTGTTTGGGAGTATATGGGGGATAATTCAGAGTGGAGGAAATACCCAACAGAAATCAACACGAAAATTGAAAAAGCGTACGGTCGAAAATCAACAGGAAAGATTATTATTAAAATGGACATGTCAACGTAAGTCTTTGGAAAAAAAAATGGACTGTATCTATGTACTTTCAATACAAGTTTTACTGTTTCGCGTTGTCCTCTATTAATTCGCGCGACGCACAAAAATAAGGAACGTATAAAACTATAAAGTAAGAAGACGCGAACTCTTACAAAATCTATGTTGTATCCAGGAACTTTGTGGGTGGGGCTAATCTTTTCCTGCTGTATTACCGGCTTCCATAGACACTTCGTATTGTAAGTCATGATGGGGGTAAGGGCTGTTCAAAAATAGTGAAATCTTATCAACCAATCGGAAAAGAGTTTTTATAACGTGCTATGTAATAAAATCATTTACACTATCATCAACCAATAACTATTGTTGTAACTATGAGCATATAAGTGTTATTAGTTGAGTGGAATAGTTTCTAACGTTTCTAATCTACAATAACATGTGTCGGTTGTCAGACATATAATAATCCTTGTAGACTATTATATAATGTGGAACACAAATTGACAGCGTACACGGAGGAATCAAATTGACATAATCAGAGAATAAGGAAATTTCAGACAAAATGTTCAGACGATTTCAGTGTTGAAATATATTAAAGTATTATATATAAATTATTAGGAGTAGTTGTAATAAGTGAGATTGAAATTTTTTTTAAACATATTTGTGAAGAATTTGTACTGTAAATAAACAATTAAATATTATATTTACGTTTTAGATATATTGTTCATTTTACAAAAATGGTTCAGGAAAATCCTAAAACTAAAAAGGAAACACCAGTACGAAGAAACGGTATGCGAATAAGATCTTGAGAAATTTATGTATTAAAATAAAAATGCAAACTCGAAATTTCTGCCTTGTTTTGTTTGAAATGAGCAGTCAGTGAATTTTCTCACTCTATCAATTTTTCAAAAATTTTCTATTGAAGACAAACAATTTTAACACATCTTATTCCTACGATTTATTGTTTGTTATCAGTTTCTTGTTTTGTATATAGCTTAAATGAGTAATCAAAATCTATATGCATGATCACTTTAAGTTCATCGTTTAATTTCATCAAATGTCACATGTCTAGATGAGATTAAAAATTGCTATTAAAACGAAAAGGCAAACACACGTGTGAAATAATAGTTAAAATCATACAATGATCAATCAATGATCGATGTGGAAACTATAGAATAGCACGTGAGCAACATCAATCCCGCAATTGAAAGACTTGAGTGAATTTTAGTACTGAAATGGTTATCAGTTCCTATCCCTTCGAAGGTAGAGAGACAGAAATAGATTGCGACCATGCAAACAAGACTGTCCTGTGTCCTTTAGCTCTAATTTTTCGGCGTAGAACCTTTGAATTATGTCATAAATGTATAACATCCATGAATCCGTTATGTTATAATCCGGATTAACATTTTTTTCAGATTAACGAACACAACACAAGAATATATGTCTTGTACTAGAAAATTTTAAATGGATTGTGTATAATAAAAAGATACATTAAACTTCAGTGAGTTGTAGTGTACAAGATTATATACAAGATTAGGGACGATTAGAGGAACTGTGTGAATAGAATGAAAAACACTTAGTTTGAAATATTGTTGAGGGAAAAGGAGGAAGAATTTATGTATTCAGTAATCAAGTTGTGTTTTAATATTTTGATAATTAAACATTTTTGTTACAGAAAGCTAAAAACAAATGAACAAGAAAACTACATACTAATCGTACACAGCCTACGACAATTTATATTAAATATTTATATTTAAAACATTTTTTATATTGTATGTAAGTATTTTTAAAAACAGTAATTTCATGACTACTAATATTGTTTTTATTTTATTTGCATATATAAATGAGATTAATAAAATAACTAAATATTATGATTTTCTTTTAACAATTATTAGTTTTTTCTTAGAATTACCGGGAAACAAGAATCAAGTAGAAAAAAACCAATAAACTGCTATTAAGACCAGCATAATATAAATGGTGTTAATTGTTCCTGTTACACGGAGGTATAAATTTTGGCTATAATGAAAAAAATAATGTTCTATATCTGAACCACGTAAATTTGTAATGTCATTTAAAGTAAAATGTCCTAAAATAAATTATTAAAATTGAACAGTGGGAGAAATTCAGAAGTCAAATCAAATGACGAACTTCTAAGAGAACTGCCAAGTGAACTCAATATGAATACTAATATAGGGGAAGTCATAAAACAATAACAAACGCAACAATGTTTCATTACCTTTTTAATACTTTAAAGTTTTACATAGACAATAATGAGAATGAAAATTTACGGTTAAGAAACTGTGGCGCTTGATTGTAAGGCGTAGAACCAAACAATGCCAATAGGATATTAAACTATTTTACATGGTATAGCATCGTATAAGCACTACATAACAACACGCATGTTCTGATCTAAGGAAGTCACAAATCGCATGAACCTTTAATAAAACAGACAGAAATGGTTATACATGTATATTATATTGTATAAAAAATAAATTATAAATAATAATTAGCTTTCTGAAGTTATTTTATACCATAACACAAATATCACTATTTTGTGGGTTTATTTGCATTTAAACATGGCTGATACAGAAAGGTTGAT
Organism: Limnoperna fortunei; assembly: GCA_944474755.1. Taxonomy (NCBI): domain Eukaryota; kingdom Metazoa; phylum Mollusca; class Bivalvia; order Mytilida; family Modiolidae; genus Limnoperna; species Limnoperna fortunei. Next base: position 91,060,616 of record OX104116.1, read on the forward strand.
CTTTGTCATAATTCAGTTTCCAGTTTGGCATATTTTGGTTTTATTGTTATATGCTCTTCATATTCATATAGTGTTTGGCATTTTCAAACTTTTGAGTAGAACCCCTTCTGATGAGTCTTGAAAAGACGAAACGCGCGTCAGGCGTAGCAAAATGTATTGATTGGAACTTTGATTTATCTTATGATGCTTTGTGACTATAGGGCACTATGGATTTTACTTTAAAGATCTGTGATAAGCCTTTTCGCAAATAACGACTCTATATAGCATAAGTTCTTTTGAATTTTATCTCGTTGGTCAAGTCAGTCATTTGTTTCTCTTTATAGAATATTATGATGTTATTATAAACATATTAACTCCATTTTTCTATTATTTGAGGAGGTTGATTCTATGTTACTACAATTAGAGTATGTTGACGCGACCTTTCGAATCCATTTTGCATTTAGACACTCCTGTAAAACTAAGAATGGAATAGCAGCAGATAAGCAAACGAACCGTTTTTCATTTGCCAAAAACAGACGTTTTTTCAACGATAAAACTGGTCGCCATTATATAATTAATATATTGCTGAAAGTTACGTAAACCTTTAATACTAAATTTTGTTTGTATTCTATCTACGGAAGTTCATAATACAGAGAGACCATTTTTATTCTGGTAATTTGTCTTTTGGTTATAGCTCTATCGCCGAGCGAGCGAAAAATCGGAAACCAGAATAAAAGGCTATTTTGTGTATACAATTCCGGAGTACGCCGACATTTGAAAGATTCAATAAATATATGTTATACCAATAATTTAATTGAACCACGTGAATATTGGTTTTAATTCAAGTATATTTATGATTCAATATATGACAAAAGAGTTCATGTGCGCAAATTTAGAAATCGCCAAGTAAAACAAGCCACAACCTTAGGACTTGGCTTTAAATAGAACCTTATGGGGAGAAAGTTCAAATGCTTTCCTTTTGAAATTTCAATGCATTCTTAGCGAATGTTCATTATACACTCCTTAGAAAGTGTGTGTTTGTAGTTCGATTGAAAATCCGAGATGCCTGCTACGCAAGCTTTTATGTTATATAAAAACAATCTGTGATTATTTATGCTTATCTGGTCCTCTTTTTAATCCAATCTAATTTTGAGATTATCTTCTCTTATAAATGCCATATTATATGCATTTATAATGAATAAAGTAGATGTACTTTTAAAGCTTTCACGCCACGCTTTAAAAGTACATCTACTTTATTCATTACAAATGCATAAAGAAAAACACATATTCAAGGTTCGGAAGGTTTGATTATAATACAGCTTTCACGCCACGCTTTAAAAGTACATCTACTGACACTATATTGGGTCTAAAGTACATGCTGTTCATGTATGACTTGAACAAAATATTTACTTAAAGCTTTGATGCATTTCAACATGATATATTATAATTGCAAAGAACATACAAAAATAACCTCTGTATCATAGATATAAACATGCTTTAAAATGCGTCCAGTAAAATTATAATCAAATCTGTTAAACAAACGCGTGCAGAATGCAGAATAAATCGGCGGCGAACTGATGCTGTGCATCAAAAAGGTTTCTTGTTCTTGCATTGTTTTGAAATGATGCGTTTATTGTATGTCTGAGTTGTTAAGGCATTACCGTTAAAGGTAAGGGTTAGGATCCAATTAACTGGCTCAACTCCCACACATAATGTTTCGTGAGACTGTTAAATTTTTTGTATTGTCATATCGTTTATTTTCGTTTTTCGTCAATTTGATAATTTGATGTTCTGTCATGTATTGATTAACTGAATCGTGAGGTGTATGTTTATATTATCTTTTCTTTACACTGGTTATCGCATTTTGCCAGGACTTTTACATCAAAATAAATTAACATTAAGTCAAGTACCAGGAAATATAAACAAGTAATTACTGTTTCTTTTGACAACAGCCATTGTATCCTTACTAAAAGAATTTTTTTTTAAAGTCGAAAATGCTTTTACCTATATGCAATATCTAATTGGAGCGGTTTCATTATATAGATTGCATTTTTATTTACATATTATACAATACCACCAATTACTGCAGATAACACCGAGGATAAAACATTTCCAGCTTAATTTGTAACAGTTTATGTCTCCTGTATTTAGTCCCGTCATCACGTGGTACAATATTTACGCTTAACATAACATGATGTGTATGTTAAAGGAAATGCTTGATTATACTGGATGAATAAATACTTGATTTGTGACATTGTTTGAGAGGAAAACGAGGAAATAATTAAATATTCCTTATTCTGAAGTGTTCTAATATCTGGCAAGTATACAATTCTAGATCACAATTAAAACAATGTACACAATGTACAAAAAACTACAGATTGTATACATATAGACATGGCAGTATTTCTATGTAATGCAAATTTAATATTGTACATGTATATTTTACAAATATAGCGGTAATATTTACGTTAATACGACAGGACATATTTAAAAAATTATGTAATTGAAATATAAAAATATTAAATTTATTGTTATAAAACAATTATTGTCACATCTGAAGTCAAATTTTAGAAAGCGTCATAAAATTTATATATTTTATTTCATTGATCTTATACTTCCTTGATGAGAACACACATCACACAACTGATGTAGCGAGTGATACAAGGATGTGATAAAGTTTTTTGTATGTTACACTGTACGTTCATTATTCTAAGAATTACAGGTAAGTCGCATCATAGTTAGTTCAGTAATATATTAATCAGACAAAAATAGTTCACTATGTAAACGAATGGCGCAAGCAGATAAATTGAATTAAAAAGCGACATAACTTATCCACGTGACTATAATTGTCATTTTTTCTTTTTTCAGCCGTTTTACTCCTGTCGTATAAACAATACCACAGCCACATAAGTGTGACTATTGAAATTCAAAGTAGAATTACCTAAAATAAAAATCGAAATTTTATAGCTGTGAAAAATTCAAACCCAATTTCAAACTTCTAATAGAGCTGCCAAATGAACTTAATAGAAAAACTGTATACAGATCAAATAAAGAATTATTTGTGAAGGACGCACAACAGATCATTTCTGGAACGTTTTGCTTATTTGGTAAAATGTGAAAAGTTTAAGGACGGTGGGAAAACGGAAGGAAAGTTATGATCTTATTCTCGCTTTTGTAAAGTGAGCTTAAACAGCAAAAACGACACTTGAAAAGGTATCCACTATGCATATGATCAAGCAAATCGCTTCAAACATCGTTTGCAGAAACATAAATAAGAACAAGTATCCTTTAATAGACAGTTTTGTAGCTTTAAGGTAGTACCGGAAACCGGTTATATGAGATCCCAACATTTCATACATCTACCCTTCCAACGATATGAAACAAAGAATACATTTCAACGTAAAACTCGTATAAAGATATATTGACTTTAACAGGTAAAATGATCAACATGTGCTTTATATGACCACAATTTTATCTGACGTAGTTCCCATAAATGCATGAAATGTAACTGCTGCTCAATGCATTTGAGGTACAGTAATAGTATTTGTCTCGTGTTAATAAGTTGTCTTGCTATTTTTTCCTTACTATCAACTGTATAAAGCTGTCTGTTTTGGTTTGCGACATCCAGTCACTTAACATATTTTCAAAGTTAGGATTTTACGCACAAGATTAAAAACCATATTCATTCAATATCAGAAAATATAGTGTATTTGTATAAGCAGCAAAACAGGCGAGAAATACCAGACAAATACTAGCATTTTTATACGTTGCTAACGCCCGATATTTGCTTTTTTTTCTATTGCTGTACGGATAGTATTTATTATTCGATAATTTGTTCGTTTTTCCTTCGATTTTACCCTTTGTTTAAGCCACAGAAAGAAGTCCATAAAATAAATTGAATTAAAACGAAATAAATGCTGAAACCGAATTACCGATAAGCAACATAAAAGTTTCTTTCGGTTTTGAGACTGGCAATATTACACTGAATACTAGTATGTAAACTGGCGCTGATGTGTCAGCACATAATAAAAAATCGAAAGTAACAATTATTCTATATATATATATATATATATGGACGATTTATTGTTAGTTCATCGTACACGTATATTGACAGCCATTTATAGATATCTCTATTTATAATAGAGATAGTCACAATCTTTCAATAAATGAAGGTTCTGTAAAATCACGAAACATGTTTCGGTATTTTTAAATACTGATATCTGCATATGTACTCATAACGATATATGTGTTGGAAATGAAGATATCTCCGTTTAAGCACGAACTTGCAATATATATTCTACTAGGAATAATAGTCCTCAAAATTCATGCATTCTCTTTGTTATTGTATAGCAAAGCATTGATTTGGGATAAAAGTGTAAGTTTGGTATATATGACGTCCGTTAATTTTGAAGCATATTTGTACTATATATACAAGTGCCTTAGGAAACTGTCTTGAACGCTTAATTTAGGTTATCTTCTATAGGAAATAATATATTATACAACATTCTTTCACACTCCTCACTAAAACAATAATTCGAAAGCTAAATAACCTGATATTAAATTTGGGCCTTTGTATAGTCTTTTTTTATAATTTTATTTATTTTCCAGTGTGTAGTTGAGTTATAGATGGATATTCGGAGAAAGGTAAGATATTACGAGGTAGTAGTTTTACAAATACAAAGCAATGATTCGCAAACGTAAACGTTAATGATAACCAGTCTACTTAAGTAGTAACACTAAAATACAACTGAAAACTAGTTTCGATGTTCAATCAAATTTGGAGAAATTTTCACCATAAAAAAAACGGATCAAAACCAAGTACAACAATAATATTCAAGGTATAAAAAAGGGGGACTGATACTCTTGTAATTTAGTAAGTAAGTAATATTTATTTGAAGTCGGGTAACATTTACGTAACAATAAAACCAAACTCCCTGGAGCTTTTATACCGACTATACAATAGAATATATATCGTGACACATGTTCAGACATACAAAGCATATTAAAAACAGAATTTACATAATCTAAGACAAGCAAATACACAGTTATTCATAAAGCTTAAGCAAATTTTTCAACCTTAAAGCACAACAGGCATAAAAAAAATGCCTAGAAGAAAAACTAATTAACAGTGCATAATACTAGAGAACTATACACTACTAAAGTAAAATAAAATTTTAAATGCTAAAAAAGAGAACTTAGAATACAAAATCTTCAGCAGGATATCTCTGGCAAACAGTCCATAAGATCTACAACAAGACGTCGAGTCGTTAACAGTTAAAAAGGAAACTTCGAAATTGTATTTCGTAAATTGGTTTCATGTTCTAAATGTTCCTTTAGGAAATATTGAAATTGAATGCAGCACACAATTAGTTATCATGTTTTAATTTTTCTACAATTTCCTGTAGGAAAATATAGCGTTGAAATTGAATGTACACAATTAGAAAGCAAATGTTACAATCGCGTTCTAATCACAGTTATGCTATTTTTATTTGAGGTCATTGGGATTAAATTTTTGTCATTAAATTTTAAACGTTTTATGGTAATATTAAAGACAAAGACTTGCATTACAAAATTTCACATTAAACACTATAATTGATAGTTTAGATCCCTAGTACTAGTATCAACTTTATATAATATAAACCAAATTGTCTATTGGTCTTTCATGTGAAATTTCATATCAGTAAAATGCTAATTTTATGGTACTTTATAATTTGTCCCAATAGAAAAAACATCTGTTTTACTTGGACGTAATTACTAACATCAGGAATATGTATGACATTTGTTCTATATCCGACATAATGTAAATGTATCATGCCCACAATTTTAAGTATTTATTATGCATGTATTTATTTATACTTAAGATTTTCTATAGTTCCCTGTGGTAATTCAAATCAATTTTTTTAATTAATTGTAATAACTGTATTAATTACACCTCATATAAAAATGCTGGCTTTTGATTGGTCGATAGACAGTGTATTTTTCGCACATTTCCTGGTTTTGCATCGATTTCGTCATCACAGGGGTATTCGACAAAAAATTACCCTCTGTGCCGTGGTATTTGCTTAAAATAACCCTCGCATATTATTATGCTGGAAATATTCATTCGGAAGTTTTGACTTTTACCTCGAAGTAAACGTAACATGAGTAATCAATTTTGAAAATCGGAAACGTTCCGATAGTTAAGAGTCAATAAACAGCACGCAAGTGGTCTAGTTTCACGGCTCTTTGAAATCATGATATTCGGTGTAATTAAACAGATAAATCATGTCTGGGAGGGGTATTTGTGAAAAATACCAGTCTCGAGAATCAAATTTCCCTCGCCTAGCGGCTCGGGAAATATTTCATCTCTCGACTGGTATTTTTCACAAATACCCCTCCCAGACATGATATATCTGTTTAATATACACCTGGAAAAAGTGTTAAGCACCCATTAGATTTTTTCTTCATACATATTTGAACACCTTTGGACTTATATTGGGCTGCCATTCGTTTTTAATGTGTATACTAAACCAAAATATGCATTGTTGGGAACAATGAAACATTATTTTAACCCCCCAAAAATCGTTATTTCGTTTACATATAATTTTATCTAAATATGGACGGCCTTTATTCTTTCACGTAGTCTTTAAAAAATATTGTCACCGAAATCTCCAAATTGTTATTTAATTGTCCAATCACACTTGAAAACGTCAATCAGAAACACCAAATTGATAATTAGCCGTCGGGCATATCAACCGTTAGCATGAATGACTGCTGCAACCCTTGTGTCGCATACTGCCAGTTAGGCGTCCAATTGGTTGAAGCGTTATCTGTCGCCATTTCCGGTTTAATTAAGTTCTAAATGTTGCAAGTTCTGTGGAGGAGGTTCCAGAGCTTGTAATCGCCTACCCAATACATCCCTTAGATGCTCGATTGGTGTGAGAGGTTTCTTCTTGCAGGCCACGGAAGAGTGGTCAAAGCTTCGTTTTCCAGATATGCCCTTACTACCCTGGAACGATGAGGTCTAGCGTTGTCATCCATGTCATCCAACTAACTGTAATAGTAATTAACGTATACGATCGGTTCTTACTTTCCCCCGTGTCGCTAGTTTACTGAGATAGATATTATGATTTCCTTTATCATTTACTATGTATAATTTGCTGAGATAATATCTGCAACTGTAATAAGAATAACTTGTTGTGATGGAAAAATATTTAAATAGCTTAAAATAAAGGTAAGAAAAATTGTGTACAGTATCTTGTTTTTTGTCTAAACTGCTTGAAATCATGAGTATTGGGAGATGTTGATTAACCCACTTAAACAAAGGTTTACACTCTTAGACAAATATAAACATAGAGTTTAGTATTTTAGATATTATGTAGCGGATAATATTTTTAGAAAATATTTTTTACTAAACAAACGTTTCATTGCGTGAAGTGTGTTTGTTACTATACGCTGACTTTGGTAACCAAAATTTATAACAAAATATAAGAATTTCTATAATCCGAAACTCAACATCTGAACCAAGAAACAACAAAAACCGGAGACAGCAACTCCACTGAAAACAATATCCGATATCATATGTGATTCTAAAGTGATTCTAAAACGGCATTTAAAATTAAATGAGATCAAAGATATACCAAGGTTAATAGAATTTACTATTCCAGACGCGTGTTTCATATAATCGTTTTAAAGCCTAAGCGACTACACTTTTTTCTAATAGTGTTTTGGCCCTAGATAAAATCAAAGTAACAATATACAAGACAGTGACTACACAGACAACAGAAAGAAACAAACAAATAAGTAACAAGAACAAAGGGATCATACCAGAAGTTAAAACGATTGGGAGTATGCAGCGTTACTATTGTGACCTCTCGTATAACTAAAGGTTTTGTGAGGTTGCGAAAGAATGGAAATATTATCCAAGAATATCAGTCACGTTCTGCGAGTCATACTTCAGAATGATTAACCTTTTTTTTTTTAATTTTTTAATTAACTATCAAAAACCATTAAGCATTATTCTTTCACTGAACAACAATCCTCTGTTAAGGACATTACTTCAGGAATTGCAAGCCGGGAATATTCGATAAGATGCGATATATTGTCTCCGTAAGTGATTTAGAATGCTTTAAATCCGAGATAAGTGTTTTACTGTTTGTCCATACAATTTGTAGTTAACAGCGATTAATGATGGTATTCTTGAACTAAAAGAAACAGACCAACGGATAAGAACATATCTTAAATCTGTTCGGTACGTATTATTTAATGAGTTAATTAAAAAAACTTGTGCATGTTGTCCTTAGCTGACGGTGAAATCTTACATACCAGTTTTATTAAGAATAACACATTAGTAAATGTTTAATTGATAGATTGTATTTCCTTTCGACAGTAAATTACAAGAAATTATAAATTTTATTAATTAAAAGATTGCAAACCTATAAGAAATTTATTTTACAGGAGAAATGGTCTGGAAAACGCAGTGGAACAATTTAAAAGTAAGTAACTCGTAGATAAATTGCATCAAATATATTCGAAAATTTAAAATTTGTTTTAAACTTTTTATCTTACTATACTTTATCTAGCTATTCAAAGAGTCGAATAGAATAAATATGTTACAATTCCGATTCAGATACAATTCCGAAAATACAAATTATTTACAATAACGTTATGAGTAAAAATGGGAACAAAACTTGCGATAATTATCAATTAACATTACAGAGCTTGAGAAACGTGTTTACAGTTTAGAGATACAGTATGATCAAAATCAAAATTCCATCATTGAAGTTGAGCAGTTAAGCATGACTTTATTGGAAAAGGTTGAGCAATTAGGTAATGTGCTCACTACGCTTCAAAATGAGGAAGAACATCGTTTATACAAGGAAGTACCATCGGAATTATATCTTGATAGCGGAGGAATATCAAACAAGAGCGAAGTAAGTATCTCTTCAAGAATAGATTACCCCGAAGAAGATGACATTTATAAACAATCTAATATAGGCGCAAATGATGAAACAATGACTACAGTATTCAATCTTGTGGCTGAAAATGATTGTGACAATATTATGTGTAAAGGTGACACGCTAAAAACCGACTGTAACTTAGTTGATAATTGTATTTGTGTGACCAATTATCCCCAGCCTATCAAAACTCAGATATTTAAAACAACGGATATGACGACTTCAGTGATGCCACAGAAAAACCAAAATGCAGATTTTAAAGAAACGTTTACCACGGTTTCTGGAACAAACTCTGGTTTTAAAGACGAGAAAGAAAAGAACATTTGTAAGAGTACGTTTGGATACAAACGCAAGTTTTCAAATATAGATGTAGACAATCGTGTTAAATTTCACGCCAATATGGCAGCCCATGACGAGAAGCTAATCTCATCTAATGACGAAATTCAGACTAAGCCAGCAACCCAGCCAATAGCGAGTGAAAATATAAAACCTACGATGGTGACAAACAAAAGGTAACCTTTGAAGGCAGACAAACTATTTTGGTTTAACGAATTTCATTGACATATTTTAAAGCAGAACTTTACAATAATATAAGAGAGAGAAAAAACTCAGAAAAGTATACATTTGCATTTTAAATTAAATATATACGTCAGTATAATGTTAACGCATCTAATATCAATTTAAGAATCATCTCTTTTTTATTTTACACAACTTCTGTAGATCTTTTACCCCCAAGCTAGATCCTGCAATTCCTGAACTGGAATGTCAAAACTGCATATTTAAAACTGGTATGTTTTTGAATATTTAACACAATTTGTTTTATTTTAAACTACCAGTTTACTATATGCATGCATAGGGTGTCTGAATTTTCAACGTGTAAAATTTGTGTCATGTCAAGCACTGGAATTATACAATATAATATTACAAACATTCCAAATTCAATAAATGCATACAAAAGTAAATAGCCTTTGATGACAAATATTTGGGTGTATATATCAGGGTGTATTCCTTTATAAATAAAAGAAACATCACAAGCGTAAAGAATATATATATATATATATATATATATATATATATATAATGTCCTGAAAGCGGATAACAAATAACGCTTATTTGTAAGAGCGGAACATTTGAAGCGCTGAATACAGTACACTTGTAGTTTCTGTCGAAAGAATTATTAGGAAAAGCCCTTGTTACAATACCACGTTCTAACACGTTCTAATAATGTTTTTAAATGTTTTATATACATCCAGATAACACCGAACAGCCAAGAGAAATTGAGGATTGGTTAGAATTGTCAAGACAGACTAGTGCATTCTGTAAGAATAACAAAACTAATGCAAAATATAATAAAGTGCTCAGTTTGTGATGAACATTTTTTATTACATCTGTTGATTACATTTATTACAAAATTTGTTTAAATTTTTGTACAGACATCTTAAATTAAACTTCATATGCCAAAATAAATATCATGTAAACGAGGCATAATGTATTAAAACATTTTAATATTTTATTTCTTTGTAGTCAAATGTAGAATTCAGTCTAATATGTGCAAACGTGGAAACGGGCAAAATATGATTCTAGTGTTAGACTGTTCTGAACGCGTTAGAGGAAAGACATTTGAAAACATAAAAGAATTGGCGCTACAATTTGTCGATGGTATATTTAGTATTTTAAGAAGTCGCTTTTTGTAAAGCATACATATCCTATAATGTGGATATATGAAAACAGAATCATTACTGCTAATGGTAAATTTAAACTCGTATACATTAGACGAAATAAATAGCAATCAAAAGCATAAATACAATATTCTTTCTATGTACAGATAGCTACACTTAGCACTTAGCTTAATAAAAATAATTTTATGCAGTAGAAATCGTTATTATTTTTGTCATGTGTCATCTTCATATATGGGTCCTTAATAAAAAAAATAAAAACCCATTTTAATAAATTTTATTGCTGGGAGAAGTAGGTTACTGGTAAATTTAAAATAGAAACATTCTTAAAACATAAGACAGTGTAGTTATACCTCCCTAAGTTGCAAGTAAGAGATCAATTTATACATAATTTTTAATTCATTCGAGCAGGAGTGGAGCAAGTTTATCAAACACTTGGTCTTGAAGACAATATAGGACTTGCAGTGTTCGGTGGCCAGACGAAACTTGTGCACGAGTCAACTAGTAACTACAGCTTGTTAAAGGAGCTCATAGGTATACTTCTAACACTTCTTAATAAGAATTTCCTTAGGGCATATTTGTATAACCCTGCAAGCATTATATCAGACACGGTTTTCTTAAATCTTCATTTACCTCTAATCAGTTCTCTTATTGTGGCCTAACCACATCGGCTTTTGTTCGAGAAATTTTTTGTCTTTTTGTTAATGTTTTATTCAAATAAGTAACAGTTTTCTAATTTTCTACCAATTCCTCATGTTCGGTTGTATAATTGTGTGTGTGTGTGTCTGTGTGCCATTTCAAAATTATTGTATCTTGATTTGTAAGGGCAACAAGTACCAGAAGGAGATGCACCACTTCTAGGAGGACTGCTGATGGGAATGTCTGGTGTACTAGCAGGTGATATTTTGTTTACATTCTTTAGTGTCAATGAAAGCTAATTAAATAGGAAAATAAAACAAAATAGCACAAAATATATGTAGAATCAGCTAAATGGAATTGTTTTTAAAATAAGTTGATATTTTTCCAATTCTATTACGATTGTTTCAAAATATCGTCATCGTTTTAAACTTGTTTTAAATTTTCATCTTTTGTCGCATTTTTGAACCACAACACATATTTTTGCAGGTCCTTCAATTTCAAGGAAGGGCTGCAAAATTCATGGTCGTATGATTGTTTTAACTGACGGGTCACCTCGAAATGGAGTGCACGACTTTGCAGCCAGAACTCAGTTGAACAAATCGTATTTTTTAGGAGATTTTCGTGTAAGCTTATATTTATATTATAACCGCGACACATATCACATGTTATACATTTATATTCAGCGAAATTCATAACAAACGTTTAAATATTAATTTTATATCAGCGTTTATTATGAAACTACAGATTCTAGATGCAAAAATGTTTTCATTAACATTAACAAATATACTTGTGACATTAAAATGCTATTCTTTCCCCATTTGTCATATGGTAACTGTTGTGTCGTAAATAGTAGTGTACAGTATAGAATTGTTTAAGTTTAATGTTTAATATTTTAAACACAGAAATCGGAATATTTCTGCCTATAACTAAAGCCATTTCCTTATTTCAATTCAGGGCGACGCAGAAATACGAGGCGTGATACGAATGATAGTAAATGCAGATATTAAAATATACCATGTTCCGATAGGGAAGCTACGTCATAATGCTGTATGTATTTTAGTAATGCAAGGAAGTTTAAAATTGCTTCAAAAATGTAGTCAAATACAATGCAAAAACCCCTTAGCATGGATGATACGTAATTTAGCAGGTACAGTCAGCACACCGTGGTGTATTGGGCATTATTTAGCCATTCAATATCGAGATATTAATCTGATCAGTGTGCAATGACAACAAAATATTAACACATGGGATGTAAAAATATTATGTTTAGTCAAAATAGTGAAGTATATGATTTAGTATTTTTAGTAAATATTATTACAGTAAACTTTCCATTCAGGCACTCGAGCAAGCAGTTAACGATACCAATGGCAAAATAGTACAACCGACAGAGATGTATCGATTAATTAGGATGAGTCAAGTAGTGGTAAGTCCCATGTGCATGCCAACCTACCTGGAGATTATTACTTCTTGAACAATCCAAAACTGTAATAAATTTGTTTGACAGAAGATGTGATGATTTTGGTTTTGTAACATTAAACATTTACTCTTTTAATTGCAATGTAATGTAATGTAATGCCTCCGTGCGTTTGACACCTTTATATATAATTGTTGGTGATGTTTTGGATTCGGACGAACAGGTTTTATTCTCCTTTTCCCTGAAGTAATAGTTCCAAACTAGAATCTTCAATCAAATGAATCGATCTCTTTTAGATTTTATTTTACAACAATGTCGCTAGTACGTTTTGCTTCGAGTCGAAATAATTAAATTTTTGCTTGTTTCACTTGTTTAACTGACGAGATTAGTTATACAAAAGGGCGATTGGAAGAATAAATGTTTTAATCTTGGTATCTTTAATGATTTTTCATTGTTTGTGTGTGTATGTTCTCTTTGACAATAGGATCTTGCCATTGAAGTAGCATGTAAACTGAGAAACACTTCTGACAGTTCAAACAGGGAGGCAATAGCACGAAGAATTAGAGAAGACACTGATGACCCTCATGCAAGTTATTTATTCATTAATTACATAATGTATATACATCTAAGAAACCTTCTTTTACAAATCTTGGTAATTTCCCCTTTTTGTATATTTAAACCGGAAATAAACTAGTAGTGTATTGCATTGCTTGTATGATTAAATTCTTTTGCTCTATACATTAATTGAATAAAAACTCCTAAAAATTGGACAAATATAATTTCTCATCCATTAAGTAGCAGAATTTTTTAAGACAGTACATTTGTTACAATACACAATCTTGTTTATAAAGCGCAATATTGTTTGGCTATCTAATGGTAATTTATAATCTCATGCATTGTTCTTGCGGCAACAGACACGATATTTATTTTTAAAAGTCTGCAAAGAGTATGGGTAAATGTGAAAACCATAAGCTCCTGTAAGACCAACAGTGAAATTGAAGTAGAGTTGAGATATAAAGGATCTAACACCGGTGAGAGGACAAGACGGAACCGGTTATTGATTCTCTTTCTCACTATCCCGTAAAAGCAACTCTTATGCTGAAAGATGTCCAGAGCTTTCTACCCTGAAATTAGTCACAAATGATTTTTCTAAATTCTCTAGATACTTTCTTTAATTGATGATTGTTATAATAATAGTTAGTAAAAAAAGTGTAAGTGACGTAGCATGACATAAAAAAAATCCAAGTACACAACATTATACGTGCAATTATGTTTTTTAAAAACCACATTATGGTTTACAAATCAAAACTGACAACAACTCAAAGCACAGTTTGGCGTGTTTTACTAAAATCGAAATAAATTGGCATAATACGCATGCAGAACGATATTTATATATTGAACGCAATATAGAAGGATTAGATCTATAAAAGAAGTAAGAATTCGTTCTACAAAAGAAAAATGTAGAAACATTTCACATTTGTGTATAATTTATTAGTAAATCAGTAATGGCTGCTAATTATTTGTTGTTATTTAAATATGGTGTGCTTTATATTCATAACTTGTTTTCATGAGCGCAAGGTAAAAATCATGAATATTATTCCACCCACATTTAACCAATAATCACTCAAACAACGACATACATAATTTATAAAGATCATATTATAACAATTAAAACATCGTATAGCTGTTCCTAGATCCTTTTTTTCAATCATATATACAGTCCAGTTTATGCTCCCAGTATAAGAAATATGCATATGATAAACTAAATAGCATATTTATTAATTTAACAAATAACAAATAATATCTTGGCGACAGCAGCACAAAAGAAGACAAACATATCCATATGCACACCATTAATTAATTGAATACGTACTATTATGTTACATTATATAGTACTTATGTTAAAAAGTACACTTAAAGTTAATTTGAAATTATAAACTTTGAAAGATCTCATCTCATAAAATATAATCATTGTATTGTAAGTATTGGCCTTCAAATGCTATAAATTCCATATAAAATTAAAGACTGCATAAGATTTGGTGTTTCCCGTATCCTTTCTGCACAGGATGACTGTATTGATTTAGTGTTGGAGTATATGAACCCTCTGTCACGTGACATCAAAAAAGGAAAATTTGCAGAATTGACTTGTTATTCTTTACAACTTGGTGACAGAGTAAGACGGGGCCCTGATTGGAGATTTAAAAACCAAGATTCTAACATGCCGGGCACAGTGATAGGTAGAGAGGATCTGCGTAAGAATTTATTATTTTTAGAATATTTCAAATTTTTTATGAGACACAAACGCTCTTTGTTTGGTAAAAGGATGGCACCTGTTACATTTAATAGGAATTATTTTAATATTGTTGACAAGTTGTATTTCCTGCATGAGTTAATTGTCATTATTCATGTTTAAGTTGACTAAGTCTATATATAACTTCCATATATATTGGTTGGTAGTATCCGTATAGGATTATTGTTACCCATACGCCTATGGGTTTAACAATATAGCAGCAGTGTATTGGGAAATAATTTTTGAAATGTTTACATTTTCTAGATTGGGTCCAAGTAGAATGGGATAGTGGTCAAAAGAACAGATATGAATACAATGAAAACTCGAACATATACACTCTGAAAAAAGTATACGAACCCCGAAGATTGACGGATGAAATGGTAGCTGTTGGATGTAGAGTTGTCAGAGGTAAATTTTTAGTAAATGGAGAAATTGTTAACTTTTTTGTCGGTAGAAAAAAATCAAAAAGGATATCAAGAGAAGCAACAATGTAATCTTTTTACTGTTTTTCTAACATTTTGAATAGCATAGAAGTTAATATTTAATATTGCATAACAGGTCCGGATTGGAGATTTAGGGACGAGGACGGAGGTCGTGGAAATTTTGGGACAGTATTAAAAGTCAAGGAAAATGGAACAGTAGTAGTATGTATAATCCTAGCTCCTGTATCATATCAGTAGTAGTATGTATAATCCTAGCTCCCGTATCATATCATAGTAGTATTATAATCCTAGCTCCTGTATCATATCAGTAGTAGTATGTATAATCCTAGCTCCTGTATCATATCATAGTAGTATGCATAATCCTAGCTCCTGTATCATATCAGTAGTGGTTTGTATAATCCTAGCTCCTGTATCATATCAGTAGTAGTATGTATAATCCTAGCTCCTGTATCATAGTAGTATGTATAATCCTAGCTCCTGTATCATAGTAGTATGTATAATCCTAGCTCCTGTATCATAGTAGTATGTATAATCCTAGCTCCTGTATCATAGTAGTATGTATAATCCTAGCTCCTGTATCATATTGCAATTTAATTATGTATTGATGACGGTCAATTAGACTTTTAGTCCAACTGGTATTCAAAGTGAAATGTCCAATCAATAAACGAAATTCCAAAGGTTATATTCAAAATAAGTTGAAGTCCTAAACAGTCCTGAATTAATACATCCACTGGTACAAAAAGTTATATCCAGTGTTCCGCACTAATGAAATTTGTATATACTATGAAATCCAACCAAATGTTATATACTATTAAAATAATCCAGATAACATCGCTATCTGAAATCTATGCAAATTACATGTTTGTAAGTCGTTTATATACATCTCCTAGCTGACTTGCAAACAATGTAATTATTATAAAGTTTTGTTGTAAACAAATACAAAAAACACATATAAGACTAAACAAATATAAATACATAACACATTAAAAAAGGGCAAATATTCCTTTTCTTTTTGAAGTAGACATACTTTTTCAGTGACAGTCAAACGTTGCATCATATTCACCATCCTATGTTTCCAGCTATTGTTTTACATGTTATAACACTTGTTATTGTCCAGCTGATCTCTGAACGTAAAACATTCAATCAATTAAAACAAAACACAACAAGTTAAACTTTGTCACCATGTCCGATAGGTCAGATGGGACTGTAAACGAACGGGACTTTATAATTTCGGATGTAATGGAGTATTTGAGGTAATGGTCTGGTAAGTAAATTTACATATTTATTTAAAATTTATTGTAACGAAACACGTTTTTTTTTACCAACATTCCTTTTTATTTACCGATTTCAAGTCGAAAAACAATATCAAAATAATTCCTGTTTTGAAAGTAGTTTATCAATGAAATATGGGGCATCGGTGGCCGAGTGGTTAAGGTAGTTCGTCTTATATTGATCACGTGGTCTGTCCGAGGTTCAAATCTCACTGCGGGTAGGGTGTACACGACTTAAATCTTAATTGACAAGTTTTACCACCGAAGGTCGGGGGTTTTCTCCGCGTATTTCGGCTTCCTCTCCCAATAAAACTGAACGCTATTCATCATGCGAACCAACAAATAATCAATTAAATTTGTTCAACATTTGATCAAAAAACGGACAGGAAATATACAAATACTTTTGAAAACTATGTCGAAGCTGTGTTTACAGCAACATTCGGGCAGCTCCAGCGTACGGTGTGTACATTTAACAACTTATACGTTATTCTAGAGCCTGCGATCGTTATTCCGATTTTCTAGACCGATCATTGCTGTTGACTGCTAAACTACTCAAACAAGGGTTTGTTGTACCTAGGTTGATATCTCTCCAGAAGTTCTATGGTCGGCACCACGACTTAATTGATAGTTATGGGAAATCAGTGTCTCAAATACGATCTGACATTTTCGCTGAGTCATAGGTAGTGTTTCCTATTCCTGGATTTGACTTTTCCCAGACAAGACAATGAGTAACTCGACGGGTTTCTAATAAGAGGCAGGCACTGCTTACTCGTCCGGAGCACCTGACTGCACCCATGGTTTTTATTGGGTTCGGGTTATACTCTTTCTGTGTTTTATGTTTTTGTGTTGTGTTTGTCTATATCCGGATTTGTAACTGTCCCTTGGCTTTTGGCTCTTGTTGTTCGGTCGGTTTTATTTTTTTGCTATTTTTTTTAATAAAACATATATTTCTTTTTTTTTTTGTTACAACTTTTCCTAAATAAAAAAAAGTATTGATGAAAGAAATAAAAATAAGATGTTACCCAGTAACAAGAACCTAACATACACCAGAGTGAAGCTAGCCGGCAATTCTAGCCGTCAATACCGCTATCCGTCAATAACGCTATCCGTCAATAATTCAGCCCGCGAAAATATTCATTTAGGCGAGTTCGAGTAACGTATGAAAAGTAATTAAATTTTAACTTGAGTTATCTCTCTTTTGACACCTGACTCTCAAACCGGACTTGACGGTGACTATTTCCTTTCCTATTTAGTTACATTTTTACATTTTTAGAATAGTAGTGCCAATTGTCACAATAAAAAAAAATATGCAGCGCTGAAACATAAAAATTAATTAAGTTTATTATTAATTTTTTAATGAGTAAAGGATTATGTTAGTGCTTCATCGCACGCTTTTACATTAAAAATGGCTGGTGTATTTCTATCACACTATTCCGTATTTTCTTTTCTTTCTTTTCTTTTTCTTTTTACATTTATATCTTAACCAAACGACTTTTGTATAGTTTAAACAACGGAAATCATACGAACTTAAATTTATTAGCTTCAGACATGTAACAATTCCACTATTATAAATAGGAGTGTACAAGAGAGAAGAAAACGTCGTTAATTCCGTTTACTTCTGTTACAGTACGTTTCATAGGATAATTCTATAGTTCTACATTTAAGGATTTTCGAAAATAATACTAATTTAAAGATTGAACAGTGGTCAATAACACATCTGGTAAATAGTAGGACCACAATTTGGCGTCACTATACCTTGAATACTTGGACAAACTTCCGGTGTTCGAGTATTCTGTGTCTAAATTAAGTGATGACATTTATTCCACATCTAGGACTTTACACCCTTTCCAATCGCCGTAGCCTAAGAGTCAATTAATAGTCAGGAAGGTCCATAATCTATATCGTGAATACTTGGGCCAACTTTTGGTTTTCTAATTATTCCAATCTGAATTAAGTGAAAATGACCGAAGTAATTTCTCTTATCCTGCTGGAACGTCGCACCCGAGTCAATGGTCATGGATTTTGGGTTAATAAGACGATAGTTTAGTAGATCATTAACCTATATCATGAATACCTGGGTAAACTTGCTGTGTTCGAGATATCAGGTCTGAATTACGTGAGAAATGACGCGTATGTTGACATTTCTCCCCGTGCTAAGACTTCACACCCCTTTCAATCGCCATGGTTCGACTGTAAATTAAGAGGGAACTTTAGTAGGTAATTAACCTATATCATGAATACCTGGGCGAACTCCAGGTGTTCGAGATATCGGGGTCTGAAGTAAGTGAAAAATGACTCATATGTTGACATTTTTTCCCGAGCTAGGTCTTCACACCCCTTTCAATCGCGATGGGTCTGCTGTAAATTGAGAGAAGACTTTAGTAGGTCATTAACCTATATCATGAATACTTGGGCCAATTCTAGGTGTTCGAGATATCGGGGTCTGAAGTAAGTGAAAAATGACTCATATGTTGGCATTTTTTCCCGAGCTAGGTCTTCACACCACTTTCAATCGCGATGGGTCTGCTGTAAATTGAGAGAAGACTTTAGTAGGTCATTAACCTATATCATGAATACTTGGGCCAATTCTAGGTGTTCGAGATATCGGGGTCTGAAGTAAGTGAAAAATGACTCATATGTTGATATTTTTTCCCGAGCTAGGTCTTCACACCACTTTCAATCGCGATGGGTCTGCTGTAAATTGAGAGAAGATTTTAGTAGGTCTTTAACCTATATCATGAATACTTGGGCCAACTTCCAATGTTCGAGATATCGGAGTCTGAATTGCGTGAAAAAATGACTCATATGTTGACATTTATTCCCGTGCTAGGTCTTCACACCCCTTTCAATAGCCATGGGTCTACTGTAAATTAAGAGGAGACTTTAGTAGGTCTTAAACCTATATCATGAGTACTTGAGCCAACTTCCGGTGTTCGAGATATCCGGGTCTGAATTAAGTGAAAAATGACTTGTATGTTGACATTTATTCCCGTGCTAAGTCTTCACACCCATTTCAATCGCCATGGGTCTACTGAATAATGAGAGGGGACTTTAGTAGGTCATTAACCTATATCATGAATACTTGGGCCAACTTCCAGTTTTCGAGATATCGGAGTCTGAATTACGTGAAAAATAACTCGTATGTTGATATTTATTCCCGTGCTAGGATTTCACACCCCTTTCAATCCCCATGGGTTTACTGTAAATTGATAGAGGACTCTAGTAGGTCATTAACCTATACCATGAATACTTGGACCAACTTCCGGTGTTCGAGATATCTGGGTCTGAATTACGTCAAAAGTGACTTGTATGTTGATATTTATTCCCGTTCTAGGATTTCACACCCCTTTCAATCGCCATGGGTCTAGTGTATATTGAGAGAAGACTTAAGTAGGTCTTTAACCTATATCATGAGTACTTGGGCCAACTTCCGGTGTTTGAGATATCGGGGTCTGAATTACGTGAAAAATGACTTGTATGTTGACATTTATTCCCGTGTTAGGTCTTCACACCCCTTTCAATCGCCATGGGTCTACTGTAAATTAAGAGAAGACTTTAGTAGGTCTTTAACCTATATCATGAGTACTTGGGCCAACTTCCGGTGTTCGAGATATCCGGGTCTGAATTAAGTGAAAAATGACTTATATGTTGACTATTATTCCCGTGCTTAGTCTTCACACCTATTTCAATCGCCATGGGTCTACTGAATAATGAGAGGGGACTTTAGTAGGTCATTAACCTATATCATGAATACTTGGGCCAACTTCCAGTTTTCGAGATATCGGAGTCTGAATTACGTGAAAAATAACTCCTATGTTGATATTTATTCCCGTGCTAGGATTTCACACCCCTTTCAATCCCAATGGGTTTACTGTAAATTGATAGAGGACTCTAGTAGGTCATTAACATATATAGTGAATAGTTGGGCCAACTTCCGGTGTTCGAGATATCGGAGTCTGAATTACGTGAAAAGTGACTTGTATGTTGACATTTATTCCCGTGCCAGGTCTTCACACCCCTTTCAATCGCCATGGGTTTACTGTAAATTGAGAGAAGATTTTAGTAGGTCATTAACCTATACGATGAATACTTGGGCCAACTTCCGGTGTTCGAGATATCGGGGTCTGAATTACGTCAAAAGTGACTTGTATGTTGACATTTATTCCCGTGCTAGGTCTTCACACCCCTTTCAATTGCCATGGGTCTACTGTAAATTAAGAGAAGACTTTAGTAGGTCTTTAACCTATATCATGAGTACTTGGGCCAACTTCCGGTGTTCGAGATATCCGGGTCTGAATTAAGTGAAAAATGACTTATATGTTGACTATTATTCCCGTGCTTAGTCTTCACACCTATTTCAATCGCCATTGGTCTACTGAATAATGAGAGGGGACTTTAGTAGGTCATTAACCTATATCATGAATACTTGGGCCAACTTCCAGTTTTCGAGATATCGGAGTCTGAATTACGTGAAAAATAACTCCTATGTTGATATTTATTCCCGTGCTAGGATTTCACACCCCTTTCAATCCCCATGGGTTTACTGTAAATTGATAGAGGACTCTAGTAGGTCATTAACATATATAGTGAATAGTTGGGCCAACTTCCGGTGTTCGAGATATCGGAGTCTGAATTACGTGAAAAGTGACTTGTATGTTGACATTTATTCCCGTGCCAGGTCTTCACACCCCTTTCAATCGCCATGGGTTTACTATAAATTGAGAGAAGATTTTAGTAGGTCATTAACCTATATCATGAATACTTGGGCCAACTTCCGGTGTTCGAGATATCGGGGTCTGAATTACGTCAAAAGTGACTTGTATGTTGACATTTATTCCCGTGCTAGGTCTTCACACCCCTTTCAATTGCCATGGGTCTACTGTAAATTGAGAGAAGACTTTAGTAGGTCAATAACCTATACCATGAATACTTGGGCCAACTTCCGGTGTTTGATATAACGGGGTCTGAATTACGTGAAAAATGACTTGTATGTTGACATTTATTCCCGTGCTAGGTCTTCACACCCATTTCAATCGCCATGGGTCTACTGTAAATTGAGAGAAGACTTTAGTAGGTCATTAACCTATATCATGAATACTGGGGCCAACTTCCAATGTTCTAGAGATCGGGGTCTGAATTACGTCAAAAATGACTAGTATGTTGACATTTATTCCCGTGCTTAGACTTCACACCCCTTTCAATCGCCCTGGGTCTACTGTGAAATGAGAGGGGTCTTTAGTAGGTCATTAACCTATATCATGAATACTTGGGCCAACTTTCGGTGTTCGAGATATCGGGGTCTGAATTACGTTAAAAATAACTCGTATGTTGATATTTATTCCCGTGCTAGGATTTCACACCCCTTTCAATCGCCATGGGTCTAGTGTAAATTAAGAGAAGACTTTAGTAGGTCTTTAACCTATATCATGAGTACTTGGGCCAACTTCCGGTGTTCGAGATATTAGGGTCTGAATTAAGTGAAAAATGACTTGTATGTTGACATTTATTCCCGTGCTAAGTCTTCACACCCATTTCAATCGCCATGGGTCTACTGAATAATGAGAGGGGACTTTAGTAGGTCATTAACCTATATCATGAATACTTGGGCCAACTTCCAGTTTTCGAGATATCGGAGTCTGAATTACGTGAAAAATAACTCGTATGTTGATATTTATTCCCGTGCTAGTATTTCACACCCCTTTCAATCCCCATGGGTTTACTGTAAATTGATAGAGGACTCTAGTAGGTCATTAACCTATACCATGAATACTTGGGCCAACTTCCGGTGTTCGAGATATCTGGGTCTGAATTACGTCAAAAGTGACTTGTATGTTGATATTTATTCCCGTTCTAGGATTTCACACCCCTTTCAATCGCCATGGGTCTAGTGTATATTGAGAGAAGACTTAAGTAGGTCTTTAACCTATATCATGAGTACTTGGGCCAACTTCCGGTGTTCGAGATATCCGGGTCTGAATTAAGTGAAAAATGACTTGTATGTTGACTATTATTCCCGTGCTTAGTCTTCACACCTATTTCATTCGCCATGGGTCTACTGAATAATGAGAGGGGACTTTAGTAGGTCATTAACCTATATCATGAATACTTGGGCCAACTTCCAGTTTTCGAGATATCGGAGTCTGAATTACGTGAAAAATAACTCGTATGTTGATATTTATTCCCGTGCTAGGATTTCACACCCCTTTCAATCCCCATGGGTTTACTGTAAATTGATAGAGGACTCTAGTAGGTCATTAACATATATAGTGAATAGTTGGGCCAACTTCCGGTGTTCGAGATATCGGAGTCTGAATTACGTGAAAAGTGACTTGTATGTTGACATCTATTCCCGTGCCAGGTCTTCACACCCCTTTCAATCGCCATGGGTTTACTGTAAATTGAGAGAAGATTTTAGTAGGTCATTAACCTATACGATGAATACTTGGGCCAACTTCCGGTGTTCGAGATATCTGGGTCTGAATTACGTCAAAAGTGACTTGTATGTTGATATTTATTCCCGTTCTAGGATTTCACACCCCTTTCAATCGCCATGGGTCTAGTGTATATTGAGAGAACACTTAAGTAGGTCTTTAACCTATATCATGAGTACTTTGGCCAACTTCCGGTGTTCGAGATATCCGGGTCTGAATTAAGTGAAAAATGACCTGTATGTTGACATTTATTCCCGTGCTAGGTCTTCACACCCCTTTCAATCGCCATGGGTCTACTGTAAATTGAGAGAAGACTTTAGTAGGTCATTAACCTATATAGTGAATAGTTGGGCCAACTTCCGGTGTTCGAGATATCGGAGTCTGAATTACGTTAAAAATGACTTGTATGTTGACATTTATTCCCGTGCTAGGTCTTCACACCCCTTTCAATCGCCATGGGTCTACTGTAAATTGAGAGAAGACTTTAGTAGGTCTTTAACCTATATCATGAGTACTTGGGCCAACTTCCGGTGTTCGAGATATCGAGTCTGAATTACGTCATGTATGTTGACATTTATTCCCGTGCTAGGTCTTCACACCCCTTTCAATCGCCATGGGTCTACTGTAAATTGAGAGAAGACTTTAGTAGGTCTTTAACTTATATCATGAGTACTTGGGCCACCTCCCGGTGTTCGAGATATCGGGTCTGAATTACGTCATGTATGTTGACATTTATTCCCGTTTTCACATTTTCATTTTTTGTTGTTTTAAAACAAATTAGTTTTAAAGTATTATTTTTTAAAATTATATAACCTTGGTATTTTATTTAACATTATTTTATTTTATGTAGTTCGTACTCTTTTTGACATTTAAATTAAAAAAAATATATATTATTAAAATTATTATTATAAGTTTGAGCATGCAATTTACACCAAAATTTCAAATATAGATACACAAATACACAAATTTAAAGTATTTTAAAAATGTATTTGTCAAAAGTAATATTTCATATGCAAGTAATGTCGTTGATGTATATATCTGAAAGATTTCAAACCATTCCTCCTTTATGGGTCACGAGAGAGTTTAATCAACAACAATTTATTTTGGACATTATTTACAGTTATTTTTATGAACTGTGAACGTTTTGAAGTAATAATATATATTCTAATTAGCTTTACATCCATAATAATGGCGTTGGTAACGATAAAATAAAAGCGGATTTATTGCCGATGTCCCACTTAATACAATTTTACAGTTCTGACTGTCCCACACTAAACAAATTATATTGAATAACACAATGTAATTACTGTTTAATTTTCAATATTAAATCAAAATAAATTTTATTGCATGACATACTTGTAGTTTTATATGAAATAGATGTATTAAAAAAAGCTTTGAAGAAATATTTCTGTAAAAAATATAATAACAACATTTTTATTTCAGATAAACTATTACAGTTGTTATATTTATTTATTTATTTATTTATTTATTTATTTATTTATTTATTTATTTATTTATTTATTTATGTATTTATTTATTTATTTATTTATTTATTTATTTATTTATTCATTCATTCATTCGTTCATTCAATGAAGTAACTTGTCTTTATTAATGTATCTTCCCATTATCAAACTTAGGTGTCTCCATTTATCCAACTTGTATTTATCTTACCCGTTTGTAAGGTGTTATTTGAACAGTGCAAGGTAATTTGTTTCATTCAATTAGAATTTTGAGCATAAAAATGTACGAAAATTATTTATTTTAAATTAAAAAGATGTTTCAAATGAATATTTTGAAGAATCAAAATGTGGGGTTTTTACTGTTGTTAATACGTTTTCACGAACGCTAAAAAATTTACACAATGTAAACATTCCATAGTAAGCATGGTTTACATTACATTTATACGCAGTATCCAACATTGTAAAGCTTGGTTAAAGTTGTTTTTTATTGCAAGCTCTAATTGATATATATTCTGCACTAATTATATTTCTATTTAAATTATAATATAGTCTATTGATGTACAAGTACTTTTATGCTGCTTATTTAATACATAGTTTTAATGCTTTAATTGATCTTTTGTATTAAAGAACTCATAGATTTACAATCTCATAGGACAGTATTACTAGGGTTATCATTTCTGCACATTTATGACGTCATAATACGTGTGTCGTTAAGGCCTATGTTTTATTAACAAATGCTTCGTTGAATGTTAAATTTTAAATTTTAAACATTCAGTTTTGTTCGGCCCTTTTTATAGTTCTTAATTTTAGATAAACTTATTACATACATATAAGTGTAGGTACAACTACCTGTATCACGTCTCGACAGTTGCATACCTTCCACATCACAACAAGTCCCCATGCGTCTCGTATTGATTGTTGTTGTTTGTTTGATGGTGTTTACCGCCACTTTCAGCAATTTTTCAGCTATATCATGGCGTCCAGTTTTTATTGGGGGAGGAAGCCGGAGTACCCGGAGAAAACCCCCGACCTGCGGTAGGAAAACTGGCAATCCTTGTCAATTAAGATTGGAGTCGAGTACACCCTGCCTGCAGTGAGAATTGAGTATCGTATTGATACAACTGTACACGGCTGTCTCGACGTGATACAGGTAGTTGTATGTAATGTGTATTTACAATATATGAAATATTATATATTGGCGTATTTTTTTTTCGCGAAAAGTTACTTTTATGTGTATTTAGAATGCTTAAAATCATACAGAGACAAATTATGTTTTTAAAACAGGAATGATATAAATAAAATGTCTAAATCAGTTAAAAATACGGTAGAAAATGGAGAGAAAGATAATTCTCTTTATAAAAAAAGGAAGTCATCGAAGATATTTTTATGTAATTAAATATTTAAACATTAAGAGGCTATACATGCAAATGAATCGTACACGCAGTCCTTAAAAATAAGATTAAAAAGTAAATGAGATTTTGTAAAATGTATAATAATATTTTTTCTGATGGCAAAACGAAATACAATTTTTCATCATCAATAAGAGCCATCAAAATTGTCATTTAAAAAAAAAAGACAGAAAGAAAATGTCTGGCCGGTGGCGTAACAAACTCTTAGTCATGTTACAGATAAGCTACATGTGCATGTTAATTAATACTAATTTCCACAGCTGGAGATCTTTGAATCAGGGTTATTCCTGATAAAATAAAATAAATTGATTAACAATACGGTATCTGTAACATTTCTAAATTGTTATATTTCAAAGCATGCATGTATGTAAACTTCAAACGAGATTTTAAAGCACGTGAGCACCATTAATCCTGACATAATCGCTGGAATATTAGAATGCGGTCAGTGACAATACTTGGCCTCAGTGTGTGTCCTCTCTAGTGTTCATATACCTGTTGAATGAAGCCAAGGTGAATAAAGGTATATTTACAATTCTGTGAGAATAAATTTTCCACTCAACAGAAAAGTAAAACCTCTATTATCCGACCAATTAAAACAAGTCTATTGTGGATGGATAATCTGCAAATATATTAAATATGAAAGAATCGTGTAACCATTTCTGTACTAATAAAATACGTTGTTTGTTTTCATTGAATTAGTTAAACGCCGCCTTAATAACGTTTTATCTCTATCATGACATCAAGATTTTTTGCGGGCGGAAACTGACAACAATGTCTCAATAAAAGTTAAACAGTTTTGTGGCCTAAGGAGATTATAAGCATATTATTACTTTCATTTTAGTATGTGTAGAACTATGTGCTATTTTTAATACAAAATTACTTTATTAGTCATACTGGTAATAATAAAAAATTGTAGTTAATTGTTCATAAGCAGTGTTTTTATAAGCATGTTAGTCAGTGTATAACTAGAATCTTGTCTTGCAGATCTTCTAAGAAAAAACTGTTTTTAAAAGTCTAATTAGAAAGTAATTGAAGCAAGTATTTGTATCGCCGTATGATATAGATTACTCCAACATCTGAAGATGTCCCACAGAAGGAACTAGATGTCACCACATAAGTCATTTTTTCCCTTACGTCCTCGTATGAAAAACTAGTATCAGTTGTATTACAATAATTCAAACACCAAATTTAAAAAAACCATCTAAATTAAATAAGATTGGAGTTCAGTAAGTCCATAACCTATATCATTAATAATTAGGCCTATGGCTATTGAAATGGATGTGAAGTCCTGGCACGGGAATAAATGTAATAGTATCACCATATTTTTACTTTATTTGTACCCGCATAAATCGAACAACAGAATTTGTGCCTAGTATTCATGATATAGGTTAATGACCTACTGAACTTTCCTCTTATTTTACCCTGGCAATGCTGATTGAAAGGGATGCACCTAATTCAGACACCGATATCTCGAACACCGGAAGTTGGTCCAAGTATTCACTATATAGCTTAAGGACACACTGAACTCCCCTTCAAATTTAGCCTATGCCAGTGGCGACTGAAAGGGGTACGAAGTCCCAGCAGGAGAAGGGATTTTACTTTATCGGACATTTTCACATAAATCAGTCTTGAATAATTCGAACACCGGAAGTTGTCCCAAGTATTCACAATATAGGTTAAGGACGAACTCAACTGACCTATTTATTTACCTTAGTGATTACCTAGCGATTGAAAGGGGTGTGAAGTCCTAGCACGGGAATAAATGTCATATCAGTCATTGTTTCTGTATTTTCTTCCCGGATAACTCGAACACCGGAAATCGACCCAATTATTGACGATATAAATTATAGATCTACTGAACTCCTCTCTTAAGTAACCATAGACCCATGGCACCTGAATAAATGTCAAGATGTAAATCATTTTTCACTAAATTCAGACCAGGATAACTCGAATACCGAAAGCTTGTCAAAAGTATTCATGATATAGGTTAATGACCTACAGAACTCTTATATTCTTTTACCCTTTGACAAGGGGTGCGACGTCCCAGCAGGTTAACAGATTTTACCTTATCAGTAATTTTTCACTCAATTCAGACCCGAATAACTTGAACACCGGACGTTGGCTGAAGTATTCATGATATACTAGTATATTATGCAGTTACTGAACTCCCCTCTTAACTTATTCTCGGCCCATGACGATTAAAACGTGAGCGAAGTCCCAGCAGGAGAATAAATGTTTACCTTATCGCTCATTTTTAATTCAGTTAATTAAGACCTGGATAACTCAAATACCGGAAGTTGGCCCAAGTAATAACAATATAGGTTAGGGACCTACTAAAGTCCACTCTTAATTTACAGTAGGTCGTGGCATTTGAAAGGGGTGTGAAATCGTAACACGGAAATAAATGTCAACATATCAGTCATCATCCTCACAAGTTAGGGTTTCTGTGTCCACATGTGTCCAGGAAACCCTGACAAACTTAGCTAGGAAATTCCCGGGCTAGAAGTCACTATTTTGATTGGCTACATCATACCTTGATGTAGCCAATCAAGAGCTCACTTTCATTCACGGTTTGGTAAGGGGATATCCCGATGTTGATTGTAAATAAACCGAACGGATGTGTTGCATATATACTGTGAAAATCAGTGTATTTTGTACAGTCGTGTTAATTGTTTGTTATTACCACGTTATTTATTAGTTGCGTTACGTTTTCTTCCCACTCAAGAATGAATAAGAATGACTACTGCCAAACACTTGCTTCTTTCAAGCAATTTCATTAGTTGATATTTTGAAGGTTTGATGTCATATCCCAGGACAATTTTAAGTTGAGAAAAAGCTATGATTGCAGCGGTATTATTTTTTATCAAAAAGCTTGATAATAGCTGATTTAAAGTTGAATAAAAGTAGTATATCAGCGTTACATTTAATCAACTTATATTTACCTAATGAACTGCTGAAATACCGTTGAAAGGGGTGTGAAGTTGTAGTAAGGCAACAATTATCACCATACGAATCATTTTTCACGTAATTCAGACCCCGATATCTCGAACACCGGACGTTGGCCCAAGTATTCATGATATAGGTTGATGACCTACTAAGGTCCCCTCTCAATTTACAGTAGATCCATGGCGATTGAAAGGGGTGTGAAGTCCTAGTAAGGCAACAATTATCACCATACGAGTCATTTTTCACGTAATTCAGACCCCGATATCTCGAACACCAGAAGTTGGCCCAAGTATTCCTGATATAGGTTGATGACCTACTAAGGTCCCCTCTCAATTTACAGTAGATCCATGGCGATTGAAAGGGGTGTGAAGTCCTAGTAAGGCAACAATTATCACCATACGAGTCATTTTTCACGTAATTCAGACCCCGATATCTCGAACACCGGAAGTTGGCCCAAGTATTCATGATATAGGTTGATGACCTACTAAGGTCTCCTCTCAATTTACAGTAGATCCATGGCGATTGAAAGGGGTGTGAAGTTGTAGTAAGGCAACAATTATCACCATACGAGTCATTTTTCACGTAATTCAGACCCCGATATCTCGAACACCAGAAGTTGGCCCAAGTATTCCTGATATAGGTTGATGACCAACTGAGGTCCGCTCTCAATTTACAGTAGATCCATGGCGATTGAAAGGGGTGTGAAGTCCTAGTAAGGCAACAATTATCACCATAGGAGTCATTTTTCACGTAATTCAGACCCCGATATCTCGAACACCGGAAGTTGGCCCAAGTATTCATGATATAGGTTGATGACCTACTAAGGTCACCTCTCAATTTACAGTAGATCCATGGCGATTGAAAGGGGTGTGAAGTCCTAGTAAGGCAACAATTATCACCATACGAGTCATTTTTCACGTAATTCAGACCCCGATATCTCGAACACAGGAAGTTGGCCCAAGTATTCCTGATATAGGTTGGTGACCTACTAAGGTCTCCTCTCAATTTACAGTAGATCCAGGCGATTGAAAGGGGTGTGAAGTCCTGGTAAGGCAACAATTATCACCATACGAGTCATTTTTCACGTAATTCAGACCCCGATATCTCGAACACCGGACGTTGGCCCAAGTATTCATGATATAGGTTGATGACCTACTAAGGTCCCCTCTCAATTTACAGTAGATCCATGGCGATTGAAAGGGGTGTGAAGTCCTAGTAAGGCAACAATTATCACCATACGAGTCATTTTTCACGTAATTCAGACCCCGATATCTCGAACACCAGAAGTTGGCCCAAGTATTCCTGATATAGGTTGATGACCTACTAAGGTCCCCTCTCAATTTACAGTAGATCCATGGCGATTGAAAGGGGTGTGAAGTCCTAGTAAGGCAACAATTATCACCATACGAGTCATTTTTGACGTAATTCAGACCCCGATATCTCGAACACCGGAAGTTGGCCCATGTATTCATGATATAGGTTGATGACCTACTAAGGTCTCCTCTCAATTTACAGAAGATCCATGGCGATTGAAAGGGGCGTGAAGTTGTAGTAAGGCAACAATTATCACCATACGAGTCATTTTTCACGTAATTCAGACCCCGATATCTCGAACACAGGAAGTTGGCCCAAGTATTCCTGATATAGGTTGGTGACCTACTAAGGTCTCCTCTCAATTTACAGTAGATCCATGGCGATTGAAAGGGGTGTGAAGTCCTGGGAAGGCAACAATTATCACCATACGAGTCATTTTTCACGTAATTCAGACCCCGATATCTCGAACACCGGAAGTTGGCCCAAGTATTCATGATATAGGTTGATGACCTACTATGGTCTCCTCTCAATTTACAGTAGATTTATGGCGATTGAAAGGGGTGTGAAGTCCTAGTAAGGCAAGAATTATCACCATACGAGTCATTTTTCACGTAATTCAGACCCCGATATCTCGAACACCGGAAGTTGGCCCAAGTATTCATGATATAGGTTGATGACCTACTAAGGTCACCTCTCAATTTACAGTAGATCCATGGCGATTGAAAGGGGTGTGAAGTCCTAGTAAGGCAACAATTATCAGCATACGAGTCATTTTTCACGTAATTCAGACCCCGATATCTCGAACACAGGAAGTTGGCCCAAGTATTCCTGATATAGGTTGGTGACCTACTAAGGTCTCCTCTCAATTTACAGTAGATCCATGGCGATTGAAAGGGGTGTGAAGTCCTGGTAAGGCAACAATTATCACCATACGAGTCATTTTTCACGTAATTCAGACCCCGATATCTCAAACACCGGAAGTTGGCCCAAGTATTCATGATATAGGTTGATGACCTACTAAGGTCCCCTCTCAATTTACAGTAGATCCATGGCGATTGAAAGGGGTGTGAAGTCCTAGTAAGGCAACAATTATCACCATATGAGTCATTTTCACGTAATTCAGACCCCGATATCTCGAACACTGGAAGTTGGCCCAAGTATTCCTGATATAGGTTGATGACCTACTAAGGTCACCTCTCAATTTACAGTAGATCCATGGTGATTGAAAGGGTGTGAAGTCCTAGTAAGGCAACAATTATCACCATACGAGTCATTTTTCACGTAATTCAGACCCCGATATCTCGAACACCGGAAGTTGGCCCAAGTATTCATTATATAGGTTGATGACCTACTAAGGTCTCCTCTCAATTTACAGTAGATCCATGGCGATTGAAAGGGGTGTGAAGTCCTAGCAAGGCAACAATTATCACCATACGAGTCATTTTTCACATAATTCAGACCTTGATATCTCGAACACCGGAAGTTGGCCCAAGTTTTCATGATAACGGTTAATGACCTGCCAAAGTCCCCTCTCAATTTACAGTAGATCCATGGCGATTAAAAGGGGTGTGAAGTCCTAGTACAGGAATAGTTATCATCATACGAGTCATTTTTCACGTAATTCAGACCCCGATATCTCTAAGACCGGAAGTTGGCCCAAGTATGCTTGAGATAGGTTAATGACTTACTGAACTCTCCTCTTATTTTAACTTAAGTCTATGGCAATTGAAATGGGTGTGACGTCCCAGCAGGATACGAGATATTACTTTATCGGTAATTTTCACTTAATTCAGTTTAGGATAACTCGAACACCAAGAGTTGGTCCAAATATTCCCGATAAGGATTAAGGACCTCCCTGATTCCCCTTTTAACTGACTTTACGGCTATGGCGATTGAGAAGGGTGTTAAGTCCTAGCTCTGGAATCAATGTCATCACTTAAATCAGACACAGAAAATTTGAACACCGGGAGTTTGTCAAAGTATTCAAGATATAGGGACGCGATTTTTTCATATCGATCATTTTTAGTAAAGTCGGTCCTTAATAACTTAAAAACCAAAGTGTGGCCTAACTATTTACCAGTTGGGTTAAAGACCACTGTTCAATCTTAAAATTAGTAAATTACTAAAATTAAAATAATTTTCTAATTCCCTAAATGTAGAATAGTAGAATTATCCTATAAAAACGTTACGGTACTGTAACAGAAGTAAATTGAATTAACGACGTATTCTTCTTTCTTTCACACTCCTCTTTATAATAGATAGCGTAATTGTTACACGTCTGAAGCTTATAAATTTAAGTTTATACGATTTTAGTTGTTTAAACTATAGAAAAATCGATTAGTTAAGATATAAATGTAAAACGCCAAAACACACACAAAAAAAAAAAATAAATAAATAAAAAAAAAAAAAAAAAACAAGAAAGGAAAAAAAGGAATACGGAATAGTGAGATAGAAATACACCTGCCATTTTGAATGTAAAAGCGTCCGATGAAGCAAACACTGACATAATCCTTGCCTTGAGAAAAAAATTCTACATAATTATAAAAATTTAATGAAACTGTAATAAAATTATAGTTTTTAATGATGATTCTTGTTAAATGATAAACTTAATTAACTTTATGTTGCATAGGATGCATATTTTATTTTTAATTTTTTTTTTATTTTGACAATTGGCACTACTTTTCTATAAATTTATCTAAATAAGAAAAGAAAAATAGTCACTGTAAAGTGCGGTTTGAGAGTCATGTGTGAAAAGAGAGATAACTGAAGTTAAAAATTTTCTTACTTTTCATACATTACTCGAACACTCCCGAATGAATATTATCGCGGGCTAAATTATTGATGGATAGCGATATTGACGGCTAGCGGTATTGACGGCTAGAATTGCCGGCTAGCTTCACTCTGGTCCTAACATACATACATTATTGTAAATCAATTACATTTTTCATGTTTTTAAAGTATTTTCTTTATATATGTGCTAAAAAGTGTTTTTATATTAGGCGTTTGCATTTTAAATTGGAACTTGTAAATTCTGTAATATTCCGTACTTTGTGCAATTTCTCAGCGACGACCTAAGTACAGAAGGCATTCCAAGCCAAATTAATCGCATGCAGAAAAGCACACGCCATGAACAAAATTCCCAGTCACGTTCTGAAGCCCAAGTTCAACGTTCGACAGAATCAGACCGACTCAGTAACCAGACAAACTCAGCTGGTGATAGGGAATACTTTGATGATTATGTTATCCCTATATACTCGGACTCATCAGGTAAATTTATTTCTTACTGGTAAACTACTTAAAAACAATTTCCCTTAAGCTAGCGAAATCAATAGGGTCGTTAAATATACCTCTTATTCATTTGGATTTTAAATACTTTTGGGTTATGACTGATATCTTAATTAGAGGAAACGTCTGGAGTAATTAATTTTAAAGCTTTAGTATTTTGATAATATTATAGAGTTTTATCTATAACATTATGCATGCATCTACAAACATCACTTGGTTCGATTCTCACTGCAGGCAGGGTGTACTCGACTCCAATCTTAATTGACAAGGATTGCCAGTTTTCGGTCGGGGTTTTCTCCGGGTACTCCGGCTTTCTCCCCCAATAAAAACTGGACGCCATGATATAGCTGAAAAATTGCTGAAAGTGGCGTTAAACACCATCAACAAAACAAACAAACAAACAACATCACTTAATAATTAGGCCTCAGTGTCCGAGTGATTAAGCTACTTTACTGTTTATCACATAGTCTGTAAACACTGAGGTTGTGGATTCGAGTCTCACTGCGAGCAGGGTGTGCTCGACTCCAATCTTAATTGGCAAGTTTTGCCATATTTCCGACCAATTGCCGGGTTTTCTCCGGGTATTCCGGCTTCCTCTCCCAATAAAACTGGACGCCATGATATAGCTGAAAAATTGCTGAATGTGGCGTTAAACACCAACAAACAAATAACAACATGACTGTAATTGTTGCCCGTATAGTAAAAAAAATATCCAAGAAAATTGGAGTTCTAGGTAGGTTGAAAAGTTTTATGTCAAGTTTTGCATTGCTTAAAGTTTGTAACTATGTTATATTTCCACATTATAATTATTGCTGTACTGTTTGGTCAAGTGCAAAAAAAAATGCTGCAAATATTGATAAGATTTTTAAGCTTCAGAAAAGAGCATCACGTATCATTTTGATTCAAATGGATGCCTATGCCTGATTATTTTGTATACAGACAGGCAATTTTAGTTTTTAAATCTTTAAATCAGCTTGTTCTAGAATATCTTAATGTTTTTAAATATATACACCAAATAAGCACCAGATCAACGAGACAGAGTAGCCATTATTTATTATATATTCCAAAGGCAAAAACTGAATACTACAAAAAAATTACTTGTTATATCAGGAAGCTATTTATGGAATGAGTTAGAAGAAAACATTTAAACAGTTATATCTGCAACAGTATTATGGTTAAAGTTGATTAATCTCCTTCTTTATTTAATAATTTTTATTTAGTTTATATTGTCAATTTTTTATACTATCCTGTTGAAATAAGGGAATTTATTATTATTATTATATATATATATATATATATATATATACGTCTACAAATTAAGCCCAACATTGTTTGAATTAGATTTTTAACACTGTCTAATTTTATAGCGGATTTGGCCGAGGGGTCTAGACCGCTGGACATAGTGCAGGCGAATTGGTGCCACAGTGTCACAACGGTGTGAGTTCGAATCCCGCTGAGGGAAAGCAAAAATTTGACAGTGTTAAAAATCTAATTCAAACAGTGTTTGGCTTAATTTGTAGACGTATATATAAATATTTGATATTAACCCTGTATTTCTGATGTTTCAGAAATCCGCTGGATAGATATATTATATGGTTGTCACAATACTTAGACGTTTATATATATATATATATATATATATATACTTCTACAAATTAAGCCCAACACTGTTTGAATTAGATTTTTAACACTGTCTATGATTCACCCCGGTTAATGAAGCTATATTTTATAGCGGATTTGGCCGAGGGGTCTAGACCGCTGGACATAGTGCAGGCGATTTAGTGC
The DNA here is from genome assembly GCA_944474755.1 of Limnoperna fortunei. Taxonomy (NCBI): domain Eukaryota; kingdom Metazoa; phylum Mollusca; class Bivalvia; order Mytilida; family Modiolidae; genus Limnoperna; species Limnoperna fortunei. The sequence continues at coordinate 91,095,894 of OX104116.1, forward strand.
CACAGTGTCACAACGGTGTGAGTTCGAATCCCGCTGAGGGTAAACAAAAATTTGACAGTGTTAAAAATCTAATTCAAACAGTGTTGGGCTTAATTTGTAGAAGTATATATAAAAATTTGATATTAACCCTGTATTTCTGATGTTTCAGAAATCCGCTGGATAGATATATTTTATGGTTGTCACAATACTTAGACGTTTGTATATAATTTACTTACTGTGACTGTATGACAAGCAACTTTGTCATCCTATATAATATATACAAAAATGCTGAATTAGATTACTGTCAAATTAATATGTATTGGTTACGAAAATTCCATCGTCACACGCTAGTACATGTACTATGTCTATGTCTACGATTCACCCAGGTTAATGAAGCTATATTTTATAGCGGATTTGGCCGAGGGGTCTAGACCGCTGGACATAGTGCAGGCGATTTGGTGCCACAGTGTCACAACGGTGTGGGTTCGAATCCCGCTGAGGGTAAGCAAAAATTTGACAGTGCTAAAAATCTAATTCAAACAGTGTTGGGCTTAATTTGTAGAAGTATATATAAAAATTTGATATTAACCCTGTATTTCTGATGTTTCAGAAATCCGCTGGATAGATATATTATATGGTTGTCACAATACTTAGACGTTTGTATATAATTTACTTACTGTGACTGTATGACAAGCAACTTTGTCATCCTATATAATATATACAAAAATGCTGAATTAGATTACTGTCAAATTAATATGTATTTGTTACCAAAATTCCATCGTCACACGCTAGTACACATGTACTATGTCTTTGTCTACGATTCACCCCGGTTAATGAAGCTATATTTTATAGCGGATTTGGCCGAGGGGTCTAGACCGCTGGACATAGTGCAGGCGATTTGGTGCCACAGTGTCACAACGGTGTGAGTTCGAATCCTGCTGAGGGTAAACAAAAATTTGACAGTGTTAAAAATCTAATTCAAACAGTGTTGGGCTTAATTTGTAGAAGTATATATAAAAATTTGATATTAACCCTGTATTTCTGATGTTTCAGAAATCCGCTGGATAGATATATTATATGGTTGTCACAATACTTAGACGTTTATATATATATATATATATATATATATAGTAATTTTTGTAGCATATTAGCATATCAAACATGAAATGGTGTAAAAATGGCGGATAAAATGGCAATATGAATAGGACGTTTTTAATATAAAAAAAATCACATAATAACAAATCAAACGATGTTTGCGCGATGGTTCTTGTTTGCATCAGTTTCTTGTTGGTCGGGATAGATCTTGTTTGTTGTTCGGTGGGTTTTTTTTCTATTTTTTAATCACCTCGTCACATCTGGATAAGGTGGGACAAATCTATAAAATATCATCCTAATATTAAAATTGTGTTGATTTTCAATAGTAAGTGCTGTTTGGGAGTATATGGGGGATAATTCAGAGTGGAGGAAATACCCAACAGAAATCAATACGAAAATTGAACAAGCGTACGGTCGAAAATCAACAGGAAAGATTATTATTAAAATGGACATGTCAACGTAAGTCTTTATATCACAATATTGCGTAAAAACTCTTACTGCATCTATGTTGCATCCTGGTGCTCCATGGGCTTATATTTTTGTTTTCGCTATTTCCGACACCTATAAGTACTCGGTGTAGTATACGACAAGGTGGAATAAGGACTGTTCAAAAATACTGAAAGCTCATCAACCAATCGGAAGAGTTTTTTATACGTTCTATAATAAAAGTTTTAAAATATCATGAAGAAATAACTATTGTTAACATATAAGTGTTATGTGGTAAGTGAAACGTTTTCTAACGTTCAGGGTCAATAATAAGTTATTTCGGTTGCCATTGTAGTCTATCTATTACATTCTGTCGAACATTAAATTTACATCGTGCATGATGGAATTTGATGTTCTTAACATAGAATAAGTGAAGCTACAAGTGTTCAGACAATGTAAGTGTTAAAAAATATATAACTATTATTTATTAAACATATTCTTCGGGAGGGCAGGAAGTTAAAGATCCGACGTCACAATTCTGGGTTGTTATTTTAGACAACTATAATTTTCTTAAAATAGCGAGAACATGCCAATTGCAGTCCTCAAATGCTTCAAGTGTATACAAAATCCAGGTCAAGATTAAAACAGTGTACAATTCTAATCAACTCAAGAATTGCATTTCACTGACAAAATCAATATCAAACACAACAACCAAGTGTCCACAAATAAAATAAACAAACACAATATTTTGGCTGGTAATTGTCATGGCTTTAGTCACACATCAATACACAATTCAAATCAATCGAAATTATTCATATGTGAATACACAAATCAAATCAATCAAAAAATGTCCATCACAAATGATGAAAATAAAATACTATTGGGCGATCCAATAGTGATAAAAAAACATTGGGCGATCCAGAGTTGAATTGTATTTCTAAATCCGCCAGCTAGAAATCAGGAAATCCCTGCTCTACATCAGTACATGTATCACAAACATCAGGAAACAAAAGTAGAAACTGGAACTCGACATATATTAAATGTCCCATAAGCCATGACCATATTCATAACTGAAATAGAAAACTAAAAAGAGCAATATATATTCTAGAGGGAGGGCAGGGAGGGCTTTTTCCTAAAGAGAAACGTGGCGTTGCGTGGTCAAAAGCACGAAAAGACCGTGGCAATCAAGTGCACCGTTTTTATACCTAAGTGCCGCTTAGGTAATTGAAGAGTTACAAGACAGATAACTCGTCGAATAATTATAATAAACGAATTTAATTTTGATTATTAAATTGCAATATAAATATAGAAGTGGTATTCATGAATAAGTGAGGTTTCTTTTTAGACATATTTGTGAAGAATTTGTTCTGTAAATAAACACTTTTTTATATACATTTTAGATATATTGTTCATTTTACAAAAATGGTCCAGGAAAATCCTAAAACTAAAAAGGAAACACCAGTACGAAGAAACGGTATGCTAATAAGATTTCATGCATTTAAATATAAAAAAAGAAATTCAAACGCGAATGTCTAGAAATTGCTGCCCGCTTTTCCCTTGCTTGTGGTAAACCGGTTTCCGTTTTTCTGCAAATGAATGCTCAAATAAACAGTCAGTGAATTTTATAACCCTATCTATTAATCTTTTTATTTTCTGTTGTAAATAACATGAACATTTTTACCTTATCTTATTCCTACTTTTATTCAAATTGATTCATTGTTTGTTATAAGTTTCTTGTCTTATATCTAGCTTAAATAAGTAATCAAAATATAATATTAATTTATCTTTTTTTTTATCAAGTGTCAAATGTTCAGATGTGATTTAAAATGGCAAAATCAGTACCCGAAAACAAAAACATCTTTTAAAATAAAAAATAAAAACAAACACAATAAAACAATCTACACAAACGTGCAAATAAGCAAAATGCTGAAAACTGGAATGAATTCTACTACTTTGAAATGGTTATCAGTTCTTGTCCGTTATTTGTCATATTCCAAGAAACATGAGGCAGACACTAAGTAGCGATCAAGTTATTCGCCGTAGCACTTATGAATTATGTAATAAATGTACTTTTATGTTATAATCAGGATATACATTTTAATTTCAGATTAACGTATAACACAATAGAATATATGGATTAGACAATTTGAATTAGATTGAGTAATAAAATATACTTGAAACTTTAATAGTTTTTGGGGGTCGTAGTGTAACGATATATACCGTACGGTAAGAACACATTCGTGCATTTATTGTCAACAAAGATTATTCGAATAGATATCACCTTGATGGTAATATTACTCCATATTGCTTTTGACATACCGGTATATGATATAAACGTATACCTAATGCTACACTATCAAATTGCTTATTATATGAATACAAAGATGTGACGGAGGTAGTTAATAGATTTTTACCAGTTTTGATCAAATAATTGCAGAACACACAAATAAACTTAGAGACCCCCTTTTTCGTATTTTTCGTTTTAAATGTTCTGGTTGCTAAATATTGGACAAACTTAACAAAAAATCCCTTTAAAACTAGTTAGAAATGTTTTACAAATCTAAATGAGATCATTTTTTTTCCAAAATTAAATTGTGAAACATTAACTAGATAGGAGGTTTGAAGACATTGTATTGACAACAAAAGTGTAGGCGTCTTACAAACCTTCTAATATGTATCTAATGTTTCCAACAATTACAGCAAATTTGTATAACATATATCATTGCTTTAAAATGACTCACTTTCTATATGGCGATACAATCTCTCGAAGATTTATAAATTATTTAAGCATAGTGTTACTTTCTTATTATTATAGTTTATTTATACCCAAATGAAACTCTTTCCTGTATTTTCAAGTAGTTTGGTTGTTTCTGCTTTACATTATTGTAGCCACTAAAAGCAGATTGCAATCTCGTTTTCCTAAGTATAATGAGTCATTCTACTACCTCGTATCTGTATGATCATTTGTAGCACAGAAACCGTAGCGCACTAGTTTTGTGTCAAATTGGAAAGTTTTCACCTTATTGTTCTCTCTCTGAATTCCGTCTACTACTCTTGGCAATATGTCAGGACAATAACTTTTGTCTCTTTGTAATTATCAAAAAAACAGATTGAAAATTCATAACAGTGGCATACCTAGGTTCTGATTGCAGTGCACGCAAAACTACTGCAGGGGGTCTGGGGGGGCAACTAAAGGCCCACAGAGTGAAGCTCCGCGAATATAGTCTTTTATAACTAAATTTTAAGCGCATGGAAGCGCACTTTTCCACAAAAAAATATTGCCGTTTCGTTTGTTGCGTCGTTGCGTAAATGGTAGCAATACGCTATTGCATCATAATCCATCATACATGTTAAATGATTAAAATATACGTAACTACTCTAAGCCAGCAATGTGTCACTTTAAAAAGTAATATTAAAGATTTAGATTATTAACGATATTTACGAAAAGATCACACCATAGAGCAATATATAAAGAACAATAAGGCAATTGGTTTTTGGTAGTGGCTGTCCCCGGGGTATTTCAGTTGAGCCCGTTATGGCGATCCTGGGATATCCCCGTGAGACAGCCAATGCCAAAGACCAAGTGTCTTCTATTTTTTTAATTGACATTTTTAGATTTTAGATAACATTATATTTTTGTGAAATCCATGCTATACAACGGTCAAACAAATTCAAATCAATTTGTTAAGTAGCGATTTCAAAGGTACTATTTGGTCTTAGTAAGTCTTCCGTGATGTCGCACATGCCAGATAATAAAAAGGCCTGGGTTTCATAAAACTTCTCAAATTGAGATTTTCCTCAAATATCTGAGTTTTTCCTCAAATTTGAATTTTCAAACAATCTGATTGGTCAATTTTTGAGTTGAGGACAAGTTGAGGAAATCCTCAAATTTGAGATGTTTTATGAAACCGGACCCTGACCTATTATTTTGGTATTATGATCAATATGCTGTCATAAAAATTATCTGTCGGCGCACAACAAGGAAAATGGTGCAAATTAATATTAAGTTCTTCTATTCCAAGCGAACAGGTTGTTTTAGCTATTTGTCACAACTTGCGAGAAAAAGACGACAAACCATGAACCCAGTAACATAGAATCGAACGACGATTGGTAATTTGAATGTCATATGAAACGGAGAGGTTCGAATTATTTAAATTCACGACTAGTCAAACCGTAAATATTTAATTCAAGAATTCTTTAAGGAGCAGAGGAAGGCATTCGCTCTTCATAGGAAATTGACGTTAAGCATACCATCAAACGGATAGTTGCTACTTATACACAACTAACGGTTGCCTCTAGACAGCTACATTTTGTTTATAAAACATAATAGGGAGGTTTTTTACAAAGATCAAAGTGATATAAAATGAAATGTCAGAACGACAAAACAGAATATAATACAGCTGCTTGGTTACCTCAGTCTGAACTTAGGTACTATATATATATATTGGCCTGGTAGTTCATTAGATAAACTGGCTCAATCGTTTAATGTCAACTTAAGCTACATCATTAAGCAATTTACGGTTTACTTTTTGGATCACGTTAATCCCAATGACCTAGAGATTTAACGTACGACCAGCTTTTTAAAAATATTATTCGAATTTGAGAATAAAGTCCTTTATCGGTAATTTGTTACAATTTCCTTTGATCTTTACTACCAATAAAATTAGTATCAACGCTAAGAAGAACAACGACTAGTGATACTAGAAATTATCAGCTGTTGGTCATTTGTCATGCGCGAACACATTGCGGAAGAATTTGCCTTACTTTTTGACCAATCGCGCATCACTGACCAAAGCTCATTAATATTAAGGAAAACAAACATCACGAAAAAAAAACAATACATCTATGCTGCAATTAATCAGACCTGTCCAGACACTAAGAAGTGTTACAAAATATAAAACGCAACACACAATCAGTATCTAGAGAGTATCTTATTCATCTCCTGAAATAAGAATAACGAACAATGTACATACAATACCCCCCTTTTTGACTTTGTATGGCAGTACGCTCGAATTTCATCGATAAACGTGTCTTGAAAGTGTAGATAGGCTGTAGCCCTTTATACTATAGGCAACTAATTATTTGGTGTTACACAGGCAGCAATTTTCATTACATATTTAGGGGTAAGAAATCAATATGGATTGATTTATCAATATAAAGCCAAGCCGGGTCAGTGAAAGAAATCGTAATCAGAATCATTTTCTTCTGTGAAGAAACATTAATTTAGTTTTCAAACATGATAACCTACCTCTTTAAACTTTTTCTTAACGCTGAAAATGGTTTCAGATTGACATTTCCTCTCTATTCAATTCCCTCCATCTCCAGTGCGTACAATCGCTTTAACAGTTTTTGAATGAATGAGGTAGAAGTGACGTCATGTCAGACCGCATTACGCATAACAATTGTACAAAAGAAGTAGTGCACAGATTCTTACCGTAAAAACGGCACTATTACAAAGCAAAATAACATGAAATGTGTCCAAAAAAACGAAAACAAATAAAAAAAGATGTATTTAAATTGAGAAATTACCGATAAAAAAATTATTAGTATTTTTTTTCGCTTGACAAGGATTATCAGGTCCATATCAGATTCGCTCTACGAGCTCATCTGATATAGACCTGATAATCCTTGTCTCGCGCAAAAAAATACTAATAATTAATATGTAAAACTCTTAATTATACGAAAATCCAAATGATTGCTGGATTGGATGTTTGCTTTACGTTCAGTGAGCAGTATTTCGGTCATATTCACGACGAGAACAAGTAAACAAACAATACATCAATTCGAAAAGATGGACCAAAAGGCAAAATTTTGACTGCCACTAAAAAAGTATGAGGTACGGGAAGAGGGCGGAAAATTTAGCCTTTTGCAGCGGCTTCAACAAGCCTACTCTTATCGACATCTACAAAAGGGTCTTAAGCGTGCAAGGAGCGTGGCACTGTCCAAACACGTTACCCAGTTTGGTCTGCGGTCAGACTTTCCGTATTATGAACTGACAACACCACAACGAGAGGGAAAATTTAGCATTTTTTGCGGCTACAATAAGATTACTCTTATCGACATCTACAAAAAGGGTCTTTAGCGTGCAAGCAGTGTGTCACTCTGCAAACACGTGTGGTCCGCGGTCAGGCTTTCCGTATTATGACCTGACAACACCCCAACGAGAGAAAAGCCTTATCCGCCACCTGGGGACGCGCTGGGTAGCTATGAGATCGATCATTTGAACCCTTAAAGTATGGCACCAGGACATTTTCTAATTTCAGTGTTGTCCTGCAGCAATTCATACGATGGTTCCCTCGAGATAAATTTTTGATCACGTAAAGGATGACAAAACAGAGCTTTATGACAGACAAATTGCGTGTAGTCTTATGTATATTTTATCGTCGCTATAATAAATTGGTTAATCGGTAAATGGTATCTGTCAAACAGATGCTGACAAATATTCTGGGGTAACTAACTGGTCCTTCCTCTCGTTCATAACCTCACACCGTCTTTGACCATAAGTAACACTAGGGAAGCTCACTCTTCCGTAACACCTGATACCCTTTGTTCGGAGACGTTCGCGTTGCTTACTTGTTTGTTATATGTGTTAACTGTTTGTTATTTATTTTGTTCGTGAGTTTTCTATTCGCCATGGCTGTGTATTTTCGTACTTGGATTTCATTCATTGATTACGCCTCGTTGTATTCTATGACGATCTACCTACCATGCAGACTTACCATCAGTTTAATCAATGGTTGATAGTGTTAAAAAAAAACTAATTGTTTACATTCTTCAGTCTTCAGAATATTTTCCTTCATATTTATAACGGAAGCCCCTTCATTGACGAAACAGGAATTTAAAATAAAGATAGATGTGTTGATGTATTATATTAAGGTATAAAAAAAATTAATTGTCCTCAATTGTTCTCCAAAAGAATTTGAGATAACAAAGAAAAACAAAATCCGTTTAAGAATGTAATATTTATTTCACATATTACTGTCTGATAAAGTAGTGTGCCCCAGATCAACCAGAAACCCACAATAATTTACATGTGAATACTCCTTAGGATAACTAAATGACACTATCAGGTCTCTTCAAACTGGGCATGATAGCAGTGATGAGTAGACATGTAAAAAGACTAAAGAAAAATTATGCTATATTATTAAATATATCTCATACTTAAAAGCAGTAAATTAAAAACGGATAAAAAAGCCGAATTACACACATATCCAGCTTTGTTTCTAATATGAAGTTGAACCTGCTTTATATTAGTCTTTTAATGGATGATCTCATAGTCTCTTTGGTACAAGGGCTCCTAGGTGAAGTCTGTTGTCGATGATGCTATATCAAAGTCTCTTTGGTACAAGGGCTCCTAGTTGAAGTCTGTTGTCGATGATGCTGTTTCATAGTCTCCTTGGTACAAAGACTCCTAGGTGAAGTCTGTTGTCGATGATGCTGTATCATAGTCTCTTTGGTACAAGGGCTCCTAGTGGAAGTCTGTTGTCGATGATGCTGTATCATAGTCTCCTTGGTACAAGGGCTCCTAGTGGAAGTCTGTTGTCGATGATGCTGTATCATAGTCTCCTTGGTACAAAGACTCCTAGATGAAGTCTGTTGTCGATGATGCTGTATCAAAGTCTCCTTGGTACAAGGGCTCCTAGTGGAAGTCTGTTGTCGATGATGCTGTATCATAGTCTCCTTGGTACAAGGACTCCTAGTAGAGGTCTGTTGTATGATGCTGTATCATAGTCTCTTTGGTACAGGGGCTCCTAGTTGAAGTCTGTTGTCGATGATGCTGTATCATAGTCTCCTTGGTACAAGGGCTCCTAGTTGAAGTCTGTTGTCGACGATGCTGTATCATAGTCTATTTGGTACAAGGGCTCCTTGGTGAAGTCTGTTGTCGATGATGCTATATCAAAGTCTCTTTGGTACAAGGGCTCCTAGTTAAAGTCTGTTATCGATGATGCTGTATCATAGTCTCCTTGATACAAGGACTCCTAGCTGAAGTCTGTTGTCGATGATGCTGTATCATAGTCTCTTTGGTACAAGGGCTCCTAGTTGAAGTCTGTTGTCGATGATGCTGTATCATAGTCTCTTTGGTACAAGGGCTCCTAGTTGAAGTCTGTTGTCGATGATGCTGTATCATAGTTTCCTTGGTACAAGGGCTCCTAGTTGAAGTCTGTTGTCGATGATGCTGTATCATAGTCTTTTTGGTACTAGGGCTCCTAGTTGAAGTATGTTGTCGATGATGCTGTATCATAGTCTCCTTGGTACAAGGGCTCCTAGTGGAAGTCTGTTGTCGATGATGCTGTATCATGGTCTCCTTGGTACAAGGACTCCTAGTTGAAGTCTGTTGTCGATGATGCTGTATCATAGTCTCCTTGGTACAAGGACTCCTAGTTGAACTCTGTTGTCGATGATGCTATATCATAGTCTCTTTGGTAGAAAGGCTCCTGTTGAAGTCTGTTGTCGATGATGCTGTATCATAGTCTCCTTGGTACAAGGACTCCTATTTGAAGTCTGTTGTCGATGATGCTGTATCATAGTCTTTTTGGTACTAGGGCTCCTAGTTGAAGTCTGTTGTCGATGATGCTGTATCATAGTCTGCTTGGTACAAGGGCTCCTAGTGGAAGTCTGTTGTCGATGATGCTGTATCATAGTCTCCTTGGTACAAGGACTCCTAGTTGAAGTCTGTTGTCGATGATGCTGTATCATAGTCTCTTTGGTACAAAGGCTCCTGTTGAAGTCTGTTGTCGATGATGCTGTATCATAGTCTCTTTGGTACAAGGACTCCTATTTGAAGTCTGTTGTCGATGATGCTGTATCATAGTCTCTTTGGTACAAGGGCTTCTAGTTGAAGTCTGCTGTCGATGATGCTGTATCAAAGTCTTTTTGTTACTAATTGTCATACTAAAGTCTGTTGTATATAATGCTGTATCATAGTCTCCTTGGTACAAGGGCTCCTAGTTGAAGTCTGTTGTCGATGATGCTGTATCATAGTCTCCTTGGTAAAAAGGCTTCCCTTTGAAATCTGTTGTCAATGATCACATATTATAGTCTTTTTGGTACAAGTGCTCCTAGTTGAAGTCTGTTGTCGATGATTATCATAGTTTCTTTGGTAAAAAGGCTCCTAGGTTGCAGAATAAATAGTGGTTGGCCACTTTAGGTTTTGAATTAAGGCCTTTTGTTGTTTGTATTTACTTTTTTAAATAAATAATCTTAATAAACAAATATAACAGAATATGTTGCGTATCAGTTATATGAATACTTCCCGTTTATATCAGTTATCGAGCCCTTATGTGAACTTTGTGTTTGGTTATCTTAAATTTGATAAAATGAAATCTGTCTATATTTGGATCAATAATGTGCTGCCTTTAATGTCATACAAGGAAAAATGGCAGCTTTCAAGACACTGGTGATATATTTTGTTGTTGTTACACATTTCATAGACCTAAAGGTAACTAATTTTTATCTCGATGCCATTCTATTTTGTCTTAATGTCAAATTGTTCGTTTATTGTTTAACTGTTGACTGTTTCGTATCCTTATTAACTTATATAGTTTCGTTTAAAATGTTTACTTATGTCAGATAAAAGCACTTTTTCGGGTAAAAAATATTATTTTTATAAATTTTAATTCATTCTCCATGGTATTTATCTCAGTGCGTGGGATAAATTGTGTGGGTTGTTTCCGGGAACATTTTGTTTGCATTCCTTCTATAAGCATTAGGAACTTCCGATTTCAAACTTTGTGCGCACCTTGTCTTATTAAAGAACATTGTCTTTATTAGACTAACAGTTTTCATGGTAAAGTAAAGCAAAACAACGGGCGTGAAGTCAACAAATAAAAAACAACTGCTAGCAGCGAGTTTGACTCTTAGAAGCTGTATTATAATCAAACATTTCGAACCTTGAATATGTGTTTTCTTCTTGCATTTGCTTCAATGCAAAATACAGATCATCTCAATATTAGATTGAATTAAAAAATTGTACGTGTAGAGGACCCGATAAGCATAAATAATCACAGTTTGTTTTTTATAACATAAAAGCTTGCGTAGCAGGCATCTCGGATTTTAAATCGAACTAAACACACACACTTTCTAAGGACTATCTAATGAACATTCGCTTAGAAAGCATTGAAATTTTAAAAAGAAGGCATTTGAACTTTCCCCCCTTGAAGGTTCTATTTTTCCCCCCATGAAGGTTCTATTTAAAGCTAAGTCCTGAGGTTGTGGCTAGTTTGAATTGGCGATTTCTAAATTTGCGCACATGTAATCTTTTGTCATATTGAATCATAAATATACTTGAATTAAAACTAATATTCACGTGGTTTAATTAAATTATTGACATAACATTTATTTATTGAATCTTGCATATGTCGGCCTACTCCGTACTTGTATACACAAAATAGCCTTTAATTCTGGGTTCCGATTTTTCAAAGCAACGCTCGTCGATAGAGCTTTCACCGAAAGACATAGTACCAGGATAAAAAATGGTCTCCCTGTATTATTAACTTCCGTAAATAGAATACCAACATAATTTATTATTACATGAAACTTTAATAGCACCCAAGCATATTTGCAGTAAAATCTCATATATCATCTTGTTTTTTACTCAAGTCATACTTGTAGCAAAATTCTGTTCATTTATGGTAACTAACTGTACTTCGAAATATTTTCTCCTTTATCCATCCTTAGCAGCGAAAGTGAATACAAATATATCGCCACCCTGGGCGGCGATAGGGCGGCGATAATGAAATAAACTTACGCTCACATACCCCAAGGGGTCAAATTGATGACGGGCTCCTTCACATTGTAACCGGGCAAACAAAATCTATGAGTAGACAAATGACAATTTTTCAAGCAAGGAGGGGTGGAAAGTAAAAAACGGAAAACAATACAGGTTGGAATCTCTGCATTAGAGGAATAGATTCTATTGTGTGGTTTTTGAGATGTTGCGCTGAATACATGTTTAAGTTAGATTCAAATGACCATAACTCCTAGATGAAATATAGCATAGTAATTTCCTTTATATATAATATATACAAATCTGCATAGGATGTCAATATAAATGGCAGAATTTCATGAAATATGTGATTTGGGGAAATCATGCAGACAAAAATATTTCAGTAACATATATTTGTCGAAATTCTACGTTCAAAGGGGCATTCCTCATACAAAGAAATGTAGAATCGGCATTAACTCAATATATATAGATATGCACATCTATATTATGTAATAACTACACAATTTCATTAAAACGTGCTGCAAAGAAGATATAATTATGTTATGACAAAATAAAACTTCCCAGCTTCTAAATGTCAGAGAAAGTTTGTTCTGTCATAATTTCGTATAAACAAAAATGTCCGTTTTCAAGACATTTGAAATATGCATTGTTGTTGTTGTTGCAGTCTTTGTAGACATACAGATAACTCTTTTATTCCATGCCATTCTATGTCATGTCATTTCATAATCTGCATTTATTGTTAAATTGTAAATCTAATGATTATCTTTATTATGTATGCTTTATAAAAGTAAGAATTGAGTTGTATGAAGTTTATATACTTTCAACAATAATGTTCATTTTTTATCTAATATGTTTGAGCGTCTACTATTAGAAGCCAGTTCGACTGAGTCGAATATCGACCACACAGCTAACTGACCAGTAATTCAAATGATCAAATATGTTTTTGCTTTGTCAGTTAATTCGGGTTTCTACGATATACTAATTAATTTAAGGTTATAAACAAATAAACTTTCTACTGGACACCTATTGTGGGTTAACTTAGCGTTTTGTTGAGATATTTTATTGGTTTAAATACAAAAGGGATTCATAGAACGTCAAGTTAAACAGTATACAAAATGTGTCAATAGTTACAAGATAGCGAAAGCATACCTTACAAAAGTATAAAAACATATCATGATTGAAAAGAAATATCGACAAACACCTTTATTTATAACAGCTCATTATTGACAATTAAAATTGATCGGATAACACAAAAAAATGAGCAAACTTTGCAATTAAACTGGTCATCTTTAAGAGCGATAATTTGTTAAATAATTTTCAGAATTGTTGAACCAAATACAGCATCAAACATTATCATTCTCCATGAAATCATGAATATTTAGACATTATATAATATATATATATATATTAATTAAAGGTATCGGCAAGTACAAGTATGTCAAGCTCAACAACACCAGCTACCAAATCATTACCTACGACAACACCATCTACCACAACAAAAGCAAAGACAACGAGATCTAATACAACAGAACCAACACCATCTACCACAACAGAACCAACGACAATACCATCTACCAAAACAGTATCAACGACACCATCTTCCACAACAGTAACAACACCAAAAACACCACCTACAACAGTAGAACCAACATCGACAACACCATCTGCCACAACATACAACACAAGTACAATTATAACAGCAAAGTTCGATTCCACAGATAATCAACACACGTCATCAATGAAACAGCCATCAACTTATGCAACTCAAAATGTAAGTTTTATAATGCTAACTATTATATATACATATTTCAAAATGCTTTGTAATAATTATTAACATCAAACTTGCTTCAATCTGAAAATGGATCGGACTTAAGTTTCAGTATTTGTTATGTGTCTACAGTCAACTAATGTGAATAAATCATAAAAAGCAAATAATCACAAAGTCAATATGGACCGCAGTATCATGAAATATTTGATAAATACTATCCTAATAGCACATATATTATGACAACTTAAAATGTTTACTATTTTGTACAGCCCAGTCCGGCAATTACAACAGGTGGTATGACGACGGTGACAACAACAAACATGACAAAAACTAATACAGATCAAGACTGGAAAACTTCCAAAGCTCCTGTTATTGCCTGGCTCTCTTCTTCGCCATCTGCTAACACCGATGATTCTTTATCATCTAACGTTGTGACTACAACGCAGGCGCAGACAGGAACTAATGACCAATCAAGATCTTACGATAGAGAACTTGTTATTATTTTTGGAGTTATGCTGGGATTAATGTTTATAGTAATAGTAATTTTTGGAATTAATAAGTGTCGAGAGAGAAACAAGAGTTCAAATGAACTTCCATTGACTTCTAGTGACAAATTTCGGACAGGAGGGGGTGACGTTTCCATTGCAGCATCATCGTTTTGATCAAAATTAAAGGTTTGAATTTTGTTTATCAAAAAAGAAATGTGTCAGGCACAAAATAATTGTATATCTTTTGTGAACAAGACTCCTGTACGTTATTGTTGTCAAAAACTAATCTATGTAATTATTTCCATTTTATAAAGGTATTTTATTCACATAGTAATACATAGAGAAACTCTACAGAGATTATATTTAGTATATATTCATTAGAGATTATTTACTTTTGTTATTAGAAATAATATAATCTGCAATTATCTATAATCATGTTACCAAATCTAATAACATGCATGATAACTGTATAGGTTTCTCCTGCAGTTGTAGCATTTGTTGTGCAATAAAGATATATGAATAACATTTCAACTTTATTTGTATAGTATACTGATAACCTTTTCTTGTATTTTTTTTATAATGAATGAACGGCAATGGAAGAATACATGCTTACAGTTTTTTCTTGTGGTGCTCACGTTCCGCTTCTAACAGTATGTAGTTTCGTTAAGTTGTTTTCAGTAAAAACAATGAATCTGGGAGCTACTGCTCACTCAGTATTCCCCCGCTATTCACATCTCTTTATAATGAGTAAGTTGACAACCTCTGTATAAGAACACATATAAAATTTCAAGTGATTGTGATAAGTAGTTGCTGAGAACAGTTACAAAAGTTATGTTGAGGACGGAAGGACGGATGGACATGAGTAAACCAGTATACCCCCTCTTATTCCAAGCGGGTTATAATAAAAATAGCAATTTTGCATCTTAATGACATATACACGTACACAGTTTGATGCAGACGTACCTCTCGAAAGCCACCATTAATACTTATGAAAGCATCTCTGGGCCAATGGAACGCGCCTCCATACTAAAAGAGTTCTACTCTACAGCAGCTCCACATAAGAACAATTTATAGCAGGTCTATATGTATTTTCTTATTTTTTCTCGCTTCTGCGAAGGTTTATATTATTTTGCTTCCCGCAATTAGATAATCTTGAAACTTGATCTGTTGGATAGTGTACATTTCCATTTAGCCAACTTTTTTAAATTTTTAGGTACTACGGGTAAAAAATAAAATTTGGCTAGATTGGATCAAAAGCAATTAAGAACAAAAGAAAATTTAATTATGGCTCGGCATGTGTGTCATCTGAAACTTGGGTCAATAAATTTTGTCCTTGTATTGGATGGATTGAATTGTCTTTTAGTTGAGTTTTTATTGTTTATTTTCACCTTTATTTTTGGACGTAGAAGTTTGTGTTGCATTTTAAAAAAACTCTTTTAGCCGAGGCATTTTAAAGGAACTAGTTTTATACAATCAACTATTTTATTTCATGTAACATTATGCATATTAAAGTAACAGTAAATAAATGTCAATTAGCCCATTTTAATAGGATGTGCAGCTGCATTTGTATAGTGAAGTATGTCGATGTCACATTGTTGAAGTCTCTGCTTAAGTGAGATACTTTTTGTTTACCACCTGCAGCATACTGAATGAGTTGGATTTCGTTGGCGGCCTGTATTTGCTGGAGTTTCTGTATAATGAGAGTGTCCGAAATTGTACATAACGTTTGTGTACACTTACGCGGTTTTATGTAACGTCACTGTATGATGACGTCTCTAGGAGGCTTTTCAAATATACACATTGAAACAACACGACGTTTTCATATTGCTTTCGCCCAAAACAACCACTATACGAGATTGGTGCCGTGACCAGGATAAAGACATGGGTTCAAAGTTGAAAGCCGTGCGCGCCGGACACAGAGGAAATTTAACGAAAATTTTCAGGAAATTCGAAGAATTGAAGACGAAAGGAGAACCGAACCTAAGAGAACTTTCGATATTAGTTGATTCGATGAATAAGAAGAAGGAAACTCTTGAAGGACTCAACGACAAGATCCTAGATTTGACATAGGAAGAAGACGTAGCACAAGAACTAGACGATCAAGATGAGTATGCTTACGAATTAGAGTTGAAATTACGAGAAATATCTGAATTACTTGAAACACACAAAAACGGAAATCAGCAAACGCTCAGAGAAAAACAAATACTCAACCCACATGCTACTCGTTTTACACCAGATGAACAACAACAAAGCTCATCTATGAATCCATATACGAATTACACGTCCGTCAGTCATGCAAATCAGCCAAATATCATGTACGCTAATAGTACGCACACAAGTAATGCATCACGCAGTTCAAACAGCGATTACCACAAATTGCCTAAATTGAATTTACCAATTTTCGCCGGAAATATGTTAGATTGGCAATCTTTCTGGGACTCATACGACACTGCCGTTCATTCAAATCCAACATTGAGTGAAGTACAAAAATTCAATTATTTGAAGTCACTGCTACAAGACGAGGCATATCGCACAATTACAGGATTCGCTTTAACACATGCTAATTATGAAAAAGCAATTTCACTTCTACATGCCCGATACGGACAGGTGCATAAGATCGTACAGACATACATGCAAGAGTTGCTCAAAATTCCAGCCCCCGTATACACACTTACGAGTTTCCGTAACTTCTATGATCAAACTGAAACGTATGTCCGTGGACTAGAGTCGCTAGGCAAGACAAATGAATCATACGGATCATTGCTTTTACCTGTTATTTTGAATAAGTTACCATCAGAAGTATGCCAAAACCTAGCTAGAATCAATAAATCTACAAATTGGACACTAGATAATCTACGGAACGCAATATACGACGAGATAAATGTTCTAGAAGCAGGCCAGAAACCTGAAAATCTACGAAATGGTGATCATTTAGCGACTGCATCTTTTCTCATGCACACGAAACGAGGCCGAGGTTTAAAAAAAAGGTCCGAGGGTAACAGATCTGATCAGAAACGAAATTCGAAGCAATGTAGATACTGTGATGACCCAGAACATTTGGCGATGGACTGCACGAAATACACAAATTCCGATTCACGCATGGAAGCTGTCAAGAAAAAGAAACTGTGTTTCAACTGCCTTGGTAATCATAAAATCAGCGAATGTAGATCTAGCGTAAAATGCCGAAAGTGTGATAAACGTCATCACACAAGCCTATGCAAGAAAACTGATGAAACAGAAAAGCCGCAACAAGAGAACATTGTTCTTCATTCATCTTTCACTCAGAAAACTTCAACCGTGATACTGAAAACTGCCGTTACTAGCGTGAGTTCAGGTTCGTATGCCGCCGACGCCAACATCTTACTGGACGAAGGAGCCCAACGCTCATTTATAACAGAAGACTTTGCAACTAAACTCAATCTAAAAACAACCGGAACTGAAGTGATACATCTTGCCGGATTCGGTGCACAAAATCGAGAGGTCCGACATCTTAAGAAAGCCGAGGTTAACATACTAACTAGTAATAACGAGAAAATTCCGATAAGCGTTCTTGTCATACCAGAGATCGCTGTTCCGATACAGACGCACGTAAAATCTGTCGTCAACATGAAACACCTGAAAGGACTCAAATTAGCGCATACAGTATCAGCAGATGAAACTTTTAAGATAAACTTCTTAATAGGAGCCGACTACTACTGGCAAATCGTGGGCGACAAAGTCATACGAGGAAACGGACCTACGGCCGTGGAATCTAAAATTGGATATTTACTGTCTGGACCTGTCAATGATTCGACTACATGCTTGTCTACAATTACTTCAACATTTAACATATTAGTGTCCCATAAGCTGGAGGAGTGTAATCTTGAAAAGTACTGGGAATTAGAGTCCTTGGGATCGAGTGAAAAACGAAACGGAAACAAAAAAAACGGAGCGAGACATATACCAAGAGAACTATGAAAAGTCATGTATATCGTACGAGGATAATAGATATGTTGCAAAACTACCGTGGAAAACCGACCACCCACCCCTAACAACAAATAAATCTATAGCATTACGCAGGACCGAGAGCGTAATCCGACGCTTAAGCAAGGAACCACATCTTTTACGCAAGTATGGAGAAATTATCCAGGAACAGCTGAATCGAGGATTTATAGAACGAGTGGATGAAAACGCCAACAAAACGCCTACAAAACTTCACTACATTCCCCACCATCCCGTTAAAAAGGACTCGGCAACTACGCCTATAAGAATTGTGTATGACTGTAGCTGCAAGCAAACTCCGGAAACCGCAAGCTTAAATGACTGTCTACAGGATGTCCCGCCACAACTAAACGATATCACGACAATACTTCTGAGATTTCGTATGCACAGGTATGGTATTACTACTGACATTGAAAAGGCCTTTCTAAATGTTGGACTAGATCAAGAGGACCGGGACGTCACACGTTTCTTCTGGTTAGATAATCCAGTAGACCCGAGCAGTCAAATGTCAACTTACCGTTTCAGAGCAGTCTTATTTGGCGCCACGTGTTCTCCCTTCATACTCAATGCCGTTCTGTCAAAACATCTCAATGAAAATCGTTCCAAAGTTACAGACCGTGTTTTAAAAGACTTGTATGTGGACAACATTATATCTAGTTTTGAAACCGAAAATGAAGTATGCAACTACTTTTCCGAAACACGAAGTCTTTTCGCAAATGGCGGATTTAATCTACGATCATGGGGATCAAATAGTAAAGTTCTGATGGACTTAGCGAAATCCCAAAATGTGCAAGATAAGAACACCATAATAAAAACGTTAGGATTATTGTGGAACACAGAGAATGACACACTTGGATTCTCGTTGATAACGAACTGTTCAGAAGAGTACATTACAAAGAGAGAAGTATTAAGTGAATCATCAAAAATATATGATCCACTGGGGATCATCGGTCCAGTAACCGTAAGGAGCAAAATGTTCGTACAAACACTATGGCAGCACAAAATGGAATGGGACGCAACGCTGGATGACGAGACAACTAAACAATGGAAGGAAATCAGACATGATATTAAAAAGGCTTCGGAAATCAAGTTTCCTCGACAAGTATTAACAAAAACACAAGGTCAAGAAAACACAACAATACACGTGTTTGTCGATGCGAGCACAAAGGCGTACGGGGCATGCGCTTATTTAGTATCCGATACTAATAGTAGCTTATTGATGGCTCGTAACAGAGTGTCACCGCTCAAAACACAGACGATACCTAGACTGGAACTCATGGCTGCTGTACTGGGAAGTAGACTTTTGAATCATATTACAAGAACTATAGAAGTATCAAGAGCTATACTATGGAGCGACAGCCAGATCGTGTTAAGCTGGTTGAAATCCGACAAAACATTGAAACCATTCATCGCTAACCGTGTAACGGAGATTACACGACTCACTGAAAAATGGGAATGGAAATATTGCCCGACCGAGTCAAATCCGGCCGATATACTAACTAGAGGAGTTACCGCCGACGTGCTTAAAGACAATATCTTATGGAGCAAAGGACCCGAATGGCTACCTTGTCGAACGGACTGGCCAATATGGAACAAAAACAAACTACCGGAATCAACGATACTCGCAACTTTGTCAGAGGATATAGGATATAATGATGTAGTAACGGATGATGAATCCGATGTTGGAGTACACACAATTATTGATCTAAGGAGATTCAATTCGTTTAAGAAACTTTTACGTGTAACAGCATATGTGCAACAATTCATTGCCATTTGTAGAAACCGAAAAATGATTATAGCAGTTCTTACTCCAGAAGCAATAAATAAGGCCGCAAAAACATGGATTCGAAATGCTCAGAGAAGGTGCTTTGGGGACGTTTTCAGAACTTTGAAAGCAGGATCGAAACGTATTTGCTTTATCAGACAACTAAAGCTATACTTGGACAACGATGATATGATACGATGTGAAGGCCGTATACACAATGCACATATAGACTTTGCAGCGAAGTTTCCTTTGTTACTACCAAAAAAGGACAAGCTCACCCAACTCATAGTTATGGACGCACATTCTTGTCATTTACATGCAGGATTATCAAGTACCGTTACATTTTTACGTCAGGAATACTGGATTCCATCGATTCGACAAATCGTTAAAAGCCAGCTAAACAAGTGCGTTAAATGCAAAAAGGTCACAGGACACTCGTACAAAACTGGAGATGCACCACCGCTACCACAGGATCGACTAGACGATTCAATTCCATTTGCAGTCACAGGAGTAGACTTTACCGGCGCACTGAATGTAAGGTCAGCAGACGGAAGTATCTCAAAGGCATATATCTGTCTTTTTACGTGCGCGAGTGTTCGAGCTGTACATTTGGAGGTTGTCACGGACCTTACAGAAGAGACATTTATATTAGCCTTCAGGAGATATGTGAGCAGAAGATCAATTCCTAAAACCATCATTTCAGACAATGCGACCACGTTTTCATCTGCGTCCGGTCAGATAAAAGAACTTTCCAAATCAAAATCAATTCAAGAACAATTGAACAATTACGGTACCGTGTGGAAATTTATTCCCAAAAGAGCCCCATGGTTTGGAGGTTTTTGGGAAAGGATGGTAGGATTAACTAAGAACTGTGTCAAAAAGATCTTAGGACGTTCACTCATTACGTTAGAAACTCTACAAACGATAGTGACAGAAGTAGAAACCATCCTCAATGATAGACCGCTGACATATATATCGTCAGACCCACTAGACGACCCGTTAACGCCATCAAAACTATTATATGGAAGAAGAATCTCATCACTTCCGTATCCCGGAGAAGACAGAGACATTTCGATAGACACTAATCACGATTCTCTCAACAAGATGTGTCAACAAAAATCGGAACTTTTGAAACGATTTTGGTGTAAGTGGAAGCACGAATACCTTACATCCCTTAGAGAGTACCAACGAAATACAGGAGGAAGCATCACAACGATACGTACAGGTGATGTCGTACAAGTTCAGGAAGACGCACCTAGGAATAAATGGACATTAGCGATCGTGGAGAAGCTCAACGTCGGAGGAGATGGTGTAACAAGATCCGCTGTTATACGTACGAGGAGTGGATTCACCACGAGGCCCGTCACTAAATTGTACCCACTAGAGATCAACGCCGAGGACGATCGAATAGACTTGACGAATTCTCATGATGTCTGTAAACGAATACTAGTACCACGAAAAGCGAAGGACGATGCTATTCAGAGGATTAAACAATGGACTGGTGTTAATTAATGATCAGAGACTTTTAATCGTGTTAGAGACTTCTTAAGATATTTTGCTAGATTCATGAGAACTTTAAATACGTTTTTTAAAGTACTGTAAAGTTTGGTTTTGAAGTTTAATTAGTTCATTGACGTTAAAGTTTTCTCTTAGTTTCTTATTGTATAATAATTCATAATGTAATTTTATGGTAAATTTCCATTTTGCGCGGCCGGGAGAATGTCCGAAATTGTACATAACGTTTGTGTACACTTACGCGGTTTTATGTAACGTCACTGTATGATGACGTCTCTAGGAGGCTTTTCAAATATACACATTGAAACAACACGACGTTTTCATATTGCTTTCGCCCAAAACAACCACTATACGAGAGAGAGTAAAGGTTCGGATGGGCCTTGTGGCCAGGCTTAGGTAGCTGAGGTTGTCAGTAGTACCAAAGACAAGTATCTTGTTGACTTCACCATAACTATCATTTATTTATTTAATTATTTTGCAATGAGTGGGAACTATTTACAATTATTTTTAGTATCATTTATTTAAATAAAAGTTGGCTAAATGGGAATACCTGAATTTTAAAAAGTTGGCTACGTATTAACCAGGGATAGTAGTGTGGGGTTTTCGTCCTGCATGTCTGCACTTTACGTATTACAATAAAGGCAGGAGTTGATAGGTTGGGGATAAGATTCCTGAAATTCCGCTACATATACTATTTGACTGTTCCCCGTCCTGTTATTTGTTCTTTCATAAATTGTTTTATCTTTTAGTGATTTATTTAATTGTTTGGTGTCCTCTTTGTACACAAATTTTACCAATTTTATACACCAATTGATGGAAGTAAAAAAAGGGGTTGGCCCAGATTTATAATTTTACCTTCCTCTATATAAATGTTGGTTACCTTTCCAACTTTATGTTATATGTTTACAAGTAAGCCTGAGATTAACAACAATTCTGACTCTTATTTAAGACTTAACTCGATAACAAACGTGAGGATAACTAAAAACAATCAGTTCATTGAAAGCAATATTCTATCAGAACAGAGTTTTACATTTCACAACTCAAACGCATGCAAAAGATTCTCCAATTTTCTAGACCGAAGAATGTTATGTAACCAGTTATTGTCTGTCATATACTCTATAAGAATATGACCTGTTCTATAATAAATGTTTTCTGGTTAATATTTAACCGAGTAAACCACAATCATTTTTATAATATATATTTTCATAATTTATATCAAACACCAACCATACAGGGCCTATCTGAGTCCGTCATTTTCAATTTCATTTAAACTTGTTATACTAAAACAGTGATTTTAAGATTCTTTTATATTTAGCATTGTTTCATACAAGAAAAAAATGTCCAAAAAAAATGTGAATTTTACTTCCTGTATTATTTTAACAATTCACCATATAAATAATTGATACAGAAATGTAAAATTGGCACACTTCTTGTTCATGAGTTCTTTTACCTTTGAATATAACATTTTGTCGCATATTTTCAATAAATCACGCAAAAATGTCAGTATCTGTTGTGCCCACTATTTGCTTGTAACACAGCCCTTACTCTTCTTGGCATGGATTCAATTAAACGTTGAGTACGAACACGCGGTATCCTTGGCCACTCATACTGAAGTGCCTGCTCTAATTGTTGCAGATTTTGCGGCTGTGGTTGTCGTTGGCGCACGCGCCGATCCAGTTCATCCCACAGATGTACAATTGTGTTAAGATCCGGAGATCGTGATGGCCAACGGATCACATTGACATTCTGTTGCTCTAAAAAATCTACTGTTACACGTGCTGTATGTGGTCGGGCATTGTCGTGTTTAAAAATGTCTCTTTGAATGACAATTACGGGCAATAAATACGGCCGTATGATTTCGTTTTTATACCGAACAGCGTTAAGATTGCCTTGAATATGTATCAATTGTGTGTTCCTGGCGTAAGAGATAGCGGCCCACATCATAACACTGCCTCCGCCAAAATTGTCTCTTTCTACAACACAGTTTTGCTTCGACATCAGGTCTTTTTGCCCACAACTATGAGAGCGTAACCGATTGCGTTATTTCTGTGGTGATATACGGCGCAACACAGGGACGTTTACAGCTGTTCCTGTTCCGTAGATGGAATAATCAAATGTAACGATCCTGCGCCCGAGTTGTAACACGCGGACGCCCTGAACGTAGTCGGTCTGTCGTAGTACTAACCTGATGGTAGCGTTTCCAAAGGCATGGAATTGTGCTACGATGAATATTGTACGTTCCGACAACAGCATTCTGCGATTCCCCGGCCTCGATTCGACCGATAGCGACATTCCGGGTAGCAACATCTAACCTTGGCATAGCGTCACCTCATCAGAATTTAATTTTACTAATGCAATCAAGAAAAGATAAAGCCGGGTTTTATACCGATTGTCTGAGTTAAAAAATACCCAGGATTTCCAGTGGAAGTCGACCCTGTTTTAGCAATGCGTAATATATAGTGAGTTCCAGATTTTGACCCCAGTCGTTCACGGGTGGTGAACTTACCGTTAATTAAGGTGTAATTATGATGTTATGTATATATATTAAAATATTTAGAGGTTATTTGTCCCCCCAAAAAATTATTTGAATAAATTTATCCGATGTTCCGTTTCTTTTTTAAGTGAGTTTTTGTTATCAACATAACGTACACAAACACGAGGTATAACAGTACAAGGAATGTACAGATGTTTATGTTACTTCTTTTTACCGAATACGTTTACACGAACACTAAAATTTTTTCTCGACATTTTTTTATTTAAACACTATGACGATTACTTGTTTGTATGATTTATCTTCTAGTAGTTTACTGGTAGTTTACCAACATCTGGCATCTTACGAGGTATTTTTGGACAGTGCTATTTTGTGCTTCGACAATACTACTTAAATTTTGTACAACAAAAGATTTTAAAGATTTCAATGTTCTCATCAGAATGCTTGACTTCCTGATCCATAACATATTTGTCATGTTTGGTGGACGTGTATTTCAATGTTCCGCTATAATTCGGTGACTATGTTGATTGCATCTACCCCACTTGGCTTGAAATTAAGGACACCAGAAAGATATCTAGAAATTCACAATGAAGGTCGGTTGAGAACGGAAATTTACGCCAAAAAGGATGATTTTAATGTTTCTATTTTAAATTGTCCATTTTGCGAGGCAGCATTCTAGCAGCAGCGTCTGAAAATATAGTATACATCTATCAATTGATCAGGTACTCGAGAGCCTGTATTGTCTATCCAGATTTCCCTGATAGAGTGTGTTTGCTGACAGATAAGCTAAGTAACCAGACTTAACCAGGAGTTCACAGTGGAAAGGTTATAGTCATCTCTAAGTAAATTTTACGGTCGGCATCATGACTTAGTTCTTGTTTTTGTTTGTCCATCGGTTTCGATGAGGAGCTTGACTGTATATAAAGTGGGTGCACGTGGTTGATAACTTCGATTTGTGCACGAAAGTTTCTGCCACGTGTTGGACAGACATGTGTCGACGCCTCTGTTGGCGCACTGGCAGCTCAGGAGAATGTTGTGCTTCTGTTAGGCAACAGTCGTTTGTCTCACTTCAAAAGCATGACAACCAATGTAGATTATTGTGCGCCGTGCACTTTGGTTTTGTGCCGGGATTCCCAGGATGATGTGTCTATATCTAAAGACTTGAGTGACGCTTTTAGCGTGTCCTTGTAACTCTTCCTCTAGTCCCCTTGTAATCGACTTCCCTGGGACAGCTGTCCAAAGAAGAACATCCTGACGACATTACCAGACCAGCGTGTCTTAGTAGACCGTTACGGAATATCTGTGTCACAAATGACCATTGATTTACTGAATTATAACTACCACACTATTTTATCTTGATTAAAACGACGAGAGACACGCGTGGAGCAGGTGTTGCTTATCCCTCCGGAGAACCTGGACTCATCACAGGTTTTGAGTGGGGTACCTTTTACTCAATATTGTGTTGTGTCTGTTTGTTTTTGTTATTGTTCAGACTTTTGTAAAACCTTAGCTTGGTCTTTACTTGACTTATCGTTTTATGATCACTCGATTCTTTATTCTTAAAAGTATGAAAATAAAGAAAAACTGAGTTATTTTTTTTATTTTTTTTTAAATTAGTACATATTAATTTAAGGTGGTATTCAGTCACGTTAATACCTAATATTCTAAAATATCAGTTGTCCAGAATGAGATCTTAATAATATTTTGTACAAAACTTCATTGTCTTTTGACGTATTTTATTTCTCTTAACTGAAATGTTGTGTACATTCTTTTCTTTTAATTTGTGTTTACACTGTTGAATAATTTTGTTATTGTTACCTTTAAATTACATAAATTTATTATATAACTATAGCAAACCGTTCTATTTAAATGTCTGCTCTGCATGTCCACCATAAGGACCCTCGTTAAGACGTCTGCTTTAAATTCGAAAAAAGAACCAATCAAATTCATTGCTCCTTATTCGGATGTGTATTAAAAAAATCCATTATTAATTATTTGTGTAAGCTGTATGTGAACATTAATATTCACGTTAATGGGACATGTATCTTTACTAAGTTACTGGAGTACATACACTATATAATTTCAATACACATTCACAGGTGTAATACAGGTAAGTCACATTACATGTATAGGATTCACTTATCGATTGAATTATTCACAAATAAGTTGTAACACTGTTTACAATCCATAAATATCTATAGATTGTTAACGCCATTCCAAAACAAAAATGTGAAGATAGAAGGTCTAACAGTCGAACATTTCAATGGCATCTGCATGGGTTGCTAATTAATTAGCTGATCTTTTTATTTTGTTTTGGGTTTTTTTCATCACAGAAGATTTGATAAAATTGCTTAAATATAAATATAACCAAAATATCTTATATCGGAAGATTATCTAAAAACATTTTGCTTTTTAAATTCGAGTAAAACAAAAGGTTCGCTCTACATTCCTGTTCCGCATGGATCTGGTCCACGACAAATATAAGTATCATTAATTCATAAAAGTAAATCTATTCTTAGATACTAGGCTGAACACACCATAAATAAACCAACATTACGAACGGTTCGGTTATAGATCAATAAATAGATATAGCAGTATCACACGAATTCAAAGATGTTTCGTATAATTTTGTAAGTACATCGCAAGATAAAATATTCTGATTATTTACTATCACATGTTGAATGATCTAATATTTCAGTCTTTGAAACATTATTTTATTAATTTAGGTCCAGTGGTTGTTTTTTTATTTAGATGAAGGTGGAGTAGAATTTTATTAATGAACCGAAGTACATATTTGTGTCATGATTTTGTACCAGAGGCAGTAATGTTGTTACACTTCTGTCACGCTGTAGTACTTGTAATGCAGAGAAATAACGCTGTGTAGTACTTATATATGTAGTCATGGAGATCAGTGAGGATATATAATTATAGCTGTATTGTTCTAGCCAAGGACTAATAATGCACAATATATTTTATTTATTGGGTAAAAGTCTGCCTGTCTAAATCTTTGAATATTCTTCTTTCTGTACTTGGTTTTACTTTCGATATGCAATGTTCGTTGGTGGCGTAGCTAAGCAGAGGCACGAATGCGTGTGCTTCCACAACGTTTTCACTAAAGCAGAGAAAAAAGTAATAAGACAGACAGTCAAGACAAATCAAACTAAAAGTACCACACAACACATTTGTTTGCTTGACGATCATTTGATCTTGGATATTAACATACAAACATACTAATCGTCGAGATGAAGTTAAATGAACACAGATTCTAATATGTCATATCGGTCTCTTTTAAATCTGTTCTGCATCTTTAAATATGCTTTAACTGCGGATCTTTAGAGAGGCTTAGACCTCCTGCCCCCTACACCAGGAATTTGCCTGGACCCACTTGAGCCTTAGGTGGCCCCAGTCCCATCTCCCTTTTGTTCGTCCACTTTATTTTAATTGTAGCTACGTCCCGTTATGAAAATGAACGAGATGTGCCGTACATTACTTATAAATGTTAGTTCTCCTAGTTACTGTACATATATGATAACTTAATAAAATCAGACAATTATAGCCGTGACATGGAATGTCCAATGTATGTTAAAATGCTTCGGATTTATACAATTACTAATAAGGAAAATTGCATGTTTACTGTTAAAGGTTAATTGCAATAATCACGAAGTTACCCTGAAGTTATAACATGACAGTGAAACTGTACCTGGTCACGCGAGGTTGACACCTTATTTCATTTGACAAAAATCTGGCAATAGTTTTCGTATGTCCCCTCCAGACATTGAATGTTTAACTCTCTTTATATATATATAGCTGTCAGTGCGGTCACCATTTAGCAGTGTGCACTGAATGTAGTTTGGAATGTAAACAGCAAAAGGGTATGTTAACAGTTTCTTGTCGTTGTGGTTTCAAAGTTGTGGTCATCTACACTAACCGTGGGGTTTTATAGTCTTTATTTGTCAAGTTGTCACGGTTTCTTCATTTAAACTATATAAATTAAGTTTATTTTATATATTTTTTACAGCTGTAACAAATTGTGACTTGTTTCTAGGTAGCGTCAATATTTATCTATTGTATCAGTTGCGATGATTATTTAGTAACTTCTTCAGATATGTTTTAAGAGGGCCATATCTTTTTTGTCAAAATTTGATAAAAAAACTGTTTTAAACCTAACGAGTATAGTGTACCATTTCAATTTTTGCAATCTATATCTGGTCTACCCATAGCATGTAGTAAGTGGTAATCTTGACCTTCCCAGATAAGTTTTATTTTATGATTTAACATTATCTGTATTTGTATGGCTAAGTTTACAGGTTGATTATATAGTATTTGCGATATATTCAGGACGACAGTTTAATACATGTACAATCTAGGTCATATGTCATACTGAACATGTTTGAGAAAAAAACTCGGGATAATCAGAGCAGATACACCATTTCTTTGAGATAATTTATTCATAACTTTTGTGCACAATATGTACTAAACAACATAGGTATTGAACTGCATACTTTCTTAAACGATGTGGGAGTATTGTGTTAAAAACCCATTCAAAAATAGTAATAAAGCGTACGACCTCACGTTTTAAAGTTAAATCCTTTGTGTGTCTGTTAATCCTGGTTACATTCCGTCATAATAAGATGAGTAAGACTTATAAGGTGTCATCTTCAGTATAGTTTACACATACCTCCAGCTAAGTTGTCAACAATGATGAGGGCATACAACGAGGCGTGGTAAGTAAACCTGCAGAATTACCTGTTTAAATCATAATTATTTTAATTATAGTCTTAAGTTATTTTTTATGAAGAAGGGGTTATTTAGTTTTCCTATTTTTAGACGATTTATCACACTATTAGGTAAAGTGATACGAGTATTTCACTAGCTGTGAGCTGTCCCCTTGTTCTGACGGAGGCCGTAGTTATAATATATTGCTTTGTCTTCGAACTTTCCGATCAGCCGTTGATCTTAATATTTGTAAACTTGAGAACAAAACAGTTCAATGTTCCATAGTATCATGAATCGATCTAATGATGTAATAAATATTGGCCGTTCATTCCAGACGATGTTAGAATTCATTGATTGTTGTAGTGTGGTATGCTCTTTTGTGCATGTTCTATATTACTGTGTTTCGTGAATAGTATTTCTTAATTGGCAAAACTACTTATTTTAAACAACTTATTTAAGGCGCCGAGAGTTTGATGGTAACTCAGCTATGGAGGAAGAAGATCAACAAAAACTTGACGAGAAGCTGAAGCAGTTTGAAGACGATTTAACTACTTACGGTAAAATGTCTTAATTACCTTTATCATCTTCACTTACTAAGAGTTACAATCCGCTAAACTCTTTTATCGTCATTGGTCAAGGGTAACAATCCGCTAAACTCTTCCATCTTCATTGGCCAAGGGTTACAATCCGCTAAACTCTTCCATCTTCATTGGCCAAGGGTTACAATCCGCTAAACTCTTCCATCTTCATTGGCCAAGGGTTACAATCCGTTAAACTCGTCCATCTTCACTGGCCAAGAGTTACAATCAGCTAAACTCTTCCATCTTCATTGGCCAAGGTTTACAATCGCTAAACTCTTCCATCTTCATTGGCCAAGGGTTACAATCCGCTTAACTCTTCCATCTTCATTGGCCAAGGGTTACAATCCGCTAAACTCTTCCATCTTCATTGGCCAAGGGTTACAATCCGCTAAACTCTTCCATCTTCATTGGCCAAGGGTTACAATCCGCTACACTCTTCCATCTTCATTGGCCAAGGGTAGCAATCCGCTAAACTCTTCCATCTTCAGTGTCCAAGGGTTACAATCCGCTAAACTCTTCCATCTTCATTGGCCAAGGGTTACAATCCGCTAAACTCTTCCATCTTCACTGGCCAAGGGTTACAATCCGCTAAACTCTTCCATCTTCAGTGTCCAAGGGTTACAATCCGCTAAACTCTTCCATCTTCATTGGCCAAGGGTTACAATCCGCTAAACTCTTGCATCTTTACTGGCCAAGGGTTACAATCCGCTAAACTCTTCCATCTTCATTGGCCAAGGGTTACAATCCGCTAAACTCTTCCATCTTTACTGGCCAAGGGTAACAATCCGCTAAACTCTTCCATCTTCATTGGTCAAGGGTTACAATCCGCTAAACTCTTCCATCTTCAGTGTCCAAGGGTTACAATCCGCTAAACTCTTCCATCTTCATTGGCCAAGGGTTACAATCCGCTAAACTCTTCCATCTTCATTGGCCAAGGGTTACAATCCGCTAAACTCTTCCATCTTCATTGGCCAAGGGTTACAATCCGCTAAACTCGTCCATCTTCATTGGCCAAGGGTTACAATCCGCTAAACTCTTCCATCTTCACTGGCCAAGGGTTTCAATCCGCTAAACTCTTCCATCTTCACTGGCCAAGGGTTACAATCCGCTAAACTCTTCCATCTTCACTGGCCAAGGGTTACAATCCGCTAAACTCTTCCATCTTCATTGGCCAAGGGTTACAATCCGCTAAACTCTTCCATCTTCATTGGCCAAGGGTTACAATCCGCTAAACTCTTCCATCTTCAGTGTCTAAGGGTTACAATCCACTTAACTCTTCCATCTTCATTGGCCAAGGGTTAAATCCGCTAAACTCTTCCATCTTCATTGGCCAAGGTTTACAATCCGCTAAACTCTTCCATCTTCATTGGCCAAGGGTTACAATCAGCTAAACTCTTCCATCTTCAGTGTCCAAGGGTAACAATCCGCTAAATTCTTCCATCTTCATTGGCCAAGGGTAACAATCCGCTAAACTCTTCCATCTTCATTGGCCAAGGGTTACAATCACCTAATTTCTTCCATCTTCATTGACCAAGGGTTACAATCCGCTAAACTCTTCCATCTTCAGTGTCCAAGGGTTACAATCCGCTAAACTCTTCCATCTTCATTGGCCAAGGGTTAAATCCGCTAAACTCTTCCATCTTCATTGGCCAAGGGTTACAATCCCCTAAACTCTTCCATCTTCATTGGCCAAGGGTTACAATCCGCTAAACTCTTCCATCTTCAGTGTCCAAGGGTTACAATCCGCTAAACTCTTCCTTCTTCATTGGCCAAGGGTTACAATCCGCTAAATTCTTCCATCTTCATTGGCCAAGGGTTACAATCTGCTAAACTCTTCCATCTTCATTGGCCAAGGGTTACAATCCGCTAAACTCTTCCATCTTCACTGGCCAAGGGTTACAATCCGCTAAACTCTTCCATCTTCATTGGCCAAGGGTTACAATCCGCTAAACTCTTCCATCTTCACTGGCCAAGGGCTACAATCCGCTAAACTCTTCCATCTTCACTGGCCAAGGGTTACAATCCGCTAAACTCTTCCATCTTCATTGGCCAAGGGTTACAATCCGCTCAACTCTTCCATCTTCATTGGCCAAGGGGTACAAACAGCTACATGTAAATTATTCCATCTTCTCTGGTCAGTAATTATAATAAGGCGCAGCCAGATATTTTGAGACAAATGGCAACCTTTTCTGTTGCTGGACGCTACCGTCAGCTGTATGTCAATAAAACCTCGTTTACTGGCGCTCCTTCTTTGACAATATGCACGTGACAATATGTTTATTAATTTTAAATAATTTCTGGGTAGTTATTTATCATTAGTTTAGTGACGACGAACATAAACACACCAGTTGCGTCCTCTGAATTTCGACCAAAAATGTGTAAAGCGATATGTCGCATTTCAATACAAAGAGTTTTGATGTACCTTTTATTTTAAAAATGGGTTAAAATATCATAAAATCTCCTGACCCTCCGTCAGGGCTCTGTGGTCCCCTAGACCCTCGCCCCTCCCTAAACACTAATTCCTGGATCCAGGCCCGATTCGACGAATACAGTACAGTTGTTTCGTTTTTAGTTTTAAATGTATATTTTAATCAAATGCTATTGTTTGCCTAGATATTTTAAAAACAATGTGTTTGTGGGAATTTAAAATACATACTACGAAAACAAGGCAAGAAATTCTTTAGTCACTACAATTCTGGGACCATACTGGGAGGGTTCCCAGTGCTAGACCCACAGAGCAGCCCCGTGCGTCCCCGGATAGCGGATAGGGGAGACCCTGTCGTTGGGGTTTGTCAGGTCATAATACTCAAAGTCTGGCTGCGGACCGTATAGTTGATAACGTGTTTGGAGAGTGCCACGCTCTCTGCAAGATAAAGACCCTTTTGTAGATTTCGTAAAATGAGTAGGCTCATTGTAGCCGCTACAAAAGGCTAAATTTTCCGCCCCTACCAAAAACTGCATACTTTTCCGGTGGCAGTCTAAATTGTGTTCCCTGTGTGTCCAATCCCACCTCGGTCCTTTTTCCGTTGATTACTTATTTGTTAACTTGTTCTCGTCCTGAATAAGCTGAAATACTGCTCGCTGTAGGTAAAGCAAACATCTAAACAATCAATTAAAGCAACTACAATGGGATCTTGCGTCGAACGATGAACACTTAAAAGAAATCAAGAGAACCCAGATTTAATTATTAATTTATTTCGAACATTTTATTTTTAAAAATTTAATTAACTTTTTTGTCTGTAAAACTGTAAACATCGTATGGACTCAGGTTGCAGTCCCTGTCGTGTGATATATTATGATTGATTTTGTTTGATACAATGATATTGCATTGCGTGTTTTGAAATTGTTCATAAAAACTCTTCAAGTTAAAATGATATATCTAGAATTAACTTAGAGTTAAAGGAAATTAAAAGTAATTATATAAAAATTAAATTGAATGCAGACTGTCTATACCTATGAGTTGATTGTTTGATTATTGTGATTTGTCATAATAAAACATTGTAATAAAACAATATTTTTATTGCAGACTTAACTGATTTTTCAGGATCTTCAGAAACGCCGGTTGCAGAAGAACCTCACAAAACACGCAAAAGAAATATCGTCTTTGATGAAGAAAGGTTTGAAGACACATTTCTTAAATGTATGATTTGCAGAGAAGTCTATGATGAGGGGGAAAAAGCTCCGAAAATGCTTCCTTGCCATCACACTTTTTGTCTTGATTGTTTGCAACAGATGTTCCGAGTGGAAGGTGAATACCGACAGTCTTTAACTTCTGCTTTCCGCAGTATGCCAATGGCAGTAAAAATCTGCTGCCCAACATGCCGTGATGGACTAATATGTTCAGAACAAGACATCAAACGTCTTCCGAATGATACTACAATACTCGAACTTTTGAATTACATTAAACAAACAGGCAAGACGGATGTCCAGTATTGTTCAAAACATAAGATGCAACCGTTAAACTTTTTCTGTGAGCCGTGTATAACGCCGGTGTGTTGTGACTGCACTGTCATTGATCACAAAGAGAAGAACGGACACATTGTGATGAATGTTGACGAAGCTTTGAACAAGTACACCCCTGTTCTTGACGAGACGCTTATTGAAATGGACAAGGAAGTCATTGTCGTGGAAGATAAGAAGCGTGCTCTCGAAAAAGCTGCTGATAACATCGAACAGATTCAAAAGGAATTGGCGATGCAGATCAGACAAACGTTTGACAGAATGAGAGATGCCATTGACGAGCGTGAACGCGAACTTTTTAATATTTCAGAACATGAAATAGACAAAAAACGAAATGAAATAGGGGACCAACTTGCTATTGTTCACGATCGTGAAAGCCATCTGAAAAAGGATCGTACAAATTTACAAAATGCCAAAGATTCAAAAGATATCAGTGCAATGTTTACTCATCACCAGTCAGCCAGAGAGGCCCTGTCTAGGAAGGTAGAACTCCCGGGACCTTCTCGTGCTACCAAAGATTTTGCCGTGAGCTTTCAATTTAACAGTAGAGCGGAAAATAATATACGATCTAACATTAGTGTCTTTGGAGATGTCAATTTTAAATAACCAAACGGACAAAACGAATTTTTGCTTCTATATGCAAGTGCTTGTTCAATTTATCAATAATCATCATTATTCTCCAGAACTGTAAACTATAGCTAATTTTATATCTGAAAAGGTCACTTTACTTAACTGTTTACGTATTATGAAGCCACTTAAGAAAATAGTTTGTATTTGGTAACACTCGTCTACAACGTTACTTTTCTTTGCAAAAAGATCATATTTTAATCGCAACTGCATAATATTTCAGTATCATAATTGGCTTATAATTTCATTTCTATTTACGCATGGTTTTTGTCTCGCCTGCGACGAAAGTCGCTGGAGGCGAGACATATGTATGGGAATCCGGCGGCGGCGGCGGCGGCGGCGTAAACACTTGACATCTTGCTTCATATCTTTGTAAGCCCAAGCCCTAGGTCCATCAAATTTGGTCCAGAGGTAGCTTATGATGAGTACTTGCCAGTCAGTCACCTGTCACCTGACCTTGACCTCAATTTCACGGTCCAGCGACTACGTTAAAGTTTTTGGGTTACGACAGTTCCTCTGTAACTACGCATGGTAGGATGACAATATTTGGTGTATAGGTTGCTGATGACTAGTACATGACTGTCTGGTAGGTGTCACCTGACCTTGACCTCAATTTCACGGTCCAGCGACTACGTTAAAGTTTTTGGGTTACGACAGTTCCTCTGTAACTACGCATGGTAGGATGACAATATTTGGTGTATAGGTTGCTGATGACTAGTACATGACTGTCTGGTAGGTGTCACCTGACCTTGACCTCAATTTCACGGTCCAGCGACTACGTTAAAGTTTTTGGGTTACGACAGTTCCTCTGTAACTACGCATGGTAGGATGACAATATTTGGTGTATAGGTTGCTGATGACTAGTACATGACTGTCTGGTAGGTGTCACCTGACCTTGACCTCAATTTCACGGTCCAGCGACTACGTTAAAGTTTTTGGGTTATGACAGTTCCTCTGTAACTACACATGGTAGGATGACAATATTTGGTGTATAGGTTGCTGATGACTAGTACATGACTGTCTGGTAGGTGTCACCTGACCTTGACCTCAATTTCACGGTCCAGCGACTACGTTAAAGTTTTTGGGTTACGACAGTTCCTCTGTAACTACACGTGGTAGGATGACAATATTTGGTATATAGGTTGCTGATAAATAGTACATGACTGTCTGGTAGGTGCCATTTGACCTTGACCTCAATTTCACGGTCCAGTGACTACGTTAAAGTTTTTAGGTTACTGCTGTTCCCCTGTAACCAAGCATGGTAGGATGACAATATTTGGTATATAGGTTGCTGATGAATAGTAAATGATTGACTGGTAGGTGTCACCTGACCTTGACCTCAATTTAACGGTTCAGCGACTTCGTTAAAGTTTTTGTATTAGGACAGTTCCTCTGTAACTATGCATAGTATGGTGACAATAATTGGTATACAGGCCGCTGCTCATAATTAATGCTATTTACGTAATGCTTATGACGAAATTTATTTTCGTTACTGATGCGGAATTCAGGCGAGACGTTTTTCTGTGTCCACACTTGTTATTGGTGATGTTTATTAAACAAAACTGGTTTGTTGCGTCGAGTTTTTATATATAACTTCTACGAAGTAAATTTTTTTTGATAATGGCTTCTGTGTGTATTGTTGTTCTGTCAATTGTATCTATACTCTTGCCGACTTAATTAAATTTTATCTGATTGTAGAGATTCTTTCTATTGATTATTTAAATAGTTTGTTGACGTATTTGGATGCCACAACGGACAACAACAAACCTTAAACATATAAACCCTCTAACAGTTATGCATGGCATATAGAGTTTTCTATTTATATATGTCAAAGGAACGTCAAAAGATAAATAATTCGACCGATCGTACCTTTTGGCTGTACATCTTTTTAACATAGAGGAGCTTGTGGTCAGGTCGGTTCCGTATATAAAACATGATTTGTATTGATACAATGGGTTTGGCTACCTTCTGACATTTTAATATAAATGACATCAAGTTTGAAGGGTTTTAACAAGGAAAGATAATATATTCATAGTTTCGCTTAACTAAATAAGTCATAGATTGCTAGTTTGAAGCTGTTATATTTAGTAATTTGGGGTAAACATCGCTTTCTCTTTTTTGTCTCCGCAAAGTGCCTTCCACAAAAAGTCGTAAGTGTAAAATATATCGTAAGTGCTGACGTCACAATGGATTTCCCTTTGATTTTCAAACACGATAGATTTTAAACTTGGGACTTTTTTGTGAAATCGACTGCTGAGCGCTATAATAAAAACTAAAATTGCTGAAAGTGGCGTTATACCTCCAAAAAAATACTTCAGACCCAGGTGCACAATGGCAACAGACAAATTCAGTGGTTTTTTTCGGTAACCTTAAGCTTCTAAATTAATTCTTGTGGCTTGACGCCTCCGCAAGATATCCGGCTGCATTTTTCAGCGTAGAGTACAAAGTTGGTTCATGTTAAACTAAGGATTTCTATTAAATCATAACAATTACAGATTTATTGAATGGTATATGAATGAAGGAGTTCACAGTCAGAGGGCAACTGTATTCTATCATTCTTTAGTATGAGTGCCTCTATTAAAAGTTATCTCATTATTCTTATGTAAGTGAAACGTATCAAACATTCTGTAGTCTTTAGTCAAATGTATTTTACCATTCTTAGCTGCAGTCCTTAGTCAAACGTATCACACCATTCTTAGCTGAAGTCCTAAGTCAAACGTAGCACACCATTCTTAGTGGGGGCCTTCGTCAAAAGTATCAGGTCGTCTTTAGTGGGGGGGGGCCTTCGTCAAAATTATCACTTTATTCTTAGTATGAGTCCTCAGTCAAACATATCACACCATTCTAAGTGTGAGTTCATAGCCAAACGTATCACGTCCTTCTTAACGGTGGTCCTTAGTTAAATGTATTTACACCATTCTACTAGGGAGTCCTAAGTCAAATGTATCACGTCATTCTTATAGGGAGTCCTCAGTCAAACCTTTTACGTAATTCTTAGAGGGAGTCCTCAGTCAAACCTTTTACGTAATTCTTAGAGGGAGTCCTCGGTCAAACCTTTTAAGTCATTCTTAGAGGGAGTCCTCGGTCAAACCTTTTAAGTCATTCTTAGAGGGAGTCCTCGGTCAAACCTTTTAAGTCATTCTTAGAGGGAGTCCTCGGTCAAACCTTTTAAGTCATTCTTAGAGGGAGTCCTCGGTCAAACCTTTTAAGTCATTCTTAGAGGGAGTACTCGGTCAAACCTTTTAAGTCATTCTTAGAGGGAGTCCTCGGTCAAACCTTTTAAGTCATTCTTAGAGGGAGTACTCGGTCAAACATTTTAAGTCATTCTTAGAGGGAGTCCTCGGTCAAACCTTTTAAGTCATTCTTAGAGGGAGTCCTCGATCAAACCTTTTTAGTCATTTTTAGAGGGAGTCCTCGGTCAAACCTTTTAAGTCATTCTTAGAGGGAGTCCTCGGTCAAACCTTTTAAGTCATTCTTAGAGGGAGTCCAAGGTCAAACCTTTTAAGTCATTCTTAGAGGTAGTCCTCGGTCAAAACTTTTAAGTAATTCTTAGAGGGAGTCCTCGGTCAAACCTTTTAAGTAATTCTTAGAGGGAGTCCTCGGTCAAACCTTTTAAGTCATTCTTAGAGGGAGTCCTCGGTCAAACCTTTTAAGTCATTCTTAGAGGGAGTCAAACTTATGACAGCTCCTTTTTTCAATAATTGTTTTGTACAAATCTCAAAATTGTAAAATGTTTTCATAACATTCTAGTTTTCATGATTTTTTATCTTATCCAATAGAATGATACTAAATATTAATAAGAAAACTGAACGAACAACAACAGCCAAAACACCAGGGAACAGTCACAACTCCGGATATAGACATACACAGCGAAACACATAAACCGAAAACACAAAAACAGAAAGAGTGTAACTCGAACCCAATAAAAACCATTTGTACACTTAGTCGCATTAAGCATAAATGGTTCAAAGTCTAAGCAAAAAACAGTCATTCTTATTTTTTTTTGTTCATGTTTATTTATAATTTACGCGTTTAGTTAGGAATAATAGCAATCAGAATCAGTTCCACGTTGCAATTTTATATACACATAGCTTGTACTTCGGGTATTTAAATTATATTGTATGTATTACATACAGACCCCCTATTTAAACTACAGATGTGTGGTCACTGGGCCTTGAAATTTGTGTATTATACATATTTGTGTAAAATCAATGGAAAAAGCAGACGATGGCAATATTTTATATATTTCCCGACATGCGCATTGAATTACAAGCGCCCACAGGGTAAAAGGAAAGGTTGTAAATTTTGGAAACGATGATAAATAGCGAGCAATACGTTACCTGTGGCCGCCCTATATGACTAAAGACAATATTTCAACAGGTATGTCGTTTATTTTTACCCAGTGGCCATTAATATGTGTTAATCTCTTTGTGTTTGATTTCTTATTTATACACAAATAATGCACAGGTGTTCGGTGTAAAAACAAATATACTAACAGAGAAACATCTCCGCCACCTCTAAATAATATACTCATACGGTTACCTTTTATGTTTGTGAATTCGTTAGTAAAGGCGTCACTTCCAGAAATGTAGCGGAACAGTGTTCGAGAACTAATGCATGCATTTGAATTGCACAAATCTTGAATGGTTGTCTCTCCTATGTAACACATTTAATGAAAAAAAAACAAGCTATATTTTGAGGTGTACTATTTTTCTTATATATTTCTATCACGTTGTTCATTATCTTCCAAAATTAAAAAAAATATCAGACTTTCTATGTATTGCTAATAGGATATCAATAATGATGTAACTGAATCTCTGGTGTATTCTGTATTCATTTAGAATACACAACCAAACATTTGTACAAATATTATCTTGTATTCGTTATTAATGCACCATCCATTGTTTCACTGAATTTCAGATATGATTTTTTTTATTGAAAATTGAAACCAGCAAAACAGTAGAAAATTAAAAAATACAGGCACATTTACTGCAGTTGTTGTAACATCTTTGATAAGTAACTGGCTGAGGTTAGAGAGTACTTATGTTCAGTACAAATGGTGGTACATTTCGGCAATGAAAATGTCTTTGAAATGTATCGCTTTAACGGACGATAATTTGGTTGAAACTCCCATTATTATATCATAATTTAGGAATCATTTGTTTAGAAAAATAAATGCAAGATATGTTAAAAGTGCACTCCGCTTTGTTTACATTGTTGAATGAAGGAAAATTCTGGATCTATTAACTAGTGTCACACTATAGGTTGTGACTTACTAACATTAACTAGAGATAAAGGCTACACTAGCTAGATCTATAACTCCTTATACCAGCCAAATTGATCAACTATTTACCAGCTGGTAAAAAACAAAACAGCTAGTAGTTTGAAATATCAACGTTAACATTAAATTATTATTTTTGAAACTCTTTTCAGATGAAAGTGTGGGATCTCTAACAAGAAATCTGGATCATTTAAAAGCATTTTGCGGATCTTCGGATTCAATCTATACTAAACGCAACATAGTTCTAGATGAATGTACCTTTACGGAAAAATTCCTGAAATGCATAATTTGTGACGAACTATACGATAACGATGATCAACAACCGAAATTGTTACCGTGTCATCATAGTCTGTGTCGTATTTGTATAATAAAATTGTTTTTAGCAGAAGCTGAATACAGACGCAGCCTTACACCTGCCATTACAGAACTTCCGAACGCTGTCTCGATTATCTGCCCACGGTGCTGTGCAAGCTTTATCTCATCAGAGGAGGGGATCAGACAGTTGCCTACAGATCATCGTATCATCCAGTTACTGGACTTCATCAGTAATACCGACAGACACACGGTACAGTATTGTGACAGTCATCAGACACAACCTATAAACTTTTTCTGTGAATGCTGTGTTAAACTTATCTGTCGCGACTGTACAGTTGTAGATCACACGGAGGCTAAAGGTCATAAGGTTAGAAATTTAGAGGACGCCATACAACGATACAGTCCAATAATCGAAGAAGCAATGGCCGAGTTAGAATCTGAAAAAGCCAGTTTAAAGGAAAAACGAGTCACTTTAGAACAGTCCATTGAAACGTTCGACAAAGCTGAACATGACGTTGTGGAACACGTTCGATCTTCCTTTGCTGCACTTAGGGCTGCTCTGGAGGAACGGGAGAAACAGTTAATAGCGATGGCAGAAAAAGAAGTTGAAAATGAAAAAGAAAAATTCAGAGAAAAAATTAATCTTGTCGACGAAAGAAGTAAAGAAATTGATGAAAAATATAAAGAGCTTAAAAAATGCAAAGATGAAGGAAATGTTGAACATATGTTTAAAGTTACACAAAATATTCGTGACTACCAACCACAGAATCCACTGAGAATACGCGAGGCTGACGATGGGAGGATTACAAAGTTTTCTTTCAACGATCGTGACGAGAAATACTTGTCAAACAGGCTACAGAATTATGGTGACATCATCACAAAGATGGAGTCTGCTTTACCTTCATCTAGAACGTCAGCGACAAGTAGCGCTACGTATCGTTATTCGTACTTTCGTCCTTGATCCATAGCAGTGTCGTGTTCATTAAAATGTTTGAATACATGCCGATCTGTTGAGATTTGTGTAAGATTTTTTTATAAATGCATATTTAATAAAGTTTTGACAGAGAGTAACCACATTATTATTTACACGATACGCATTAAATAACCTGACAAAAACAGCTGCAGTCAAGATGAATCGAGATAACACTGTATAGCTGCCGCAATCTTTCAAGTATATATCCTTTATTTTCTTAACGCAAAATCATTTACAGAGATTATAATCCCTTTCTTTAATCTAGCGAATGAAAGGGTATAAATTATACCAAAACATATACAAAAAATAAAATGTGGTTCAAGAAGGGGTGGACAGGGTAGTAGGAGACAGGGAGAGAGTGTGGGGGAGAACGGCGCAAAGGGGGGAGGAGAAGGGAGAGGGAGAAAGGAAAAAGTAAGAAAAAGAGAGAGACAGAACAAGTACAAATTTACCCTTAATCTTTCATAAGTGCTACTCTGATAGTTGCACTGATGTAATATGTATCTGGCTGCCGATTTTGTGTCATTTCTAATTCGTTTATGTTTTTGTTGCCAAGCATGCGATACTGTACTGTAGTATTTTAACTGAGGTCGCACATATGTTTTGTTCTTTTGTTTTAATGTTTTTCGTATGTATGATACGTTTGAAGAATCTAAGGATGCTTTTTCGCTTTGTTTGTAATGGTATGTATGGGGTTCTTCCATGTTAGGTCTTTGGTGATAGTTAAGCCTAAATATTTGATTTTGTATGCAGTTTTAAGTATTTTATTGTGGAGTTTATATTCATGTAAAATAGGATTTCTTTTTGTACATATGTGGATGATTTCACATTTTTCTGGATTTAAGGACATTAACCACTCCTCCTTCCACTTTTGAAGTTTGTCCAAGTCAGATTAAAGTGTGTTACAGCCTGATTGTGAAGCTATTGTGAAGTAAACTATGGTGTCGTTGTTGATATAGATAAGAAAAGCATAATCGGAGTAGAATTATTAGCTCTTAAAATCAAAGAAAATCCTAATATAAAAGGAATCCGTATAAAAAATGGAGAACCAACTGTAAATCAACATGCAGATGATTCATTTCTGATTCTAGATGGTAGAGTCATCACTTAGGGAAGCTTTAATCTGTTTTGAAGACTTTTATACAGTATCCAGACTAAAAATGAATACTGCAAAAACTAAAGTGCTATGGGTAGGAAGCAAACGATTCTCCCATTTAATTTTATGCCCAGACAAAAAATTTCACTGGTGTTGCTCAAATTTCAAATATCTTTGAATAGAATTGTAACTAGATCTGTCATCTATGGTTAATTTAAACTTCAAAAGAAAAAAATGATATATAACAAAGTTACTTATGTATGAATTTGACCAATGTGGATCTCATTGTCGCAACTCAAATGATTGCTTTACAAAATCAACAACCATGGGTAAAACATCCATATTTGGGTTAAGAACAAAAATTTATTTATCAATGACATCAAGCTGGTTAAAATTAGCATATTTTGTTTGTATAAAATCAATAAATGTTCTTCTTATATTATTATTAATTTGACAATGAAAAAAGAAATGAGCTTCATCATCAGTTATTTTACAAGATTTACAGAGTCTTTATTCTCTTGGTATATTCTTGTATCTACCAAGTTCAATCTCTAAGTTATGGTCACTAATACGTAGTTTGGTAAGTATTCTTCTACTGT
This sequence comes from Limnoperna fortunei, assembly GCA_944474755.1. Classification (NCBI taxonomy): domain Eukaryota; kingdom Metazoa; phylum Mollusca; class Bivalvia; order Mytilida; family Modiolidae; genus Limnoperna; species Limnoperna fortunei. Next base: position 91,138,276 of record OX104116.1, read on the forward strand.
TAAAGTTTTGAAGATTTAAATAGTCTGAAACATTAACATCAGACTTTTACTTGCTGTAAAGGTATAATTTCGAAGAAGCGTCAAAGCTAGATATTTTATTTATTACAAGTCTTTTTGATTTCTCTTTTTATGTGTACTTTTTCAAAAGCAGGCTTATCAGAAAATGATAGAATATCGACATTTTTTCCACTTACATTAGATCTTTGAAGTGCTTTATACATTGACAAATAATCATCCATATACCAGATCTCACTGTTATATAAAATTATAGGTCTGATTAAATTGTCAAATAATTTACATGATAGTTCTACTGGTATATGTTTAAAGTTAGACATATACTTTTTAATAGAAAATAGTGCTTTTAATCCCTTTTTGGAAAGTTCCTGAGATGACATAAATTTTCCTGTATGACAAATAATGGTGCCTAAGAAGTTAAATTCTTTCACTTCATTTAATATATTATTTTTATAACAGAAATTATTAGAAATTTGACTTGCCTTGGCGTTCTTTTGGAAAACAATAATTTTGGTTTTACTTGTATTGACTGTTAATTGCCATTTATGACAATACAGTTCCAACTTATTAAGTGCTTGCTGTAGTCCTGGGGCTGTTTCTGATAAAATTACCAGATCATCAGCAAAGCTTAATGTACTAAGATATGTCTTATCTAAACATAAAGGATCACAATGGTTATCAAATTCTGAATGCAAGTCATTAATGAAACAATTAAACAATGTGGGGCTCAAGCTATCACCTTGTTTTACACCTCTTTTGATTTGAAAATAGTCTGAAAAAAGTGTTATCGAAGACTCACACGATTTATACATACATGTATCTTTAATAATGTTAAAAAGTTTAATGCCAACAGAACGAAGTTTTAAAAATGTTCCACCTTCTGTCATTTATTATATATCTGAAAATAGGATGGACGAGAAACTATTTGTGCAGGAAAATGGTGATTGGCAATATTACGGAAAGCGCGAGGTATCTTCATACTTCAGACTTTTAACTTCATAGTTCAGACTTCTGACTTCATACTTCAATGTTAAACTTTCTCGTTTCATACCTATGAAAAGTTTCAAAGAAGTATGAAACGAGAGGTTTTAACATTGAAGTATGAAGTCTGAATTATGAAGTCAGAAGTCTAAAGTATGAAGATACCCCGCGCTTTCCGTACAATATACATCAAAACTAAATCTAAAAAATGTGAAGGTCTCCGGGCCTTTTCATTTGGAGCAAACAAATGTTTATAAATATCAAAGACAATTAAGGATCCATTCGGAAGGATGTGTTTTATGCTTGATCTATTTCCAAACCAAATTCGAAACTTAATTGTGTCAAAGAATGTTTGTCTCAAGATATAAAGAAAAGGTGAAAACATACAATTTTGTCAGATACTACTCTATGTTATCCAATATACCATCTGATGTGAAGCATAAATTAAGAGATCATGCAACACACCCAGAAAATTTAAGTCCAGCAGACAACTTTTTGCAAAAACTTTTAAATACTTGTACGCTTATCTAGTAAGTGTGTTCTCCTAGTTGAAATTTCAATTTCTTAAATGGGAGAATGACCTGCGGATAGATCCAGACAGGTCAAAATATTTTGAAATTAATTTTTAAAAAATCGGTAAAGATACATACATTTTTACTTTCAGTATCGCTAACGTACTTTTGTCTAAAATCCATATAAAAGAAAGTAGCATATGTGCATTTTGTAATAAGGACATTGAGATAGTCGATTAGTTTAGACTTTCTCAGCAGTTTTTCTTGTTGTTTGAAAACCAAATATGTAGATTTTGAACTTAAAAAGATTATGTTTTCTTGGTGTACCTCAGGAAGGTCAGCTGTTAAATCTTTTAATTATTGCTACAAAATTTTATTTATAAATGTAAATTGGTAGATATACTACCCAATATTCTAGGACTAAAACACAAAATTAGAAAATATTACTACCTAGAAAAATTTGTAGCAACAAATAATAACTTTAAACATAAAGCTGAAGAAATGTGGTCAACAATAACCAATATAGCAAGTCAAGTCTGAGGTTACTCTTAAAAAAAAACAAATATTTTTTAGGGTTGCTTAGTTGTATCAGAATGACATGAATGTAAACAGTGTTTGTGTGATTTGTGTGCATGTGTGTGTTTGTGGTGAGTGTGTGTGTTTGTGGTGAGTGTGTGTGTGGTTATAAAAGCAATTATATAGTTAGGATGTATTTTGTTTTGTAAAGATACCCATTACACCATGGTCAGGTGGTGATGTAAGGATAAATGTAAAATCCCGACTATGTATAAAAATAAATATAAAAAAAGGAAAAAGGAAGGGTCTAGTACCTATCATTGAGGGACCCGGATAGGGCAGGACAGTTGCCAGATTCTTGACCATCAACGACTATCTTGTGTTGACTGTTACTCAAGAAAGAAGATTCCAGTTTAACTGATTTGTTGTTGATACCAATACGTTTGAGTTTGAGTCAAAGTCCGAGATTGTTGGCTTCATCGTTTGTTAGAAAAAAATCCATAACGGCTACATCTGTTTTTTACCTTCTGACATATTGTCTGTAATTTCTTGAAAGAATGTGACTAAGTGAGTTTCTCCACTAAGTTTTGAACGGAAACCATGTTGAAATTCATATAAAATATTGTGTTTATCGACGTGTTTGATGATATTAGAGACAAAAATATGTTCCATCTTTTTGCTTAGTATAAATGTGAGTGAAATTGGTCTGTAATTTTCCGGTTTGCTTTTTGCACCTTTTTTAAACACTGGTGGGACTATAGCTTGTTTCCAGTCAGATGGAACGAGTCCAGTTTCAATAAATGTCTCATTCGACTTTTATACATTTTATATTGAAGGGCTGTGTGCGAGTATTGAATATTAGATACAAATGTTGCCTATCATGATTTACTAGAGTTTGTTTTAACTATACAGCCATTCACCATGAAAGTAATGAATATTCCATATATTGGATTTGTTTATATTTAAACATTCTATCCATTCAAGATTTTTGTATTTCATGAGAGATAGGCAGTTTATATCCTCAATACTCAGTTTAGCCCAATTGCTAACGATTCCAATTCATGAATAATAAATAAATTTTGGACAGCCATGAATTATTACTTAATTCAGGAAGAGGCTATAATATGTAAATAGTCATAAACAAAATACTTGAATTAAATATGTGGCAATTTTATGTTTTTAATTTTTGATTTGTTTGTTTGAATTACTGGTATGTTTAACACCCTTTTCAGCAATGTTTCAACTTTATCATGGCGTCTAGTTTTTATTGGAGGATGAAGTAAATGTATCCGGTGAAAGCCGCCAACTTTCGGCAGCAAAGTTGACATATTTTCTTCGCAGAATGCGCATTGGGTAAATGGGAATATTAATATACAGTAACAATTGTGTACCATGTTCTCTGAAGGTATATTGCAGGATAGAGGTTATATTAGCGTGCTGACATAACACCAATGTAAGGACTGGTAAGGATTTGAGAAAATAACATCATTTTTTTTTGTTTTTTCGTTGCATCAATATACTAATATTTATGTTATAAAGTTTCGGTTTATATTGATTAATTGTTAACGGTTTATCACAGTTAACGACCCAACCATTTTGTTATCAGGTAAGGTGTGCTCTGAATTCTATATCAGAAGGAAATGTTTTCATTGTTAACAATTATTTGTATCCAAATTTTGAATAAGGTATATGTAAAAAACTGAATTTATTGGATGTTAGAAACTTTACTGTTCAGACCAAAGACACTTTTGTACAAACAATTCCAAACCCCCCAAAAGATATGGAAATGGTTGTTGCCTCGTATAAGCGTATTTCTATTTTACTTCCTTTTTGCATGTTTACCTCCTTAAACCTAAAACAGTTTCTGTCCGTTTTACCTTGATAGATATAACAATGTTTGGTATCAGTGCTGATGTGGTGGCGGCGCTGATGGCGCTAGCGTTTGATTTGGGAATAACAGTTGTCCTGCAGTACTTAGAATACGTCAGACAAAGTATTCTGAAACAAGTAGAGGTGAGTGTATAACTAGTACATGGCCGCAATAACAATGAAATCCTTGGAAGTATCAACTTTTGGTACTGCAATTTCATGTTACATTTATTTTGTGTAATTAATAGTCTACAAATGAAAGATAAATCGTAAGATCGATATCTCGTAGGACGTGCAGATGTACACTTTTAGTTTACTGTTTCACGTGCATTTTCTTATTTTTTTTCTTTAGGCACGTAAAACAATGGGAATATGTCGAACATAATTCTTAAGTAAGTATAAGCAAATGTGGCATCCTAAAATGATAAAACTTATAATAACGCACAAAACTTAACTTGTAAGTACTCGACTGCTTAAGACACGTGACTTATGTATTATTTTAAATTAAATGAGTATCGTTAATATGTTTATTGATTGTTTGTATTATTCAAACATAATACTCACTATAGTTTTCTATTTTCAGACGGTCAAATGTTTTGACAATGTAAGTGTACTACGTAAAGAACTTGAAGCTTCGTCGAATAAAATAATAAAATATGGCTGCGTTATTGGTAGTGCTTTAAAGATAGTTTTTGGGACAACCAAACACCAAGCAGAACATGCAGATGGGTATAGTTTTTTTTTCATGTTATCTTTATTTTATAACTCATTCTCTAGTTTTTATAAAACAATACACTTTTTTGTTTGAATAATATTCATTATTCAATCAGAAACTATCCTATATTTGCCTTTTTTCTATTGACCAAAACTAATACAGGGGCCTCGGTGGCCGAGTGGTCAAGGTAGTTCGTCTACTATTGATCACGTGGTCTGTCAACACTGAGATTGCGGGTTCGATTCTCACTGCAGGCAGGGTGTACTCGACTCCAATCTTAATTGACAAGGATTGCCAGTTTTCCTACCGCAGGTCAGGGGTTCTCTCCGGGTACTCCGGCTTCCTCCCCCAATAAAAACTGGACGCCATGATATAGCTGAAAAATTGCTGAAAGTGGCGTTAAAACACCATTCAAACAAAAAAACAAAACCAAAACTAATACACTTGACGTTCCATTTCCTATCATATTGGATAGCAAAACACTCATTCTGCTCAATAAAAACATATTGCACTCTCGTTATTTGATTGGCTATACGATAGCCAATGAAATCATGATAGTGGAATATACTTTTTATTAAAAAGAGTGGGTGTTCATCAGAAATAACTGTTGAATTGCCAAAAATTGTTGGATTCTTCTTAGATTAAAATTAAGTTTTATTTCAGATTTCAATCAAACTAAAGGATAGTAAAAACAGTTCCTGTCTATCCAATTTCATATCTCAGTTTTTTTGTAATAAAATTCCTTAATCAATTGTGAGGTTTTATGTAGTAGGATGCAACAATTTTGATCTCGTTTAAGTACGTAACTTGTAAATAATTTGCATATGGCATGATATTGGTTGCAAAATTTCAACAATTTCATTTATATTCAATTTTTCATATTTAATTGATTTAATTTTGTCATTTATATGGAATTTTTTTACGTTTAAATGCAATAATTTTCATTTACATTGGTACAATTTTCCGTTTCATTGGTATATTTTCCATTCAATTGGCATAATTTTTGCTATGGAATATTTTTGTATTCAGTTGGTATAATTTTTCATTTATATGAATTAAATTGTATTCAGTTGGTGTAATTTTTCATATATATGCCATATTTTTTTCATTCATATGCTATTATTTGCATGACCGAAAATATAGTTTTGACGTCACTGGGTCAAATTTGAAACGAGGTTTGTGATTAAGTTTAACCGAAACAAGCACAATAACTTTGAAATTCGTGCAATTTAGTCTAACAAGTTAAAGAAGTTCTGCACCGAGTACAGTTAGACTAAGGCGCCATATCTATGTATCACAAACATCGTTTTCAAATTTTTCCTTTTGTATCTGATTGGTTGTTTGGAGTGTAACGAATCTGGCCTTATCTTCTATCACCGAGCGGTTGTCTGTTCATTACCCGATTATAAGTCTCGAGGTCAATGCTAATACAACTGTACTACCTAACACTTTGTGATACAAACTATATACGTGTAATAATCTTTTTATCTTCTAACCATGTTCAGACATCAATTCATCTCTAACCATGTTCAGACATCAATTCATCTCTAACCATGTTCAGACATCAACTCATCTCGTTAGTTTGGGGTTTTCTACCTATCATCATTTCACTAGAGTGTAATTATGTATGGTTTACTCCTCAGTGTATGCTCGTGTCAAGAAAAGAAATTTTCATCTGATTTTGTATAAATATTAACCATCTTCTCGCAGATAGTTTAACAATTCCTACGTCTTTTACAGAATGACACCATTTTCCTTGGAATTCTCAGACAGTAATGAGAAAGTCAAACTTCTGAAACCACACCTTGCTAGATTTATGTGGAATAAACAAGACCAGACTGATGTGTTTACTTTCTTCCCGAATCCTGTTGGATATTTTCTTTATAACCTCTATACAAATCTAGAGAAAAATAATATAGACAATCTACTTTTGGCAGGATCATCAGTACGTGGTATAGGACAGATAAAATTACTTGATGGGGGAGAAATAGGCCTTGTTCCCCCGGACGATGAACGTCCTTATATCATAACACATCTAACGACGAAAGAATTAATAAACCAATTGCGATGTATAGGAGAAGATCGGAGAATGAAAACTGCAAAGAGAATATCCATGACAGTTGCCGTATTACTGGTAGGATTTCTTCTTTACAAATTTTTGAAAAACCGCAAAAATCGTAAAACTACTATTGCTCAAGATCGACAAAAAAGGCCCCCTAATGATGGTCGACAAAAAGCCCAATACAGGCCAGAAAACCAAAATGATGGTCAACAACTTGACCAAGATCAGTCAGAAAACCTTGATGATGGTCAACAAGAAGTCCAAGATAAGCCAAAATACTGTGGACAACAAGACTGAGTTTTTTATAAGTTCTGTATTTTTAGTTTTTTTCTCTATTTGTGTATGATATATGACATAGAAATGTAAAGTATTATGGTCAATATAATTGTATGTATACTTCAAAGTGCCGGGCCCTCAAAATGGGTTTAGAGAAATTACTCAGGGTGTTTATATTTTCCTTGTTATAGAGCTCGAATAAACTGCTAAAAATAAACAAAACAGAAAACGAAGGAGATGAACACAGTACACGAATGAGTGATGTCGGGTAAGCATACTTTGAAGAATCGCATCGCCCATAATGAATTGAATCTATAACAATCGCTATAACAATTTCCCACTGACTTGGAAAGACCAACTAGTGAAGAGATACGACTGTTGCTTCAGCAGCTTCTCTTGCCATAACTTCCCTTGCTGTTTAAAAGTGAGGTGTATCGTATCGTCTGGTGCACAAATACATAGGATCGAAATTTTAAGTTCGATGACATGGATAAGATCACATTACAAAAACAAAGCTCGCGTAGTTTGTGTTGTTTCTGTAATATTAAGTTCAATTGTGTAAGTAGGCACAAGATTTTAGATTAGCAACAATAAAAAAATGTAGAACTGCAGACTATGACAACACTTGTTTTATATAAAATGTCATCAAAAATACCAAAGTTAATAAAATTTACTACGCCAGACGCGCGTTTCGTCTAATCAAGACTCATCAGTGGCGCTCAAACCCAAACAATATTTAAAATCCAAATTATTAAGATGTTCCAAAGCGTTAACTCAAATCCGGCAAAGGCTGTCTACACCATGACAATAGAAAAACCTTAGAATTAAAATAATTTTCGAAATGTCAGGGCAGTAAATTTAGACAATGACTATATCACAGAAAGAATCAATGATATTCCTGTATGCACCGAAGTGTGATACTGGGCTGGTGATAACCTCGGGGACTAACAGTATATGTTAGCCTCAAAGGACAAACATCGAGTTATATGTGAAACAAACACACCGTAGCTGTCAACGTCCTACTTAAAAGGATTGCCTACCTTGCTGCCAGATGTCAAGAATTTTCACCAGGTAGTTGACTAGAAATTGTCGCCGGGTAGTGGACTTGAAATTGTCAGTGGTATCCTTAGTTTTTAGTTCATTATGCTTCATATACATGTTAAGACTAAATCAGTTATGTATACACTTATCAAACCAAACACACTAATACACTGATACGTAAATTTTCATTAAGTTACCCCCCAAAAATTTGGGGGACTTATTGTTTGTACGGTTTCTTTTCTTCCCACCTCAATACAGTATTACCGGAATAGTTTGATATTTACTATCGAAAAACAAAGTTACAGAAATATTGTAAATAGCGATGTTGTTTGTTGTAATCGCATATTCAAAGTCAATGTCCAGAAAACTGAACAAAAAATTCAGTTGAGAATAGAGATGTCCAATTTACGGCTGAGAGGGTGCCCCCAACTGGTACGGCGAAGAAGACTGTTGCCTCGGACTATGATGTCTGTGCCTCTGCCTCCAACACCCCAGCCAAAGTTACTGCTTAAGATAAATCTGAGATATCTACCGTTTTTTAATGCAATTGTTTATGTTCACACCCCTATTGAAAACATGGAGACTGATCAACTGCCAGTTAATCTGCAGTTAAGCGAAAGCAGAGGACAGTATTAATTTAAATTTTGGTATTAAAACCCCACAACTGATAAAATTCCAGGGCCCAGCGCCATGAACATCTTCTTTCTGAGAATTTTTCATTCTCAATTTCATCCAATCAAATCTTTCCTTTTCCATTGTTGTCATGGTAATTCAGAACATTCCTATGCTGAGTAAAACTCAATGTTTTATGGCGCTGGGGCCGGATTATCTGCTAAAGATAATACAACTATATGGATGTAGCGCACGTTATTGGGGCCTCTAAACGTAACGTCGTTTAAGCTTTTTTAACGTTATTTGCGTTTTATGAGCAAGCGTACATTAAAAGAGGGACCTTGTCTAGATTTGTGTGTCTATTTGCACAATAAATAACGATTTTATGCTCACATTGTATTTAAATTCACACATACAACGTTTTGTGCATTAATATTTTCCTTATTAAATAGGTATATTTCAACTATTTTTGTTATAACATCGTCTGAGGCCAAATGAAAATGGTTTAAACAATGTGGCGGTAAAGAAAGCGACGGCAAAACCCGTGTTAATCTGACAAAAATGTATGTTGTACTCAAAAAATGTTTGGAAAATGTTATAAGATTTTTCAAAGTGCGAATTAAAATTGCAGCAAATACGTCAATAGTTTAATAAATCGGTAAAAAAAATTGCAAAAATGTGCTCGTAACGAACGTGACTAAACATGATTGAATGTATAGTACTTTCACAATACATTGACAACAAATTTTACAAAATGGCTCGTTTTGATAAAAAACTAAAAAAAATACTAGTTTAGTGACACTTTCTTCATTCGTTAAAGGTCTCAAGACCCAAAAATCCCCCAACGTGCGCTACGTCATTGGATTACGCCCTTCATTCAATTGTATTTTTAACATCAATGATGACGAGAATGTAGACATTGAGTCTTATCTTCTGATTTATTGGAGCAAAACTTTTCCCAAATAGTATTAGATACTGATCAAAAGGTATCAACAGAGAAACTTAATCGACTTCTTCGAAAAGCAACAAAAACCCCTGTCAAGATGTGTTTAGAATATACGACCTACTTCCGTCAAGACTTTATTGACCGCAAAAGAAATCATGAGACGTATTCTCAGTATAAAGGGCGTCTAAATAAGCTTATCAACAAATTAAGGCATACATTAAAACTCGTGCTTAGAAATAAATTATATCTAAGTAAATATGTTATTTCCTATTAATTATTCATTATTGCTCGTAATGTCCAGTTCTTAGTTAGTTTCACTGAACACTCAAGGTTGTCGACATTATTTTTAAAGATAATTTATTTTGGATTCTTTGAAATCTAAATTAAGTTCAGACAGAGTTTTTCTTGAGATACCCATACCATTTCTTCTAATGAAGGTATATGGAAAATAATATGGAGAGGAGAAATAGTGTTCTCTCATTTCTCAACTGTTTCTGATGGATAAGCTTTTTTTTCGAATAATGTGACATGTACTATTGTAAAATAGTTTTGCAACAACATGTATTAAAAAATAAGAACAAACTGTTTATTTGTTAAAGGTTTATTCCCCAACCTGCCCCAAAGAAAACCTTGACTTTTTGACAAAGTTAAAAACACCATTTGAATAAACTTGATTATTCTTTGTGGCGATTTTAATTGTACTAATAATCCTTCCTTAGATCTGAGATATTGAACCCCATCCCCATTCTTGAAGTGAGTTTAAAACCGTTTCAAATTTATTGCTTCGTTTCGTAATATTCATCCGTACGATAAAATATATTCTTAGTCGCGAAATGACGGTGTCGTAGCAAGACTAAATGGATTTTATTTTTAAAGCATTATAGTATATTTATCGGGAATTAAACAGTGTGCATATTCTGATCATGATTACGTTTCTATTTACTTACAAGGTAAACACAAGAGTGTTTCTGGTTCGAAATACATCTCTGTTTGATGATAAAACGTATGTTGATATGATTAATAACTCGTAAATTTCATGGCGATTAAAGAAATACGAATTTAAATGACGGAGAAAAATGGATGTGAAAGCCTCCATTTTATAAATGCGTCCATTTTACCACACTCCCCTCCTTGCCCCCAAAAAGTTAAATTTTGTCCGATTTCAACGAAAATATATTTTAATGTATTGTATCAGCAACATCAACCTCCTGGTCGTCTTGTTTTGCCCCAATGTGTTCCCAATTATTGCTTAATTTATTGCAATAATGTGTAATCAATATTGCACAGCTCATTCTTCTACTTAAAGGCGTTAATACCCACATTTTATACCGCATTTACGACAACTATCGAATTTCATGACGTCATTTTGGTATACGTTCGGTTATTCAAAACGTCATTGTCCCTATGACCTTAAATAATAAAACTGAAAGTGGCATTACACAGCATTCAAACAAACAAAGGCAGATAGGTTTTGTGTATTTAAATATTGCCGAGGGTAAGTATTTTATTTTATTTATTTTTCTACGTACTACATAAGGGATAAATGCCTGCAGACTTGTCCGAGTGTTCCATTTAAAAATCGATCGCAAAAGTCTGAAATCGACGGGTTGCATTCTATTGCCTTAATAAATGGTGAAACGTTTAAAATTGTTGGAAAAAGGTTTTGGGTCTGTGTAAAAAAGTAGAAGGAGTGGATTACACAAAAACAGAACCATCATGTATAAACTGTGCTAACAATTTACCTTGTCTAGAAAAACAGGAAAACATTTCTGGAACAATTTCATGAGATCAATTGCATAACTTCAAAGTTCGCAATCTTTATGATGTTTCCAGGAAAGGGCTGAAAGTTGAGGAAGGAGTTGATTACTCAAAATAGGTACCATGACAAATGACTAAGTTCCCAAGCAAGTCTGCAAAAATAAGGAAAAAATCTTCGAACAATTCCATAACAGCTATAACACAACTTCAATACATGTGCAATCTTTCTGGAAAGTTTCAGAGATCAGGATTGAAAATTGTAGAAGGAGTTGATTATGCAAAGTAGATACCTATTTTATCCGCCCTATTTCATCATACTATAACATGAGTTTGCACTTCGTGCAACCCGGCCAAAACAGATAACAGTTACCTTGACAAAAATGAATAATAAAATATAAATATCTTTAAAAAATAAATAAATTTCCCAATCTACAACTTCTCTAAGATCAGAGGCTGTTAAAGCCTGTATCGCTTACCTAATGTATATTTGCAATAAAGATGTGTCAAGCAACCTTTTCAATTTCTGACGCATAAACGACACAAACTTCATAGAGACCCATATAACGAATGTTGCTATTAGGCTGGGTTCAGATAAGAAACCTTTTCAGACATGTTTGCCATAGGTTTACGTTTTAAATATATTCCTGCAATAAGCAATTTAGATGACAAACTTAAACTTTAATAGAATCTTTTTTAGTGTTTGCTTAACATTTTTTTGGGCAATATTTCAGTCACCTAGGACAAAAACAAGTGATAAGGTCCGACCAGTGGAAACACAAGTTTGACTGCTACTGGTACAAAATCTACAAAAGGTGTCTTTATTTTACAAGGAGCGTAGCACTTCCCAAACCCGTCATCCACTTTTGTCCTCGGTCCGGCTTTCCTTATTGTAACTTGACATTACCAATGAGAAGGCCTCTAATATACGCTACCTAAGACCGCGATGGGATGTTGGTAGGTCAAGCACTGGGAACGCTCCTGGTATGGTCACAAGATATAGGACCATCGAAAAACATTTACATGCAATATGGCTTCAATCAGCTTTGCAGTTTCTGTAAAGAACGCATTTGAAAATTCTTTTTATAGAGTCCAGTGGTACAAAGTCTGCAGTGGTTGTCAATTTTAAGATCTGATTGGCATTACAAAAATAATAGAGGACCATCCAATGAATACGAATACGAATACGAATACGAAAGCTCTCTTTTCATTCGGCACATCATACAACATATAGCATAGACCTTTTTAAAGAATAAGCACACACAACACAAACAATACATAGACACATAAGACATATATATTCATATAATAAATCAACAATAAGACATCAGTCAGTAACTATATAAGAAGACAGACATGCATTTATTGTATGTACACATGTACGTATAAAGCAACTAGCCGAAATTATAAGGTTTATGACATATAAACTAAAAACACAGATAGGTAAGCACTAGGTAATAAAGCAATAGGTAAGCAAATTTCGACACATGGGAAGTCAATTGCTAAAGAAAATGCTAAAATTTGTTCTCAAATATTTGACGATCCGCTTCAACTAATCTTTCAATAAATCTTTAAGTCAATGTAAATATCCTTCCAATAGGAAGATGGCAAATGTGACATCCATTTATAAGAAAGATGATGCCTCCTTACCATTGAACTATATACCAATACGTTGTGTGGGTAAGATCATTCACAAAAAATAATTTTGATTTATTCCCCCAAAAATTTGACGAGAAACAAAAATAGAGAAGCATGAGACGGAAAATATCAATGTTTTATAATGTTCAACTTAATAATACACCTATGTACATTATAAAAGATTTATTAAAACTAATGCTAAAACTTATAATCTATCGCTTGAGAAATGGTTAAGATTTTATATTTTCTTAAACAGTCGCCTCCTTTATTCCCTCTAAAATAAGATAACGGAACAGTTTGATAAATCGATACGATTTATTGAATGAATACTGAAATTTAATAATAGACGGAAAATATGCACTCAAGAAATGAGACGAACATGTTCCAGAATAGCATTTATTTGGAACGAGAAAGCTCTACACTATTCTTACTTATATTAGACGTTCCGTGTCTTTTTTTTAATTGTGACTTCTTTGGTGTTAAAATTGTTTCGGACCCTTTGTATATTTGTCAATTTATCTCTCAATACTCTTTATGTCAGAATTTAAGTCAGAGGCTTAAGTGGCCGAGGGTTTAAGCTAGTTAGTTCTATCTGCTATTGATCAAGTGCCAGACAAAATTGAGCTTGCAGGTTTGAGTCTAAGTTCACACACGGTGTGCTAGACTTTAACCTAAATTGACAAGGCTTTCCATGCCGAATGTCGCGGGTTTTCATCGAGTACATCGTTTCACTCCCCAAATCAAGACTTTACGACATGATATAGCTTTAAAATCCTAAAAGTGACTCTTAATTATTAAAATATAAATAAATCATATTATATTTAAAAATGTCGAATGGTTAACAATAATTGCAGTGTACATTTGAAACTGCTAACGTATATAAACGGCTTACTCCCAGAGTTTCACCATATTGCAAAGCGTAAGATTTTTTCAAGTCTAATAGGGTCGTTGTCGTTTCAGTTTAAATTTAAATATTTGTTTTATGCTCAGTGTATTAATAAAAATCTTGCTTGTTTCAAAGATACACACACACATGTATATCATAACATAATATCATAGTTGTTAGATACACTTTGATCATGACATGACTTTACATAAGGAAAAATCACTATCATTACTTCAACATATCCAACCAAAAAATCAACATCTCATAGTAAAATTTGACAAGATAACTCATGAATCAATGCCAATTTTTCAGTATTTATTGATTGATTGCTTGTTTTCATTACGTCTTAACGGAACAACATACAATAAGATCAATTGGGAAACGGGATGGTCGAACGGGAGCACAATTTTGACTGCCACCGGAAAAGAATGAAGTATTAAGTAGGGACGGGGATACGTTTGGCAGCTCTGTGGATCGAGCACTAGGAACCCTCCCAGTATGGTCCCAGCACAGCAGTATCTATTGAAATCCATACAATGTGTATACATACAGTAATGAGAGTGCTAATGTATTTGATGCTTACATAAGGAAATGGTGCAGCAGTACACATATCTTGGTATCTTTACTGCTAATAATGCACTAAATGACCTGTATTTAATATCAATTTATGGTAAGTATACAGAAGATAATACATGGTACTACAAGATTAAGTCCAGATTGTGTGAGAGATGCTGCAGAAGAATTACCGAAAATTGAGTTGTGCATTCTAAATAGACTTCGTATATTAAATGGAAGGATTTAAGGAGATTTCTCTGGAAAAATATGCAGCCCATTTAGTCATATGATTGTAAAATGCTTTTTTCAAATTAATATATATTCAAAATTATGCCCTGCTCTGCGGAAAAGTTCTTATATGTGTTTGACAATACTGTAAAACCTGTTCTTACGTGTGCATGTAAAATAGTTTAAACCCTCTTTAAAGAAAATTTATTTTAAAAAGGTATACAAATAACTTCCTATTGTAAAAATGAATCTCTGTTTATGCTGATATATTTCTTTAAATAACCAAGAAAACAAACAACTGGCATAAGGAAAGTTGGGTCGATATACACTTAATATGATTGTTGTAATGTCTTTACTTTTTATACTGGATAAGACTAAAACATGAAATGGCAAATAATAAACTTTAAAACCAGGCATTGGAAGAAAACTTGAAATGAATAAGCAAAACCAAATTGCTGGTTAAATTCAGTACACAGTATTATAAGGATATATAATGTCTGCAATTTTAATCACTCAGATTCAAAATTTTAAAATATAACCTTAATAAAAGTGACAATTTTAAAATTAAGAAATCTATTAAGGGGAGTGAAAATTTATATCATATAGAACAAAATAATATTTTCAAATTAACACGCACAAATAATAAAAATGAAAGATAACGTTTAAGTAGATATAGAACCAGGAAATAAAGATTACAAAAAATACTGGGTAGATATACTGTACCACAAAACACTTGTTCATCTATGAACTTGCAAGAATTGTTGCTGTAGTAAAATTGACAATGAAAAAGCGATTTTATTGATTTGTCAAAATTGTCGATGTGTGTAGAAAAATAGCAAAATATATCAGCCTCTGTATTTAAAAAAAACCCGAAATCCTACATTATGTTTATTATAGGTATATGTGTTTCTTGAAATTTGTATAGGTAATAAATTGAAACGAGATTGTCTCCCTTGACATATTACATTTTAATTGTTTTCATCTCTTTTGTTAAGAGCTATAAATGTTCTTTCACAATCTTGTTGTTGTATAAATACATTTATATTGTTTATTTTGCTCTTTATGAGTTGTCTGGAAGAAAGTATTTTTATTTAGATTTATAAACAATTATCAGACATTTTCACAATTATAACATGCTTAGATGATTTTATCGTTCATAGTCATTAAAATACTAGAAAATAACATTTTAACAAGAATACTTATAAACATGATGATTGTGTGAACAAGAGAAGAGAATTAGGTTTATTTAATTGAATCGCTGAAGTTTCTCATCAATAGCTTGCCACAGTTAAGGACCAACCATTTCCTTATTTGTAAAGGGATGCGATGTTTAGTCTGAAAAAATTCATTCAGGATCAAATCCGCTTGTAATATTGAATGTGTATATACCATTGTGAGAAAATAGGACGATATTAAATCCTTGGTTGTTCAGCATGGAGATAAATGGGTTTTTTTTAAAACTGACCCCCATTAGATAAGAAAATGGTTGCAGCCTGATATATCTGCATTTGTTTTTACTTCCTTTACCGCATTTTCCATTATAAGATTTACGTGTGATCAATAGAACAATGTTTGATCTAAGTCCAGATGTTGCTGCGGCACTGACAGCGTTAGTTTTTGATTTGGGAATAACAGTTGTACTGGAATACTTAGAATACGTAAGCCGAAACAATATCAAACAAGTACAGGCAAGTACGGTAACACACAATAACTTTGTTTTCTTTATATGGGACGCGTGCACTATTGCATACGAAAGGACATTAAAAGCGACTGCAAAAACACTGATAAACAGAATTGGGGAGCCATCCTGTAAATTGTATTCTGCATAGAGAATAAATTTCACAGTTTTGAAATACAAATTAAAACGAGAAAAGTTGGTCGTTTGTCATGTGTTCGATGTGTTTGTCACGTTCTCCTCAAAATCTTATCTATTGCAATGCATTAAATATTTTTTCCCGTTGAATATTTATTGTTTTTATCATAACTTTATTACAGTCATCACACAAAAATGTAATGAAATCTTTTAAAAACCTTGACTATACTATACCTGTAACAAGATTTAAGGAATCAAGTTTCAGGCCGCTAAATTTTTAATTCCTTATAATAGTTTCTGATAAAATAAGCGCTTTTGATCTTTAATCAAAGTCATTACAAACATTAACACACAATTGAAATCTAAATTGCTAATCTAATGTTGTTAACACGGTAGAATGCAATATATGCAGAACACTTTATATCGGAGAAATAAAGTGAGACTCAACACACAGATTGATTACTATTGAGTTACGGTAACTCATTAGTCGGTATTTGTTGTTTTAATTTCGTTTCTGGCCTTGTCTCAAACCAGGTTGAGTCACTGCCTTGTGGTTTTTAATTATTGTTGATTGTTCGGTTTTGTTACATTTTACTTAAAAGCTTTGGTATTTTGAAACTGACAACCAAACATTCTGAATGTATAGACCATCGTTGCGTGTGTCGATCGTTTGTATTATTCAGAATATTACAAAAATTATGAAACGTGAGATTTTGAGATCCCAGTAAAAGTTGAATTGACTGTTCTACTATAATTATATATTTATCTTTAGTATCTGACATCCGTACACAAAAGAGAAATATGTCCAGAATGATTCTGAAGTAATTAAATGGAACAGTCTGAATTTAACAGTTACTTAACTTTCATTAAGCGTAATTCAACTTGCCATCGCTATGGATACGCAATTATGCACCATACTCATTGAATTGTTTTCTTTAACATTTTTCTCTCTTTACTTGTGCTCTTTCACTTTAATTTTCTTTTTTGCAGGCCGCCAAATGTTTTGAAAATATAAATGCATTACGTAAAGAACTAGAAGTTTCAACCAATAAAATAATCAAATATTGCCGTGTGATAGGTGAATTGAAGATAATATTTGGGACAAGAAAAGAACTTGCTGACAAGACATTGACAGAAGTGGAAGTATACGGGCAAAAACTAAAAGACTTGACTGAACAACTAAGGTAACTTAGTAACTTGTAAGCTTTTAATACAAATTTGTACAAATAAATCCGACAAAGGATGAAAGAGATAAATCACATTATGTCGGTAAGGATAAAAATAATACATAATTTTAAATACTAAAGTTTAAATAGGTCTTTATGGATTTTTGATCTAAACGTATTATAATTGGAACACAATTTAGAATGCTAAATGCCATTACAAATTTGTCTAGATTTGCTGCTTTTCAGTTATTTTTTTTAGCCTGGCGCTAGTAATTAAATGCTCCCAGTTTTATTTAGAATTTTAATTAAATGCTTGTTGAAGAAATTTGGTATCAATAAATATTATTAATACTGGTCAATGTGAGGATGTGAAAGACAACACTTCTTAATATCTGTCTAGTTTTGAAACATTGAATATTTATCACGAAACATTCGTTGGTCTGTAGACTCGTATTTTATTTTTATGTGTGTGTTGTATAATTTTTCATAATTTATTTGCTATAACGGTTATATAAGTATTGTGACAACCATATAATATATCTATCCAGCGGATTTCTGAGACATCGCTGGATAGATATATTATATGGTTGTCACAATACTTAGACGTTTGTATATAATTTACTTACTGTGACTGCATGACAAGTAACTTTGTCATCCTATATAATATATACAAAAATGCTGAATTAGATTACTGTCAGATTAATACGTATTGGTTACGAAAATTCCATCGTCACACGCTAGTACACATGTACTATGTCTATGTCTAAGATTCACCCCGGTTAATGAAGCTATATTTTAATATAGCGGATTTGGCCGAGGGGTCTAGACCGCTGGACATAGTGCAGGCGAATTGGTGCCACAGTGTCACAACGGTGTGAGTTCGAATCCCGCTGAGGGAAAGCAAAAATTTGACAGTGTTAAAAATCTAATTCAAACAGTGTTGGGCTTAATTTGTAGACGTATATATAAATATTTGATATTAACCCTGTATTTCTGATGTCTCAGAAATCCGCTGGATAGATATATTATATGGTTGTCACAATACTTAGACGTTTGTATATATATATATATATATATATATCGTTTCGCACCTTAAACTATTGTAGTGTTTTGGAGGTAGTCATTCGAAATGAAGGTAATAACAAAGAAAACTGTCAAAGGACAATCCACAAATCAAAGTCCAAAAAAAACCCCCGCAAACTTGAGGAGCAATCAACAACCAAAAATATAACAGCTACATCAATGACTGGGTACAGGCATTTGAAAAGAAATTGTGTGTCCAGCCAGGTTCTAATGCTTAAAGAAATTATTAATCAAATTTCTCAGGGTGTTACGATATTTTTTCTATATTTGTGGTGGACTTCATAAGATGAATTTTGACATGATGCATCAGACAGAAAACATATGCCGACGCAAGAATCATAAACTGGGCAAACAAAACAGAATACAACTGCTAACATGCACTGGAATTTTATTCATTTTGTGGTGTTTAGCTAATGTATCAACTAACTTATCATGGGTCCTTGATTCGTTTAAATTCATGCTATTCTAATATCCTTTTTGTTAATGTTTCTGGTGTTTTAACGCTCTGTTAAAGTTTACCCATATGTTTGTATGTTGAAACTAATGTAAAAAAAATTAATATTATTTGTCAGAGTATATTTTTTATTTACTTCTTTTGTAAATGTTCAGTCGCTCTGCGTTTTCATCTATTTGGTTTATTGCAGATTTGCAAGATTTTCTCTCAGATCGATTTGATTGTTATTATTTCTAAAGTGACTGAAATGCCCTTTGTAACATCAATACCTTAATATGATACCTTGTACTGGAACTTGAGTAGAGGGTCAAACCGCAGATTGCGTTTATCGCTATAAATACGTCATCTCAGATATTGAGATGTGAAATAATGTTATGCTGGCATTGATTTGTGTTACAAGTAAATCTGTAACTGATGGAAAAAGGCCACTCAGACTACTTTGCTTTAATAACTTGTGTTAATTATTTCTTATTAAAGATAAACCAATATTTTGAGATAAAATAAGAAAACTTTATGAAATCTTGTGAATTGTATGCTTTTAAACTGCACTTTGTGCGAGTTATCTGATCGACAATAAGTTCAGTTGATCAAAGTCGTAGACCACCATATTTAAATATACTTGAAAAATCTTAAGCATATAGCAGCAATATGCAAATTATGCATTATTAGTCATAATTAATAAAAAAAGGTAGATATCTCAATATTAAGATGTGGGAAATTAAAGATGAAATGAATTTCTAATTTCACTGCAAGGAATAAACCATATAACGATAACAAAGTTAATTATTTTCTCCTAAATAGTATTTCAGAATTTTGCGTTTAACAGATTTTAGCATTTTCAACAGAGTGTTTTAGTATAAGAAACTGTTTGCTTTTATTATATGCATTAACATTTGTTCATTATTTGTCATATATTCTCATTGTTCACCATTATGCCTTAACCAGAATTGTTAATGATTTTCTGCCAATAAAGTACTTGTTTTTTATTATTCTTGTTTCTTCACTGTGTTTAAGAACTAAATCTAAAAATTGTTCAATTTGTATTGGATTAATTTTATACAAAACTATTTATAAACTCATTATTAATTTTTTTTATATTTAGAAGTTAGAGGAGATACCAGTAAGTTACTCAATCAGCCAATTCATAATGATGATCAAACAGCCTTCCAGAAATTGTAGAATTCCTTATTATCCAGTCTTTTTGTACGCAAAACTCATCAAATAAAATCACTATTGAAATGCAATCCCGGGATTATATCAAAAGCTAAAAGAATACTACGACACAGAAAACCTTCGTTGTCGAATTTCAGATATAGTTCTAAATATGAAGCTGATATATAACTGTTGTTCTTTAGTCAATAAATGTGAACGTCACCAAAACGGGTTTTCATACTCCCGTTAGTGGGTTATATAGTAGCCACTTTGTCCCTCCGTCCTACCTTATGTTTAAATTTTGTGAGAGCATATCTAAATCCCTCAATGCATTAATTATATGAGTTATCTACCTTAAATGATTTTTCTTCTCCGTAAAAACATCTCTTTTGATCTGATAAAATTGTTACCACTGTCTAAAACGAATTATGCCAAAGCTTACAGTAGGCAAAGGTCGGAAGTATATTTTACAAATTTTACATAAACTGAAATATGAGTTTTTTGGCCAAGACTCTTACCTTAAAAACTACAAACTCGTGAATAGTTATCTCGTAATCACAAGTAGTGGTCTCCTTATTACGCAATAATAACTCGTTATTACGAGACATTTTTTTTTATAAAAGTAAGATGACGACCTATTGTTGTGTCTTTAATTTCAAACTTTCAAGGGTACATTTAATGCAAATAGACATTGCCCTGGGACAAGACTTAATCAAAATAGAGGCATGAGATTAAAGGTTTACTTCGGCAGGCCTATCAAGAACTCGGCCTAATATATATAAGAGTACAAAAACAGGTCTTTTGATTTTTGTTAGTATTAACATTAGTTTAATATATGCCAGTCCTATAATAGTAAGTATCACTGTATTATCCCCCGTTTTTGCAGTTAAAATAGTGGCCAGAAGTTTCGATACAGGTTTGGGGGTACTTTCGCACGATCCTGCTATGAAATGGTGTTCATGTGGTTTTTTGTAAATTTTTGGAATCTTCTGCAAGGAGAGGAAATAACACTTTTTGTCCTTGACATGCAGACCAAAGGATTTCAATGCCGATTTGTGACTTTCGATAATCTCTTTTGAAAACATTTTGCATGTTTAAGTAGGATTGCCAAGTTAACTCTCCACGCCTAATTAGTTTATTAAACACTCTTTATAATGTATCATATAAGTGCTTATGTTGTTAGTGGCTTTATTTGAATCAATGACCTAAAGGCTTCTACCCACACCGACAAGGTATCAATACCTTGCATGGTCTTCCTATTTTGCCCACTTTCTGGCATAGCACTATATAATAACAATGTGTTGCCAATTGTTTTATTTATTGCATGAATCTGGTATTACTATAAGATAGTTCAATCTTCTACATAAAGTCGTTGTTTCGGTCAATACCCCAATTTATAAATATCAACAATAACTGCCTTTCATGACGTCGTCATTTTAAAGCACCTGGCAACCATGCGTCGTCTGTCCTTGTTTTCCCCTTAAAATACAAAGTCATTTAGGTATGTGTATTTAAAAGGTATGTTGTGTCGTTGAAGCCCTGGGCTGGCATCTTCAACGACGGAAAAACTCCATTTGTTCATATTATAGGCAACATGAATGACGTTCGCTATTGTGACGATATTCTACAACCTCACGTATTGCCCGCAATCGATGTCCAAAGGGAGGTTTTTCAACATGATAATGCCAGACCGCATTTTTCCAGGAACGTTGATGACTTTTTGGAGCAGGAGAACGTAAATGTTATGCGTTGGCTTCACGTTCACCAGATCTAAACCCAAATGATCATTTGTGGGATTAACTCGGCCGCCGCATACGTTAACGTCAACCACCGCCTCAAATACTGCAGGAATTACAGCATGCACTTCAGGTTGAATGGCTAAGAATTCCTTGGGCTCGAGTACAGCGATTAATTCAGTCGTATAAGAGCTGTTCTGCAGGCAAACGGTGGACAAAACTAAAAGGATCTCTAATAGGTCAATACTGTCAGAATACTTTGTTTTGACCCCTTCGCTTGACTATGTAGATGTAAACTTCAAATGCTAGGTGTTACTACTCACTGTATAGTCAATAAAATACGCAACCAGGACTATTTATTTATGGCATTTTTAACACAAAATTCCAGGCTTTGGCTGCTGAAGAGATGACATTTAGATATGTAATCACGATTAGAGCACCTAGCCTTATTTTGATCATCAATTAGTTAAATTAGTGTATAATTGTTTAGCCTATTATGTAAACAAAATCGCAAGACTATAATAAAATATTGAATGTGGAATCTTGCTAAAACAGTGGAGAATTTTTGTAAGCTAATGCTCAATGATACCCCTGATCTCTAACTTTATAAATATATTTGGCTCTTGTTGTTCGGTCGGTTTTCTTTGCTACTTTTTTTATAAACACTAACAGAGACCGAAAACAGTATACCCACTATCCCCAATGGGTAAAGGGGGGTATAATAACAGTATACCCACTATCCCCTATGGGTAAAGGGGGGTATAATAACAGTATACCCACTATCCCCTATGGGTAAAGGGGGGTATAATAACAGTATACCCACTATAACCAATGGGTAATGGGGGGTTTAATAACAGTATACCCACTATCCCCAATGGGTAAAGGGGGGGTATAATAACAGTATACCCACTATCCCCAATGGGTAAAGGGGGGTATAATAACAGTATACCCACTATCCCCTATGGGTAAAGGGGGGTATAATAACAGTATACCCACTATCCCCTATGGGTAAAGGGGGGTTTAATAACAGTATACCCACTATCCCCTATGGGTAAAAGGGGGGTATAATAACAGTATACCCACTATAACCAATGGGTAATGGGGGGTTTAATAACAGTATACCCACTATCCCCAATGGGTAAAGGGGGGGGTATAATAACAGTATACCCACTATCCCCAATGGGTAAAGGGGGGTATAATAACAGTATACCCACTATCCCCTATGGGTAAAGGGGGGTATAATAACTGTATACCCACTATCCCCTATGGGTAAAGGGGGGTATAATAACAGTATACCCACTATCCCCTATGGGTAAAGGGGGGTATAATAACAGTATACCCACTATCCCCTATGGGTAAAGGGGGGTTTAATAACAGTATACCCACTATCCCCTATGGGTAAAGGGGGGTATAATAACAGTATACCCACTATAACCAATGGGTAATGGGGGGTTTAATAACAGTATACCCACTATCCCCAATGGGTAAAGGGGGGGGTATAATAACAGTATACCCACTATCCCCAATGGGTAAAGGGGGGTATAATAACAGTATACCCACTATCCCCTATGGGTAAAGGGGGGTATAATAACTGTATACCCACTATCCCCAATGGGTAAAGGGGGGGTATAATAACAGTATACCCACTATCCCCATAGGGTAAAGGGGGGTATAATAACTGTATACCCACTATCCCCAATGGGTAAAGGGGGGGGGTATAATAACAGTATACCCACTATCCCCAATGGGTAAAGAGGGGGTATAATAACAGTATACCCACTATCCCCATAGGGTAAAGGGGGGTATAATAACTGTATACCCACTATCCCCTATGGGTAAAGGGGGGTATAATAACTGTATACCCACTATAACCAATGGGTAAAGGGGGGGTATAATAACTGTATACCCACTATCCCCAATGGGTAAAGGGGGGGTATAATAACAGTATACCCACTATCCCCATAGGGTAAAGGGGGTATAATAACTGTATACCCACTATCCCCTATGGGTAAAGGGGGGTATAATAACAGTATACCCACTATAACCAATGGGTAATGGGGGGTTTAATAACAGTATACCCACTATCCCCAATGGGTAAAGGGGGGGGTATAATAACAGTATACCCACTATCCCCAATGGGTAAAGGGGGGTATAATAACAGTATACCCACTATCCCCATAGGGTAAAGGGGGGTATAATAACTGTATACCCACTATCCCCAATGGGTAAAGGGGGGGGGGTATAATAACAGTATACCCACTATCCCCTATGGGTAAAGGGGGGTATAATAACAGTATACCCACTATCCCCAATGGGTAAAGGGGGGGTATAATAACAGTATACCCACTATCCCCTATGGGTAAAGGGGGTATAATAACAGTATACCTACTATCCCCAATGGTTAAAGGGGGGTATAATAACAGTATACCCACTATCCCCTATGGGTAAAAGGGGGGTATAATAAATCACACAATTGGCATGAGCTTACAAAATTTCAGTATAAAGAAAAATGAGACAGAAAATGGTTACAGACAGCTGAAAATTGACTAAAGGGTAAACAGGACAGACACTAAAGACAAGCTATACAACAAGAGACAAAAGACATTACAAGCACTGCCAATGTTAATGGGTTGAAACAATTATTGGGCAACTTTTCCTTCCAACAGATGATAACGCCTGTGGTCGCATGCTTGTCTTCAGTACTAAAGAGAATATTACACATATTACTGAAGCAGTCGCCATCTACTGGTGATTTATGGTTGCCACTTTCAAGACACCGCTAGAGTCGTGAGCTGAAACGTACAGTATGCAGATGCCGCATCACACTGGGGTGTTACATTGACTTGATAGTGACAATTCTCTACTCTATGTATGTTCCATAATTGTTTGCTTTATTTTGGGTGGTACTGTTTGTGTGCTGATGTAAAGGTATATGGTCTGTTTTCTTTCTTTGAATGTATCTTATCTTTCAATTCCAATACATTTTATCTGTAATTTAGCAAAGATAATAAGACAAGATGCTTTTACAGTAAACACAAACATGATCCCTTGTTTATACATGCACAAGTATTCTGGCTATTCCAAAATAAATTTTTAATATTTTACCTGTACAATTTAAAATGTAGGAATAGCCAGAAAAAAACGATCGGCAGTTATCGTTTCTTTCCGTCGAGCATCGTCCGACGATCAAAGAAAAATTTCGACAAATACACTTGACATTGAATTATTTTGACAATAATTAAAATTGTTTCAAAATATTTGCGATTACAAGTATCATTAACACAAACTAACATTCATGTGCTTAAAAATTGTTACGAACTAAACATATTTTCAGAATTATAATAAACAACCGAAATATGTAGTAAGAAAAAAAATTATGAAATAAATAACTTGTAATTTTTTACTAAACTATGTAAACTGTTAATTTTATTCTTACGTAACTGAAATTTTGTTGGATTGTATTATAACAAATATACATTTTTTTTCTAAATTTCATTTACTAGTGTATTAGTTTTAGGGACATAAACACAAAGGATTCGTACGGAAATGTATATTCGTCTCCTCTTAGTTGCTTATTAACGACTATTGTAATTAAAATACACTTCCGTAGATTCGGAAACAAGCTAATAAAAACTTATATCTAGTCCATTTCCTAACTGTGGAAAGAGTACTACATATCAAGATGAGTGCTACTTGAAGGGAATCTGTTTATATATTTTAACCTTTATTTGACAATATATAACTAATGAATAAAGGAAACAACAAAAATAGTTTTTACAAACTGTGAAGTAATGATGCAACGCAAGAAAAAATATGATATTGCTTAGAATCGTTTACGTGCTATGATGAAGTTTTGCGTTTTAATAAATATATATGTATTTTGTTCAAGCATAAGGCTATTTTACCCAAATAGTAAAATGTTTACATCAACAGGTAATTGCAGTTAATAGTTAAAATGGTACTGTCTCTAATGTTCTTGTATATATGGCAATAAAGTAAGTAATGAGCAGTTTACTCTGTGTGTCCACATACACAGTTGGGTGAGTCGACTAGATGACGTTAGAAAATGTTTTCGCTTTGACCTTGTCTAGAGCAGGCATAATAATATTTTGAAGGTAACTTATTACCTTTATTTTTTAAATTGTTTTTTTTTAATATAAATAGACGTTGAATTTCGAACGTCAGACGGCAGCTTGTTCCAGAGTTTAATCGTGGAAAGTAGAAAGTAGTCCGAAAAGAGTCGTATTTCAGGTATTTTATTTGGTTGTCGAGTAAAATGGCCACGTGTAGACGCCACTGAATTTGGAACTATATTTCTTAAATATTCTGGCGTTTATTGGTTGATTTTATTTAAAACCATTAATCGATGTTTTTCCTCCCTGTCCAAATGTTTCACCTATCCCGTTTCTGTGTAAATTTTTTGAATAGATGTCAATTTTGTCCCACCCGTAACAATACGCATCGCCTCAATTTGGACTTTTTCTACCTTATCTACAAGATACTGGGTACTACAATTCCATATGACGTCACCGTTTTCTAATACTGGTCGAATAAAAGGCAAATACATTTTTTCGAGGGTAAATCTATCTAAAACAAAGCGCAACTTTCTCGGAAAGTTAATTCTTTCATAAGCCTTTTAAACAATATAATCAATATGAGAATTCAAACTACAATTGTTTGAAAAATATAACCCTAAATGTTTGTGGTTCGTGACCTCTTGAAAAATGGGATTATTCATGAGTAGAGGGGGTGGACTGACTTCACTTACTTCCTGGATATTGTCATGGTTTCTGTCTTCTGTGGATTAAATTTAACAAGCCACTTTTGCGACCATTTATGAATAAGATCGAGATCCCTGTTTAAGACTTATACTGCATTTTCAGGAGTGTCGACAATTATATAGATACTAGTGCAAAAAGCATAATGCAGGCACCTAAATCAATTACTATATCATTTATGAATATTAAGGACAGACGAGGGCCAAGAATGGAACCCTGGGGCAAACCTGCCACAATAGTTTTCCACTCTGATCACTCCCAATTTAACACCACCCTTTGAACCCTTCGCGATAAATAATTATTGAACCATGCCAAGAGTTTCCCTGAAATACTCTAATTATGTAATTTAAACAGAAGTCATTTGTGCCATACGTGATCAAATGCTTTGCTTATGTCACAAAATACAACTCGTATCTCTTTCCCATCATCTAAGGCCTTTCCAATATCATTTGATATGTCAATCAGCTGGTTAGTGGCTGAATCCCCTTTAGTAAACCCTGACTGAATTGGAGTAATTACTTTATTTTGTAGTAAGAACCGCTTTGTTACTGTGCGTAAGTCTAACCCTGAGTGGCTTACTAATAACATAAGAAAGGCAATCAGGAAGAAAAAACCCAGTTCACCGAAAAGCCAAGAGGTTTAACCGTCCAACTGATTGGAGTAAATTTTGATCTATACGAAATAGAGTCTATACATCTCAAGTCAGACAAACTAGAGAGAAATATACTAAAAATTTCATAGTAAGCTTTTGAGTGATAACCGTCTATCGAAATCATGGTGGACTGTCTGTAAGAAAACATCCGGTATTAAACCTCCTCACTCTGAAATACCGCCTCTATTTATTAACGATAATATTGTATCAGATGACTCAGACAGAATGGTTTAATCATTTTTTCGTATCCCAAACACAACTGGATGATTCTTCTATCTGTCCTCGAGATCTGGTTGATCACTCTGGTCATATTCTAAGTAAAGTTGTACTGTTTTACAACGAAGTAAGAGATGTTCATAATATATTAAATATAAACAAAGCCTCCAGACATATTCTTGCAAATCCAAGACCATTGAAAGAAGGCGCACATGTCCTAAACACACCCTTAAGAAAACTCTTCAATATGTCGTCCTATTTTCCTGTTGAATGAAAAGGGACGAACGTGACGCCAGTTTTCAAGAGTAGTTCCTCCTTTGAAATTAAGAATAATAGACCCATCTCTTTACTTAGTATTATTTCAAAATGTATGGAGAGATGTGTTTATAAACATATTCATAATTTCTTACTACAAAATAAAGTTTTGTTTGTTTGTTTGAATGGTGTTTTAACGCCACTTTCAGCAATTTTTCAGCTATTTCATGGCGTCCAGTTTTTATTGGGGGAGGAAGCCGGAGTACCCGGAGAGAACCCCCGACCTGCGGTAGGAAAACTGGCAATCCTTGTCAATTAAGATTGGAGTCGAGTACACCCTGCCTGCAGTGAGAATCGAACCCGCAATCTCAGTGTTGACAGACCACGTGATAAATGGTAGACGAACTATACCTTGACCACTCGGCCACCGAGGCCCCCAAAATAAAGTAATTACTCCAATTATCCTAATTAGTTTAATGACTTCCCTTAAGAACTATATCAGTAATGATTTTTTTTTTAGAAATTATGATTTATTAACCTCTTGTTGATTTATAGTGCAAATTGGTTAAAAATAATAGTGTATAATGTATTGTTTGTACCCATTGTTTGTTATATTGTTTTCTGCTATAATAAAAAGACGAAATTGTTGTTGTCGTGTCTTTGCCCTTCGGTAAAGAAGGAAGAACGATTGAAATCTTTAAACATACATAATTGTATTATTATTTTGTTTAAGGTGGGGGCGTTTTTACAGGGACGATTTTTCAAAGATGGGGCCGTTTTTGACGGGGGCGACTTTTCCGTGGGTCTGGGATGATTCTACTTTAGTGAGATTGTATCATCTATGTGGGCCCCGCGGATCTTAAGGTCAAATTTCATCAAACATGGTATGCGACACAACGAATTGATACCCACATTCCAAATATCAAAAATCTACCTCAAAAGATAAAAAAGTAATAGCTCGGACACTATTAGTTTCGGACGGACGGACAGACTGGTAACTAAAGGGCGTCCGCCACTAAGTGGGGGCCCTAATTAAGTTTACAAACATACATCACCGGGATAAATGGCCGAACCAAAGGGAAAAATAGGCCATTTAATGGGACATTAAATGATACCCCGCCACGTTGCATTGTTTTTAATATTCATGAACACATTTTACTGAATTAACAATCAGCCTACAGGGAGCAGCTTAAGTGCAGTCACACTACACCACATAGCGTTAACGGACGCCAAACGCAAAGAAAAATGCGGCTGAAAGTTATCACGTGATGAAAAGCATTTCCCGCTGCTGCTCTCATGATCGCTGTACGGGGCGCATAAAACGTGCAAAACGCACAATGAACGAACAATCAACGCACATATACCGGATAAACGACGTAAAGTTAACGGACTTCAACGTACTAGTAACGGATTTGTATCGCACAAAACGTACACGCAGCGTACACTTACGTTACATCCGCTGCATGTCCGTTAGTAGTCCGGCCGTAAATCAGGTCCGCCGGGAAAGAAAGACCTCGAACCGGACAAGTACAGAATAAGGAACGTACGAGTAACGAACAAAACGCATACCAGCGCATGGTTACCGTACATCTGACGGACAACTTTATCCGGTGCTGTACGTTCCAAATTTTGAACATGTTCAAAACTTTCCACCGAACGGAACGAACACCGCCGGACATCGCCGGACAAGAAGCGCAACCGCCGCATGATAAACGGAAAAGAAACGCATGCAAACGGACACGGACGGATTGAAAATTTTGCTATGCGTTGGACGTCCGTTAACGCTATACGGTGTAGTGTGACTGAAGCTTAACAGAAGACAATTTTTATCTTGATCCTGGACATATAAAAATTATTTCAAATTGACACAACTCAAAAACTTCATATGGGATTAACTGAAAATTCAACCTGATCTACATTTCATAGTACTTAACAGCTGTGCAACGTTTAGAAAAAATCTGTTGACGCGTTTTCAAGTTATCATCTGGAAACCACCGAGGCACGTACAGACGGACGACCGGACACTCATATCAATACGGAGGGCATAAAAAAATGGAAAAAGTGTAAAGTATAGGGAATACCCTACAATGCCAATTCTTTCGTTTTTGAAATCTACAAAAGGTGTCTTTATCGTACAAAAAAGGGTGGCAGTATCCAAGCACGTTGGTCCGCAGACTGGCTTTCCGTATTATAAACTCAGAACCTCCCTCCCCAAACGAGAAGGCTTCTCTTATCCACCACCTGGGAACGTACTGTGCAGTTGTGCGTGTGTCAAGCATCGGGAACACTCCTAGTATAGTCACATACATGGCTTAATCAGCTATGCTGTTTTTGCAGAACATTTTCCTATAAGGAAACTAAGTCTTGTGGTGGTGGCAATTCCGATTAACAAAACAACAAAAAGGTTGTTATAGATGATTATCAAGAGGACCATTCTATGAATAATACGTTTTGTTTCAATTATAATTAAAGATAACCCTCAGGGACAGTTGAATGAACTCATGATCAGACTGAAAATCTCCCCAACTTTGTTGGCAGGACATCAAAATAGTGCTGTCATTACCAATTTAAGAGTTTATGAGGAAGGTGGAGTTCGTACTGTGATCTAAACATAAAATTTCCCAGGAATAGTTCCTGCAATGATTAATAATATAATATTTTCTATATTAAAATACAGATTTTATAGTCTCAAAAATATGTGAATTCACGTCCTTTGTATTACTAAACAGCTGTTCACTTCATATTTGTGATGACCCTGAGATGAACAAATTACAATTATTTGCTTTGTATATGCTAGAAATAAATAAATTATTTAAATTGACAGAGTTGATGGAGATGATGTCCACATTTAACAACATTTTTATTTCTTACCAACATCCTTTAGAATCTGACATTTGTTGAAATGTTATAAAATGTTATTGAGATTCTGACTGTTTTGTTTGTTAACATGTTTTTTTAACAGAAATTAAAATCTGAGAAACTTACATCAAATGTCATGTCTGCTATAAGTATGGGTCTGGATTTGACAATATTATACAATTACTGCACTTGGACGAGATCAATATGAGGTTTTATGGAGCAGGGTTGAATAATATTGAACGAGGCGAAGCCGAGTTTAATATTATTCTACACTGCTCCATAAAACCTCATATTGATCAAGTTCAAGTGTAGTTAATTGTTTTATTACACAATTTATTGAGCCACGAAATGGAATATACAGGATTTTTTTCCGGAATGTGACTGTCTTTCATAATGTTTATTGCTCGAAAATCGGTAAAATATCGACATAATCCATGATGAAATGCTTGCAGTGGTTATTTCTTGTATAATGTCCTATCCTCAGTCCTTGCTGTGCATAAAAATTACAAAGAATAGAGTCCAATTCCCAAGGGTCTGCCGTTTCCAAACTAACTGACATATCCGTTTCACGTTAATATTTCGTAACTAGAGGCTCCCAGGAGCCTGTATCGCTCACCTGAACCTGAAACCAACAACCCTTTTTTTATCCAGCTTTTCTTTGCTATAAGGAATTGCCCAACACTTCTGCAAAAATCATTAATTTTGACCTTTTAAGTGAAATAACTCCTATAAGGAGGATCTTTTGATGGTTAGAGGTAGAAGGGAGGTTCACTTCAAATTTTCTGTACCTGTTATACTTTTTTAACTATCAGTCGAAAACTCTCTCGACCCCCCCCCTTTTTTCATTTACTCTATTTTAATCCAACGTAGCTATGTAGGTAGTCAGGTGTCATGGTTTAGACAATTTTGGTAGAGGACATCCTAAAGATGATGTATGCAATGTTTCAAAGCAGTCCTTTCATTGGTTTAAGAGGAGAAGATTTTTTAAAATCAAGTAAATTTGATTAAAAAAATGTTCAAGGAGAATAATTCCTAAACGGTTCATCAGACAATCTTGACCCTAAAGTCATTTTTGTAGCCCTCATAGAGCAGAACAATTAAGAAATGCTAACTTTTTCTCTAGTTCTAATAATTTTCAAGATTTTGAGGCAAAAATGTCAAAAATAATCAATTTCGACAATTAAAGGGCAATAACTCCTATAAGGAGTCATCATACAACTTCAACCCAATGGAGTGTTTCGTAGAGCTTTTGATGCAGATGAAGGCATGTCTCTTCGATTTTCCAGTATCTGTTACACTTTTTTAAATATAAGCCAAAAACTGTATTTTACCGCCCCCCCCCCCCATCCTATTTTTAGCCATGGTGGCCATGTTGGTTAATCTGCAGCCATGCTTGGTGCAAACTTGGTTGATGACATTTGACAGATGATGTGTAAAAAGTTGCAAAGCAGTACTTTCAGTTGTTTCAGAGGAGAAGATTTTAAAAAATCAATTAAAACTGATTGAAAAAAACCGTTCAAGGGGAATAACTCTTAAACAGTTAATCAGACAATCTTGACCCTTCAGTCATTTTAGTAGCCCTCATAGAGCAGAACAATTAAGCAATGCTAACTTTTTCTCTAGTTCTAATAATTTTCAAGATTTTGAGGCAAAAATGGCAAAAATCATCAATTTTGACAATTAAAGGGCAATAACTCCTACAAGGAGTCATCATACAACTTTGACCCAATGGAGTGTTTTGTAGAGCTTTAGATGCTGAAGAAGGAAGGTCTCTTCGGTTTTCCTGTATCTGTTATACTTTTTGAACTATAAGCAAAAAACTGTATTTTGACCCCTCTGTTCTATTTTTAGCCATGGCAGCCATGTTTGTTGGTCTGAGGCCATGATTTGGGCAAACTTGGTAGAGGGCATTTTACTGATGATGTATGCAAAGTTTCAAAGCAATCCCTTCAGTGGTTTTGGAGGAGAAGATTTTTGAAGAAAAGTTAACAACGACGACGACGATGACGGACGACGACGGACGCCAAGTGATGGCAATAGCTCACATGACCCTTCGGGTCAGGTGAGCTAATAAAACCTAATCGCTTGCTCTGTCGATTTGCAAGTGTTGACAGCATTTCTTTTCTTAATGATTTCATTAATTTCTAAGTTAGTAATATCTGCAAATCTTCGCTTATTAGCACCAGAACTATCCGTATCACGTTAACTCAATGACGTTACCATGTTTACAAACAACAATATAATCGAACATCATTCAGAACGATAATTTTGATTGGTTCGGCGGATTAAACAAAGAAGATTTGATTGGCTATCGTATTTCCGTTGCAGGAAACAGCACGTGCTGGGTATTTTCATTAATAAATTTCTCACGAGAGTGCAATATGGTTTTTTATTGAGTAGAATGAGTTTTTTGCAAACCAATATGATAGGAAATGGAAAGTCACGTGTATTTGTTTAAGCCAATAGGAAAAAGGCAAAAATATGTATTATGTAATAAAACATTAAATACAGAGTGATTTTTGCAATGCATGATTTATTATGTCAAAATAAACATACAGGGTACACAAGCAAAATGCAACAATCAAATAACACGAAACATTCAACTGTCACACTGACCCAATTGGTTGTATCATGTCCGTCAATCAACTGTCACACTGACCCGATTGGTTGTATCATGTCCGTCAATACGTTACCAACCAGGTCGTACTAATCATACATCAAGATTTAACATTTTAATGAATAAATACTTGTAACAATAGAACAATTACCTGCCCATATAGGAGAATGAAAGTTTAAAAATCATTTGAAAATTCTGTTTTCAAACCAGTACAACATAATTGTCATAATTGTCATGTATATAGTTATGTTGTTGACTTTTATTTACCAGTTTTTTATTTATTAAATATTTATTAACACTTGGTGATAAAATTTGATATATTTGATGTACAGGAAATTTCTCAAAATCTGAAACAAGTAGTCATGTCCAACACTTCCATATATAGGTAAATAAAGGTGATATTACAAAAAGTTAGCAATTGTCACTCTTTGATGTTATAATTTTTTATGAACTTGTCAACTTTTTATAATTTCTGAAGAATGTTATTTCATACATAGAGTTACCTCCCCGAGTACCACAAATACCCGAGTCCAGTATGTTGTAATGCAAAGAGCATCCTGCTGCATAGAAAATGAATTATTTATACAGGATAATCATTATGTTTGTCTTGTGGCATTTAAAGGGACTGATTAAGAAACATGGCATAAAGGTCAGCTATCATGTGGAAGAGAAATATAGCATTTATAATTATTAGAAGGAACATTACAGCAGTATTTCAAAAAGGTAAATAAATATTGTTTTGTTCTCCTCCAAGTATGGCAAGAATGTTAGTCGTCATGTCAATTGAGAGCTCGAGGATGATTATCTAATGCAAAGTATTTTGGTATTGAATATGATAAATGTATTGTCATCTCCGACTGGAAGACAAAACCTTGTCATGAAAAAACCTGTCATTATAAGAAACCATTTAAATTATTTATAAATAGTCTTTTGTGTTTTTCTTTTAATAATAGTTTTGATATGTGTCAGGATGTTTCTTTTTATAAACTGTTTTTAACACGCACAAAAGTTTATTGAAGGTTTGTAAAAGCAGTTGTACATAACTTAAAAAAAATACAACAAAGATTAATAACATGTCTAGTTCAAAAATTTCTTCACTTTTGTAAGGGAGTTTGCTATCAATCCAGCTTTTTTACACTGACTTGTATACTGGGTCGAAGACTATAAATTTCATATTCTCCTTTCAAAGGCATCTTTCCTGAATAAATATTAACAGTATTTTACAAAGAAAGATAAAAAGAAAAAAAAGAAAGAAAATGCATTAAACCAAATAAAATAATTCTACTGTATACAAGTATGTACAAACAATAAGTTAATATTAATTTACAGCACTTCAGATAACCACTGATGTCTTGGCATTATATCCTCACGACAGTCAAACAGATCAAAACTCTAGATGTCGTGGTATTATATCCTCACGACAGTCAAACAGATCAAAACTCTATGTTAATTAAAGGGCTTAAAGACATGAACACTGAAAAAATTATTTGTCAATTAATGTTCTTTCAACTTGCCATATAGTTACTTCTTTAGTATTCATAATTCATATTTAAAAAATTGTCTCTGTGCTTATTTTTAATGAGTTGAGCACTTAAATTATCAATTTTGTTTCTAGATTGAAAAGGAAACAAAAAATGCACCATTAAAATTGATCAACAAATTTATGTCCAATGTGGGGGAAATAAACATTGGGGTCTGCAAGTTAGATTACTTCCCTTGTTAATCTTTTTTTTTATTATTACTTTTTTGGTAACCCTTTACACATATCTACAACTCTGCATTTAAACTCTTTGTAAGTTTAAATGGTAGTATATAAAGACTATCCGAGTCCTGAATCTCAAAAGAAATAAATAAAGTCAAAAGGGATATTGACATTTAAACAATTCACATACCCACACAACATTTTACTGTATAGATTACCTCCCTTTTATCTTCCTGTAAACACATTCTTCTGCAAATTACTGACATCTTATGATCCGACTGTTGAATGCAGGTTACATGTAAAGAACAGATAGTCCATTCAATGAGATGATATAATTAGCACCAAGATTACATCGTCAAAGTATAGTACCGGAATACCTTCAACTCATCACATCATTTTAGACAAGAAATCACTTAGGAAATAGAAAATAAACAAAAAATGATGTGAATCAAATGCCTGGAATTTTCTAAGGCAAACTCCACTTACATTCTGTACTGACTAAAGTTATAAATGATTTTCTATCAAGATCATACTCCAGAACACATTTCATTCATACGATATTTCTTAAAATATCAACAACCAGATTTGGTTTAAAAAAATACAATTATCAAAAACAACGACTTAATTATCACAGATTGTTTACAATGTAATTATTTGATCATGATTAGTGCAAACACACACACTACCTGTCAATCACATGACTGCCCCACCCATTTGAACATGACTATCTGTAACGTAGGTCACATGATGGTCCCACCCATTTAACCATGTCTGTCTTATACAAAGGTCTATACTCTGTTTACAATAATTGTTGACATTGTATAGACAAAAGTTTAGCATTTACTATATTTCAGATTTGTTTAATAGGTGTTCTTACATCTCAATCAACAATAAAAAAATGATGTTAAAAACTACAAGATCATTAATTTTACTGATATTGTAAACAAAACAATGTTTTGATTCTCATTCATTGGTACATTTACTTCTATTAAAGTATCATGTATGAAACTTTAAAAATGTGTAAACAAATTGTTGATTACATTTATTCTGATTAGAGAATTTTAAAATTAATGTGTTCATCAACACATACATGTATTCCATTATAATAAACCTGTGTTTAAATTCTCTCATTTCTATCACCCAATAAAAATGTAGTAAAAATACACAGATCTGCTTTAGTCAAGATTCAAATTATTTTATAAATTCTTATTATTCAGATTCTATACCCTAAACTACGTCCTAATTAACATTCTTATTCCCCATTTTACAAGGCGAAAGACATAAGTGTACTATGGCACAAACAATTTTTGATTTCAGTGATTTTAAAGACAACATCTAGACCACAAACATACAAAGCATGTTGTACTTAATGACCTTTGATCTTTGTATTCCTAGGCACAATGGTGTATATAAACATATCAGACAGTTAGATGGCACACATTTTGTTGTCTGTTACAACTATTGACAGTAATTCTGTTTTATGGTTCTGAATATCGGTATGTACATAAACACATGCCTTAAACTGACCACCTACAGGGGAATCTTCTACAAATTATAATAGAAATTTAGAGACTGTTGGTGTTCTTCACTACATGAGATACATGTATAATTAAAACCATATGTTATAACTTCTCTGAATTTGTGTCTGTGTGAGGTTTTAATCATAATAATAATAATTCTGTATTATCCAACAAAGATTGGTGTCTACTATTTTAGCCAATTTTTTAATGACTAGTCAATCAACCATTGTATACAGTATTACATAAGAAATTATACACGGATAATTCTACAGTTTAGCTAAATATAGGTTTGTCGATGAGTGCTATTTCCATAATATGTTTCGTTTTAACATATTCACTTAAACGACTATTAATCCAATGGAATGAACTCTGATTTGATTGGAATGTGTTATGGTCTATGTTCATTTAATACTACATTCAAAATGATTATAAAAATAAAATGAAAGAGTTTTGGGGGGAAATAATTAAATTATAGAACAAGAGATAAACTTAAAGCAAAACCCCAAACCTTATGTAAAGAGAATATACAGTTCCATTTTTTATAAGCTTAACAATTGGTTTTCCTTTTTTTTTAAAGCTTTTCTCTGAGCAACATCTTTAAAACACTCCAGAACCATAACTAGACATTAATCACATGATTGGTAAGTAGTAAACCGACTTCTCAATAAACCCCTGTTTGTTATGTAAAGTTTGTTATATCACACAGGCTGACCAAACAGTCTACAAGCATTTTAAGCATTTAAAATTGCAACAATTTCTGAATATAAAAAGCAGTTTTGCAGAATCTTCGATATATTTAAGAAGATACTAAGAAAGTGGCAAACATTTCACATGTACACCCAAGGGTAAAATCAGTCTAATATTATTTCCCTGGCATTGCATACTTGGAAGCGATGCCATTTTAACCAAATACATCAGCCTTCAAAACTATCCACATCAAAATGGTCTTTTTGCTTTAAAGAGAAGACTCAAATGTTAAACAAAAACTTGTCTAACCTTTAATCAGTTAGCAAATAATTCAAAATAAATAGTAGTGTCATGATATACTGGACAGACATTTCTACCAACTCTGAGCACTACATGGCAAGTCTTTTATTTATTTTGATATGGACAGGTCTGTGCAAATTGAATTAGGCAACATTCAACGCTTTTGTGCTAAAAAAATGATGAATAAGTAAGATTTAGTGCTCAAGAAAGCTGCAGATTTTTTTATAACAAACAAGATTTGCTGAGAAGTCTGTTTACATAACACATATAATTTAAGACATAAATCACATATACCATGGTCTGACATACACATATCACATAGCTTACATAAAGCAACTCTTGCATAACACAACTTAAAATCTCCAGATCCATTGGCCAGAAACATTGTTACCATGGTAACAATTAGGTTGTCAACAAATATCCACCATTAAGGTGGAACTATTGCTATGAATCCATGACTCCTTGAGATCGGTCGAATTCTAATATTAACTCTTTGATGAAGCCCAATTTTTTATGCAAGTATTCAAATCTTTTCTTCTGTTCAATATACTTGACATCCTCTTTCTGTGCCTTGTATTCTGTCCTTATTAAATCTTTTAATTTCTGAAATAATAATATGCATAGTTACAAATAAGTATATGTGAAATCCATGGTATTATCCTTATAATGCATTATCCTCTGGTCAAAAGCTTATAATGCATGTATTATCATGTATTATCCTCTGGTCAAAAGCTTAAAATGCATGTTTTATCCTCTGGTCAAAAGCTTATAATGCATGTATTATCCTCTGGTCAAAAGCTTATAATGCATGTATTATCCTTTGGTCAAAAGCTTATAATGCATGTATTATCCTCTGGTCAAAAGCTTATAATGCATGTATTATCCTCTGGTCAAAAGCTTATAATGCATGTATTATCCTCTGGTCAAAAGCTTATAATGCATGTATTATCCTCTGGTCAAAAGCTTATAATGCATGTATTATCCTCTGGTCAAAAGCTTATAATGCATGTTTTATCCTCTGGTCAAAAGCTTATAATGCATGTATTATCTTCTGGTCAAAAGCTTATAATGCATGTATTATCTTCTGGTCAAAAGCTTATAATGCATGTTTTATCCTCTGGTCAAAAGCTTATAATGCATGTATTATCTTCTGGTCAAAAGCTTATAATGCATGTATTATCCTCTGGTCAAAAGCTTATAATGCACGTTTTATCCTCTGGTCAAAAGCTTATAATGCATGTTTTATCCTCTGGTCAAAAGCTTATAATGCATGTTTTATCCTCTGATAAAAAGCTTATAAATATGAAAATACTGCTCTAATTTCAGAACAACTTCATTCTTAGATTTCATGTTTAATTATGTAACAATTTCTGTTTTATTAGCCGGGTCAAATGAATACTGTAGATATTTACGGACAGAAAATGTCTCATCATGTTGGGAAGACAGTTTTATTATTTATGTATTAATTAATATTACAAGGCACTTACACTTATATATAACACACAACCTCTCTGAAGACCCTTTTAACAACACTGATTTAATGTCAAAACAAAATTTGCCAGTAATGTTATCTATACCAATTAGATTCTAAACTTATTATTTTGAACGATTTTTTTTTTTTGTATCCTGCAAGTGTTTTGGTGAGTGTTTGTTAGCTTTCTGTCTTTCTATGTCGATTAACATCTAGGTAACTTCCACTTTCTGTCTTTCTATGTAACATTTAGGTAACTTCCACTTTCTGTCTTTCTATGTAACATCTAGGTAACTTCCACTTTCTGTCTTTCTATGTAACATCTAGGTAACTTCCACTTTCCTCTCTTTCCCTAATATAGGGACAAGCTGGTTTCCTACCTTTACAGGAGGAAGTGATAAAGGGTCTAACTTTTTTTGAAGTCATGAGATGTCAATATTTTGCAGTTTAAGGTAACTTACATCCATTCAACCAATAATGAACATTTACACTATTTTTATTAAATGGATTGTCTGTAAATTTTAATTTAAAAGTCAACAATTTTTAACTGATCTTGCAGAAACCTGAACATATCCAAAGGGAATTAGTAAGTCACATTGGTAGTCAATAATTACTCTGTTCTGGTAAACAAAGGCCATTAACAAATAATCAATTCCTACCTCAAATTCCTCTGTTCCTTGCTGTGCCTGTCTCATTTTGACCTCAAGGTTAGCAAACTTCTTTGTTACTTTTTCCACATTTTGGTGAAGGTTGCGATATTCTTCATACTCCTCATTGAATTCCTGTTTATATTTATTTCTCATTTCAAGGCTAGATATATGATGGTATTTGCTGAAATTAATAATAATAATACATCATAAAATTTTATCAAATTTGTAAATTTTACAACTTTAAAACAGAATATCACTATAAAATTTGTCTTCATGAAAAATGTTGCATTTGATGTTGAAAAATTGAAGAATGTGTCCATGGGACACGTCTGCCCCCGCTAAAGTAAGTCCCAAACAGGAAGTAGTTGTCCAACAGGTCTGAAAGTCACTTAGGATGTACAACTTGTGACACTGAAGCACAATGCCAAATTTCAAATTGTTCTCATGTACGGTTTCTGAGAAAAGCTTGACGGAAATTTTCATACTCATGTTAACACATTTTCATATCGGCCAAGTTGCAAACAGGAAGTAGTTGTCTGACAGGTCTGAAAGTCGCTTAGGACATACAACTTGTGATACTGAACCACCCTGCCAAATTTCAAATTGTTCTGATGTAAGGTTTCTGAGAAAAGCTTGACGGAAATTTTCATACTCATGTTAACACATTTTCATATCGGCCCAGTCACAAACAGGAAGTAGTTGTACGACAGGTCCGAAAGTCGCCTAGGCCATACAACTTGTGATACTGAAGCACCCTGCCAAATTTCAAATTGTTTTCATGTACGGTTTCTGAGAAAAGCTTGACGGAAATTTTCATACTCGTGTTAACACATTTTCATATCGGCCCAGTCGCAAACAGGAAGTAGTTGTCCGACAGGTCTGAAAGTCGCTTAGGACGTACAACTTGTGATATTGAACCACCCTGCCAAATTTCAAATAGTTCTCCCGTACGATTTTGAGAAAAGCTTGATGGAAATTGGTACATACAGACGGATGTATTTACGTACAAATGAAGTCCCAAACAGTAAGTAGTTGTCTGACAGGTCTGAAATTCGCTAAGGACGTACAACTTGTGATACTGAACCACCCTGCCAAATTCCAAATTGTTCTCATTTACGGTTTCTGAGAAAAGCTTGTACGTACGCCAGACGGATGGACGGACATGAGTAAAACTTAATGCCCCCCCCCCCCCCCCTGGCATGTCGTTGTGGCGGCATAACAAAAACTTTTAAATAACTTTAATGCAGACAAATTTTCACATTTGGCACTATGAAGTCTTACAGAGTAGTTCTTGCCATGAAACAACAGTTAAATGGAACAGTTTGATTTCACTGGCTCAACAATTTACAACCCACTATGTGTAGTGGTTTTATTCGGCAGTAGCATCACAGGACAAAAAATACTTTATACTTACTTCACAAAGTCAAGAGAATCATTGGTTGTGGAGTCAACATTGGAAGAATCTGTAAAAAAATAATTACTATAAGAATTAAGAATTTTTTTAATTTAATTATTTAGTTGAATTAAGCCTAGAATAACTAATTAAAAACTAATTTTTTATTTTTTTCCCTCTAAATTACACATGGAAACATAGTAGGTCATGATGTTCTTATCTTCCGTTCAAATGGAACTGAATTTATGTAATTTAAATGTTACAAATCAAAAATACAGTTCAAAATCTATGAATGTGTGCAAATAGAAACAACTTTGTCACCAATATATACCTACTCCAAAAATATTACTGGGGTAAATGTCTGCCTATCAGATAATATTGTTGCATTACATGTTACTAACAAGCAACACAAATTAATCCCCATACATAACGTTTTACAACAAAAAATTCCTCAGCCTTGTTTTTGTTAACTTCATTGTACCAACCATCAATGTTTTCTTTGGTATGCTTCCTGTCATGCCCATTGACAGATGATGTCACTTCCTGCTTGGTACCATCTGTAAAAGGCTTATTCTCTTTTTTAATTTGTTTATCATAGTGTGATATTCTCTTCTGTTTCTTACTTGGAGGAACCTCTGCTGGAGTTTCACTGGGTCGTTTCTGAAATAGACATAAGAAAATTAATATCTGCAGAATTGATGGATTATCCTCAAAGTAAGCACAAGTCCCTTTAAAAATTCTGGGAAAATCTATCTCCGCATACTGCCAACATTATTTTGAGTGTCTATCTCATATTACTACTACTTAAAGTCTTTCATGAATTCAAGCAGTAGTTTTCTAGTTGTTCTAAGGAAAGTCGGACAGTACAGAACTTAAAAATGAAGGTTGGTACTTCAGGGATCCTCGCAACGCGTCTAGATGCGTATTGTACGCGTCTTTTCAGTTCTGGACGCGCCTTTTCAACATCTAACGCGTCCCAGTACGCGTCCATGTCAGTTGTCGGACGCGTACGAATTTCCGTCATGTCAATTCCGTCTCCGATGCTTGATTACATATTCTTACAAATGGCGATCGATGTTTTCCTGTTTCGTCTGATTCTCAGCAGGTAGCATCACTCGGGCGGCAAATTTGCCTTAATTAAGATGTTTATTAAACAATAAACGTTCGGTATTGATGGACAGTTTTTACAGATAAATTTAAGCGTTGATAATACACTCGTGTTTTCAAATTTCAATACACGGTCGGAACCTTGCAGTTGCAATTCTTACGCTTTTTTTAAAGTAAGAATTCTTGACCGGTAAAAGATATCTTCAATATGAACATTAGATTAGTTATCTTATAAACTTTTAATTTTTGTATATATCAAGAAGATAATCTGCTATAGACTAGGATCTGAAAAAGGGGGGAGGGGTTACGAGTTGTTTGGAAGAAATATTAATGTCAGCATCTGAAATTCAATTCTAAGAAGAGCCAGGTAACTTGTAATACACAAGTCTCTCTTTAATGGGCAAACATCAGCATGTTTCAAGTAATGAATGCAGTTCAATCATACTCCAGAAGACTGCAAAACTCCACTACATTAACTACTAATATAACATAGCATGACATAAACATACTATAGTAAGCCATATTATATCTTTTTATAAAAAGACATTTAATGGGTCGGTCATCAAAGAAAACGGGCGTATGCATGCACTTAGCTGGACTCATCTGTGATATGTGGGACTCATGAAAATTTTTTGGGACTCACCATTCTCAAAAGTGATGAGTCCAGGACTCACCATAAAAAAATCCTACAAGTATCACTGTACTTGTGTAATATGTCCGCTGCTTTTCTGCTCATCACCAGATACCTATATATCAAGTGTTTTCATCTATTAGTTTTTACCTTTTATTACAAAACAAACACGAAATGTCAACTTCAACATACAAAATTACATGAAAATCAGACACTGCACTTGTTTCTCTAAGAAAACAAGCTGACAAGACTGAATGGGGAAAGAAAACAAAGAGGAACAATAATAAGAAACCTGACAAAAACAATGTCTCTTTATTTGGAGACATAACAAGCAGGTATAACAATGTCTGGAGTTCTTGTTTTTATGCTTTTAAAACTGTCATTAACATTGATACTTGCTGTTACTCTGCTATGAGATATTATGTGTAAAAAATGTGTAATTACTATATATAGACAGTTATTTTAATGTGTGTTTGTTTTGTTTGTTTGAATAATGTTTAACACCACTTTCAGCAGTTTTTCAGCTGGAACCTAAAAGAAAACGCTCCAACTTCAGTAGGACAACTGGCATTCGTTGTCAGTTAAGATTGGAGTCAAGTACACTCTTTCTACAGGGAGACTCCACTCTGCAACCTGTTGACCAACCATGTGATCGATAGTTGACAAATTACCCTAACTTCTCGGCCACTGAGGCCCATTATTTCAATGCTCCACCACTATAAAATTATAACTTATACATGAACAAGCAGACAAAGATATGAAGTAACAGTATTCTGTTTTGCTATGATACAACTGAATATAACAGACTTGGCCATGTAATAAAATCTATTAAAATCAAGACATTTGTGCCAGTTACTTATTAAAATGTTACAAGCCCATTTTCACTTGCCAAAAAAAAAAGTTTGTCAAAACGTACTGCAGAGGACATGCTGAAATAAATATTTCTGGTTAAACATATGCATGCTGAATTTCCAAACTCGAAGTCACGACACAACCTATTTATGGAGAATAGTTTCACTAGGCAAGTGCACGTAGTTTATTTATATTCTGCGGCTCAAAGTATGAACATTTAGAAACATTAATGATAATATGGCAATTTTAAATCCAGATCTGAACAAGGGGGAAACACGAATTTGCATAATTATATAATATAAAATTAACCAGCAAGTCGTACTTCTAATTATTTATACTCTACTAGACCATACAATTTTTTACTGGCAATAGGCAGTTAGATCACCACTAATTTCACACCCTGGAAACTGCTCAACACGATCAGTATCTTTAGATGACCCAAGTAAAATTGACGAAAGATTTGAAATCCTATTTTGATGTCAGACAGTAAACAACATAGTAAACATTTCAAGTTCGCAGGTTATATATTGGTAAAATACACAGGATGTTAAAGACTTGTATATAGAACCTTACCTGTGGAAGGCAGGTTATATATTGGTAAAATACACAGGATGTTACCTTACCTCTGAAAGGCAGGTTATATATTGGTAAAATACACAAAATGTTAAAGACTTGTATATAGAACCTTACCTGTGAAAGACATTTTATATATTGGTAAAATACACAGGATGTTAAAGACTTGTATATAGAACCTTACCTGTGGAAGTGAGCTTGTAGGACTGTCAGGAGATATATAGAACCTTACCTGTGGAAG
Organism: Limnoperna fortunei; assembly: GCA_944474755.1. Taxonomy (NCBI): domain Eukaryota; kingdom Metazoa; phylum Mollusca; class Bivalvia; order Mytilida; family Modiolidae; genus Limnoperna; species Limnoperna fortunei. Next base: position 91,182,791 of record OX104116.1, read on the forward strand.
GCAGGTTATATATTGGTAAAATACACAGGATGTTAAAGACTTGTATATAGAACCTTACCTGTGGAAGTGAGCTTGTAGGACTGTCAGGAGATATATAGAACCTTACCTGTGGAAGGCAGGTTATATATTGGTAAAATACACAGGATGTTAAAGACTTGTATATAGAACCTTACCTGTGGAAGGCAGGTTATATATTGGTAAAGTACACAGAATGTTAAAGACTTGTATATAGATCCTTACCTGTGGAAGGCAGGTTATATATTGGTAAAATACACAGGATGTTAAAGACTTGTATATAGATCCTTACCTGTGGAAGACAGGTTATATATTGGTAAAATACACAGAATGTTAAAGACTTGTATATAGATCCTTACCTGTGGAAGGCAGGTTATATATTGGTAAAATACACAGGATGTTACCTTACCTCTGAAAGGCAGGTTATATATTGGTAAAATACACAGGATGTTAAAGACTTGTATATAGATCCTTACCTGTGGAAGTGAGCTTGTAGGACTGTCAGGAGATATATAGAACCTTACCTGTGGAAGGCAGGTTATATATTGGTAAAATACACAGGATGTTAAAGACTTGTATATAGAACCTTACCTGAGGAAGGCAGGTTATATATTGGTAAAATACACAGGATGTTAAAGACTTGTATATAGAACCTTACCTGTGGAAGGCAGGTTAAATATTGGTAAAATACACAGGATGTTACCTTACCTCTGAAAGGCAGGTTATATATTGGTAAAATACACAGGATGTTAAAGACTTGTATATAGAACCTTACCTGTGGAAGGCAGGTTATATATTGGTAAAATACACAGGATGTTAAAGACTTGTATATAGAACCTTACCTGTGGAAGACAGGTTATATATTGGTAAAATACACAGGATGTTAAAGACTTGTATATAGAACCTTACCTGTGGAAGACAGGTTATATATTGGTAAAATACACAGAATGTTAAAGACTTGTATATAGAACCTTACCTGTGGAAGACAGGTTATATATTGGTAAAATACACAGAATGTTTAAGACTTGTATATAGAACCTGACCTGTGGAAGACAGGTTATATATTGGTAAAATACACAGGATGTTACCTTACCTCTGAAAGGCAGGTTATATATTGGTAAAATACACAGGATGTTAAAGACTTGTATATAGAACCTTACCTCTGAAAGGCAGGTTATATATTGGTAAAATACACAGGATGTTAAAGACTTGTATATAGAACCTTACCTGTGGAAGACAGGTTATATATTGGTAAAATACACAGGATGTTAAAGACTTGTATATAGAACCTTACCTGTGGAAGGCAGGTTAAATATTGGTAAAATACACAGGATGTTAAAGACTTGTATATAGAACCTTACCTGTGGAAGTGAGCTTGTAGGACTGTCAGGAGATATATAGAACCTTACCTGTGGAAGGCAGGTTATATATTGGTAAAATACACAAGATGTTAAAGACTTGTATATAGAACCTTACCTGTGGAAGTGAGCTTGTAGGACTGTCAGGAGATATATAGAACCTTACCTGTTGAAGGCAGGTTATATATTGGTAAAATACACAGGATGTTAAAGACTTGTATATAGAACCTTACCTGTGGAAGGCAGGTTATATATTGGTAAAATACACAGGATGTTACCTTACCTCTGAAAGGCAGGTTATATATTGGTAAAATACACAGGATGTTAAAGACTTGTATATAGAACCTTACCTGTGGAAGGCAGGTTATATATTGGTAAAATACACAGGATGTTAAAGACTTGTATATAGAACCTGACCTGTGGAAGGCAGGTTATATATTGGTAAAATACACAGGATGTTACCTTACCTCTGAAAGGCAGGTTATATATTGGTAAAATACACAGGATGTTAAAGACTTTTATCCTGCAATCTGTACATTTACTGTCCAATAAACGTAGCCGAATAAATTTTGCTTTATTCAGTTATATATTCAGTTAAAGCTAAAAGTGAACATTTTTCAGTATTATAAAATGATTTTTAGGGTTGCAGGATAAAACAATATTCGTTCAGTGTCAGAAAATATCAAGTTTATTTGTACTCGCCGCGAAACAGGTGAGAAATGCTCGGCAGAGCCTCGCATTTCTACCCGTTTCTAAGGCTCGTGCAAATAAATTTTATATTTTCTGACACTGTACGAATATTGTATATGTATATAGAACCTTATCTGTGGAAGGCAGGTTATATATTGGTAAAATACACAGGATGTTAAAGACTTGTATATAGATCCTTACCTGTGGAAGTGAGCTTGTAGGACTGTCAGGAGAAGGATGACTGGCTGGGGAAGCAGCAGGGGAAAGACTTTGAAGCTTGCTGAAATAGATATGGAGTACAAATGTACAAATTGCAAATAATACTTTTACAAGAGCAAACAGTACCAAATATTATAAACTTATATAGGTATATTTATTGAAAAATGATTACAGACTTAAGTTTGTTACTCTTATATCAAATAAATCTGTATTAACCTTTTAACAATTTCTTTGTCATTCTCACTATAGAACGGCCAATCTAAGGAGACCTCTGAATACAGGTGTTTGTTGAGGTAATACTTGTTGTCTCGAGGATTCAGGTAGGCCGTGCTCTGTAAGGTTGTACCAAAGATTTCCTTGTCTTTATCTTTGATTCCATCTATCACAGAAATGTGGCATTAGAACATAAGATATCAACAAGTTGCTATAACAGTTAAACCAGTCGATTTCATTTGAAATGACTGCATAATTACTTTCTTTATTTTTCTAGTGTTGTATTTTACTTATGTGACACTTGTCACATGACATGTTTCATACTTTGTTGATAACCAAAAATAAACATGTAAAATTGGATGCAACTTCATAGACAGCTGACTTTTACAATCTGCCTCAAACTTTAGAAACAGTTGTTTATGATTTAAATTGTAAATCTACATACACAGTAGTTTGCTTTGCATAAAATGTACATACAGTTGAACAAAGGGATTTTAAAATTGTTACAAAAAATAACCTCAAAAAGACGATGACTAATTGAAACAAATATTTTATGAGAGTCAACGGTAACCCTCTACTTGTAACTTTTATTATGGAATACAACTGTACTATGTAATCATGTATCTGTCTGTCAATTTGATGTTCTCAATTCATGATACATTTACCCTAGGGCTACATATAAGTACTAACACATTAATAAATGTTCAATTTTACACAAAAAAATTCCATATCAATTGTCTATGGAAAAGTACACAAGTATACCATTGTATACAGGAGCTAAACAAGTGACCAGAATAAACATCCATATTTTATTTGAATCATAGCCAGCATAAATTTGTTACATGCAGTTGTTCATTATAGTGGGTTGCTCAACAGAGGTATTAATGGCAAGTTCAACTTGATATATGAATGGTGGCCAAGTGGTTAAGGTAGTTGGTCTACTATTGATCACATGGTCTGGCAACACTCAGGTTAACGGTTCAAGTCTTACTGGGTGCACTCGATTCCAATTGTTATTGACAGGAATTGTTAGTTTTCCTAACCAATCTCCGAATAAAAACTGGATGCCATTATATAACTCACAGAATGTAAAGCAAACATTTAACCAAGTTACATTTTTTCATCCGATTGGAAATCCAAGATGGCTACCATTGCAGGAATTATTTAAAAAAACTTATGGGAAACATTACTTCTAATTTGAAACCATCCAAATAGCAGCATTCTATATATGGGTCTCTAAAAAGTCATTTAAGCCAGTCTGAAATCCGAAAACATCCTCATTGCTTATATACATTAGACTGTAAGAGCTGCTGATCTTAGAGAAGTTGCAGATTGGGATGTGGATTTTTTTAAAAAGATTTTTATTATTTATTTTGATCACGGTAACACTTATCTTTTTTTCTGGCTGGGTTTCAGGAAGGTCAAACCCAGTGGGGAAAATAGGGTATCTATTTTGTGTTATCAAAAGGGTATCTATTTTGAGTAATCAACTCCAGATCTCTGAAAATTTACAGAAAGATTGCACATGTATTGAAGTTGTGCAATTCCAATTATTGAATTGTTCAAGGATTTTTTCCACTAACACCATTCAAATAAAACAATTATATATGAATGTTGCTTAAATGTTAAAATATCTCCATGGTTACAGAGGTCAACCTGGCTGTGTATTGAGGAGTATTTATTGTATATAGTTCACCTCTCACCAGTTTACACATTAAAATTGATTCATTATTTCATACTGTGAGACCTTGGAACATCAGTCAAACACCAAGGTTATTTGACAAGTTTGGAAAACAAAAACCTTTTACAGAATAATTGAACAATATAAACAGCAGATCTAAAGCCTTATCTATTTTTAAATGACATTTGATGTTAATTTAGATTAAGGTCAATTTACAAGTCAACAACCTGTTAACACATCATATTAAAATGATAAAACAAAGAACCCTGATTGATAATGACTTAATCCTTGAAACCAAGATCAGCTTTGCTTTTTGTGGACAGACATATGCAACGGCAATAACTGTTATACATCGCTATCGAAAACCCAGCAGAAATCAGCATATTGCATGAGCAAAATTTATATATTTAATGAACTGGAGATGTTTACCAACACAATTACAGGTGTGTCTTGGGGGTCATCCTTAATATTCTGGGGCCCTACTAGGTATTTATTTCCACATAAAGAAAAAATTTACGAAACACCTGAAAAATGGCTACAACTGGTACACAGCCAGTAAACATCAATCAATAAATCCAATTTAAAACTCCATTTTGTTAAACCAAACCTTTTTCAGACTTTAAGAAATAAATCTGTATGTCCTTAATATAGTGGCTGTCAGAAGTGGAACAAAATGACTATATCTTGAATGTTGTTGATATGACCAACATTTGTGACAACATGCAGGGTTCACATAACAACATGTGCCACTAGTATTCTTTCATAGGAATGACAGAATATGTAGATGTATCTTTACAAAGCTTAGACATCTTGTAATGATTGTTAAATAAAGACCTCGGAAATCTTTCATTATCATAAATTATACTATATCCTTAAATATTGACCTTACCAGTCCTTTTGTAATCATAAATTACCTTATATTTGTATGCAATGACCTCTGTTATCGTAAAACTGTCAATTAATGTAACTGTTTCATATTGAAGTATTTATATAACCTAAACATTACTGGAATACACTTTATTTTGTCCTGACCAGTTATATAGTCAGAGGAAGTGACTACAGTAAGATCATGAACAATCCACTTAGTCAACATTTTTTAGTAAATGTAAAAGCTTAAGTACCTGACAGATTCTAGTTAATATGGTTATCATCTTTATAGGAATAATATGTTTTACTAGTGGATCATCCTAAGATTTATTTCACTGAATTTTACCCTATCTTTCTCTATACTTATAAGCTGAATGTGTCCAGTGTGTAACCAACATTAGAATAAGAAAACACACGTCAGTCCTAGATGCATTCATGGTCATAGTATGCTATCTTACAATCTCCACGCAAAGGATTCTGGGTATCCTACGTCAACCACAATCACCTGTGCAATACTATTGGTTGACATTATGAGAGATATCTCTCATGGCGAATAAGCTTCGCGTACAAACGCAGTAATTTCAAAGTAAAACTGTATCAAAAGTATATAAATAGACTAAATGAAAATAAAAAAGATCTCGTGTATTATTTTACAAACATCATTATTTGTTTACAAACGTTACAAGCAGACGACAAATGTAGTCCCGCAGTAAAATGGGGAATGACGTGTGGCAGAGATTATATCTGGGAACCAGTTATGTTCTCTGTGCCGGAGAGTGGCTATCTTACAGCCAAGTGTGTAGCCAACATTAAAATAACAAAAACAGTCATAGATGCATTCGTGGTCATACATGTACTAGTATGCTACCCTACAGTACAGATGAACATGTTCTAAACTGCTGAGTAACAGCATGACAAAGAACCTAAATACAAGTAATTTACTGGTTAAACCAAAATGTGGTCAAGTTTGAACCATGACAAATTATGGCCATATACTGTTTATCTATATCAATTATACTAACCTCTTTTTAACCTAACAAGCAGTTCTGGTTTTTTGAAAGGTCTGACAGCTAATAAATGTAACAGCCGTTCCCTAAAATACAAGAAGCAGTGGTAATTATTCAGTATTCAGGTTACAACTTACAGTCGAACCTCGTTGTGTCGAACTTGGTTGACTCGATACCTCGGTTATGTCGATATAATTTTAAAGTCCCGGCATTTTTGCCATATCAACAATGAATTTCTTCCTCGGATGTGTCAATCTCTGTTATTTCGATATTTCGCTTAACACTATCGATTTTTTAAATCCATAAAATATTAATTAGTGTAATTTTAACCTTTTTGTCTCGACCTTACTCTTGTTCTCGATATCATATGTCAAAACTAACAATTTCATTATTGTTACTTAATACGCGTCTGTTTATTTTACACACCTGTCAAACCATAAACACGATGGGCTTTTACCATTTGAATTGGAAATTTAAACAAACGAATTGATAATCCAAGCACGGTACATGCTTTAATTGATGATCTTCTCATATTACTATCCGAATTATTTGCCATGTTTAATTAAAAAAGATAATTATTGAAAATTTCTTTTGATCTGATCAACAATATATGTGGTTAAGTTTCTTTTCTTTAAAGACATTCTGTTATTTGTGTTGACTTGTGTTTTGTTTTCAATTTTTTAAAAAACACAATATGCATTGTTGAATTTGTTCTTTCGAACTGTAAGTTGATGCGTTTTCGTGAAAAGTTTTTCCATAATTGTGTAATAAAGTTTATAAATTTGATTACAATACTTATCAATTATTGTCGTTTTAATTAAATGGATTTATAGCAAAAATACTTGATATATCGCACGATACAAATACAAACGATGCCGGAGTTTGAAACCAATATACATGAAATAAATACCCTTAGATTTTTTAACAAGTGTGGACACAGAAAAACGTCTCGCCTGAATTCCGCATCAGTAACGAAAATAAATTTCGTCATAAGCATTACGTAAATAGCATTAATTATGAGCAGCGGCCTGTATACCAAATATTGTCACCATACTATGCACAGTTACAGAGGAACTGTCCTAATACAAAAACTTTAATGCAGTCGCTGAACTGTGAAATTGAGGTCAAGGCCAGGTGACACCTACCAGACAATCATGTACTATTCATCAGCAACCTATATAACAAATACTGTCATCCTACCATGCTTGGTTACAGGGGAACAGCAGTAACCTAAAAACTTTAACATAGTCACTGGACCGTGAAATTGAGATCAAGGTCACGTGGCACCTACCTGACAGTCATGTACTATTCATCAGCAACCTATATACCAAATATTGTCACCCTACCATGCATAGTTACAGAGAAACTGCAGTAACACAAAAACTTTAACATAGTCGCTGGACCGTGAAATTGAGGTCAAGGTCAGGTGACAGGTGACTGACTGGCAAGTACTCATCATAAGCTACCTCTGTACCAAATTTGATGGACCTAGGGTTTGGGCTTACAAATATATGAAGCAAGATGTCAAGTGTTTACCCCGCCGCCGGATTCCCATACATATGTCTCGCCTCCAGCGACCTTCGTCGCAGGCGAGACAAAAATAACATAATAAAAATGACGTCACACCCTAAACTCAAACTTCGGATAACTCGATATATTTTTTATGGTCCCACAAACTTTCACTTATCGAGGTTTGACTGTATTTTGTTTTTAGCTTCAACAGTAAATTTTGTGTTTTGTGTGTGTAGATAAAATGTTATCAATGATACCAAGATTATACAATTGATTATGCCAGACTTAACATCGTTTAATCAAGACAATTAAGATGAGCTTTTGTATCAACTAACATGTAATGCCAAATGAGGCCATATTCACTAATAATAAAATTTTTGTTAGAATTTTAGTTCAATAAATTTAGCCAATCTAAGTATTCATTCACTTCAGCACCTATGTACGACTACAGGGCTGTGATACCCTTGAGGAATTTTCAGTCCACCAACAGGGCACTGAGCTTGTGGTTGCAAATGAAATGTAATTTAAGATACGAATGTAATTAAAATGACTTAACCAAACATTAAGACTTGTGAATGGTGTTCATACTAAAAGTCCAAGTAGTTAATGTGTTGAATAGCTTTTATATCTTCCAAATTTCAAATATTAAAATCTGGTTAAGGCTAACTATACCTTAAGAAAACATAACAAGTGTGGAAACAGAAAAAAAACAGAAAAATCGAAATGCACAGGGGTGCAAAAGCCAAAATTTTCCTTGTCTTCATTTTAAGATTTAACATAATTGGTTATTACAGGCATTACATGTAAACTGGAGACGAAGTGAGGAAGGGTTTCAGCAGGAAAAATGTAAGCTTTATCAAACAAATTTTCAAAGTTGCATAAAATATGAATATGTGAATCCTCTAACAGAATTGAACCATTGTGTAAAATTTCAGATATGCACTTGATGTAGTTTTTGAGTTATGGTCAGGAAACCACTAATTCAAGAAATTTTTGAACATTTTTTCTGTCACTGGGACCTTGACCTTAACGGATTTACCCCAAAATCAATAGGGTTCCTCCTCTTATGGTATGTAACAATATCCCAAAGTTTCAATAAAATTGGTTGAGAACTTATTGAGTTATGGTCCGGAAACCACTAATTCAAAAATTTTCTAATGTTTTTCTGTCGCTGTGACCTTGAACTTGAACGGATTTACCCCAAAATCAATAGGGTTCTTCCTCTTATGGTATGTAACAATATCCTAAAGTTTCATTAAAATCAGTTCACAACTTTCTGAGTTATGGTTGGGAAACCAATTGTTGACGCTCGCTTTGATTTGAACATATACTTCAATACGAGTCTATAACATATTTACTATTGTAAAATATCTGCTTACATAATATACGACTTGTATTAATAGCAAGTACAGAATGGTTATACTATATGTCTGAAAGGCTTAATAAACAGAACCATATAAATGGACATTTTTTTGTATTTAGTACTGATATTCCTTTGTAAATTTGATTAAACAGTTACACATTGTACCTGAATGGTTTCTGCATCACAGCAGGGTTGACTGTATCAGCAGGCTTTGTAGAAGTTGGCTTGGAAGACATCACAGCATTGTTACGAGGAAGTATGGGTGTTGATGTGACTGATGACGTCACTGCATTATTACGATGTTGCTGGCTGGTGGTCGAGGTGACATGGTTTGTGGGAGGGCGTTGAGGCACAGATAGTGGCGACACCACTGAAGGTTTGGGTTTGTTGAGGTTTATTGCACTTATAGGTGAAGAATGTTTTGGTTGGGTAGTTTCTAATTCTCGTTTTGGATTTTTAATGATATTTTTTACTTTTTTGCTAATATTTGGTCCACTAGGTTTGATTTCCTGGGTTCTGAAAACAAATATATATACATAACTGCCAATATACTAGGATTGTTTAGGAAGAAAGAAAAATAGTCTGTGATTACATGTGCATACTGTTTGTAAGCTGCGTCAACTCTATATACTAAACTATGTAGGAATTAATGTTCTCTAATTTTAACGTAATATTTCAACCGCTTGACCGGTGTGGAAAAAATATTTCTCGTCACTGGTGAATTTTTTGTTCTCAGCAGTTGATTGGTTAAAAATAATAACGTCATAATAATAACTCAAGACGTCATAAACAAAACACCTTCTATTTACCGCGTATTCAAGTCATGAACATAAAATTGGGGTTGGGAGAATTTGTACTTCGTTTCGCAAATTTACTACTTTTTAAAATTAGAGAAACAGAATCTTACATTAGTACTCTTGGATTATCAGATTTCTCCAATCTCGATACTTAAATTATGGAAATTTAAGTATCTTGATTGGAGAAATCCGATAATCCACTCATACCAATGTAAGATCCTATATGTATAATATCACATATGATTCCTCCTTGGGGCCTGATGTACACCTGGTATTACATCCGACTAGAGTATGTCAACCCACTTACGATGTATGTCTCCAGGGTTTCTTTTCATTCATAGTCAAATACAAAATTGCGACCAATCACCTTATTTCTAGTAAATAGTATATTTAATGTACTTACAAAAATAATACCTAAGTTTTTTTTATTCTGGTATTATATTTGCCTAAGAATCATTAAAAGTATACACACCAAATGGGTTTATCATCCATCAGATTCAAACAAAATTCTGACAAGAATTTGTCCTCCTTCATTTTTGCCTATTATCATTAACATATATTTTATTCACAATTAAATATTGTGAAAAATTTATTCTCAGCATAAAAGAAATGATAGTGATGTTTACAAACTGACCTGACTTTACAGTATTCCTCTTGAGCAGTTTTCATTTGTTCTCTGGTCTGTTGGAAAACATCACTTGTAGCGACTACTGTCATTTTATTTGTCATCGACCCTTGTAGTATCATGTGGTTTCCATTACTAAAATAGAAACTTAGGTGAAATATGTGAGAAAAATTGATTTTTCTTGAAACTAATAATATTTCGAATTTTGTATTTCAATAATATTTGTATTAAAAATCCTTCTAAGACAGAAACGGCCAGATTTAGTTAAACATGAAGTAGGTGAGCGACAGACCTTAACCCCCCCGGCCCACATTCACCATATTATAGCCCCGATTTTCACTCTGTGAAATCTGGCCTAAATTATGTAAACACAAAAAAGGCAAAACAAAACATTAATGTTTACTACAAATATTACTTCTCTGTTACTCTTCATATATAAAATCTTATAACAATGATGTACATAATCCATGCATTTAGGACATTTTTCATGCAGGTGCACTTTCTCAAACTCAATTAAAACTGTATAATTATTATTTATTTAAAAATTAAATTCAAACTTCAACAAATCAACCAATAAATAGACTGAAATTATAACAAGTCTTTATAATGTACATTTCAGTGGTAATTGTCATGGGGCACCTCACATTGTCAACAATAATATAAATGCTAATCACAAATGTGTTCATAAACAAGATATACATGTTCTTATCCATCATAAGTGTTTACATAACAAAAACTGAATGATATGTATTTCAATTTCTTTCTGATTCTAAATAAAGGTTAACAGCCAACACGGGAGGGGGGCTAAGGTCTGACAAGAACAAGTTGATCTTGTGGGGGGTAACTTACACAGGAGGGGGCTGCTGAACACAATCCACACTGCCATTTAGCTCAGATAAAGATGTTAAAGTAAACTGGAATGCTTTACAATCTTCAGAGGATTTCTTTGGAATTTTGATGACCTGAAAAAAAGACGATGCACATGTCTGTTGTATGTAGATTTATATATCAGGATGAAATAAAAAGTAAACAATGAAACTAAATTACCCAATGATTTTGTTTACAGGTACTGGTGGACAAGACCCCCTTTCCTGTATTTTCTTGAAAGAAGCTTTTTGAAAGCCTTAAATTATATTTGGGTTTTATTTTGATAATTTCTAAAAGTACTAAGTTTCTGACAATGTAAAAGTACAAAAAGGGGAGATCATGTCCATGAGTACTTGTGATTTTGTCTTGGAAAGTAAAATAACCAAGGTAACTAAACTTTTATAACAATACATTTATGCCCATAATGTTTTGTTTTTGTCGTTATTTAGCACTACTTTCAGCCACAGGGGGGGGGGGTTACAAAAGTTAATGAATGAAATGTCTATTTTATTTTCAAAATTATAGAAAACAAACACCTTGACAGTGACATTGGATGTCAATCATTTCTCACAGATTACTTGACAACTATTGGTGCACAACCAAATATGAAACAATTATTTCCTTTAGAGTGATGTTATTGTACAATTGGGAAATCTGTAGCAATTTCGCAAAACTTCAAGTTATAATAAGTGGTCCTGGTAGTAGGTCACTGGAATGTCAATACTGAGGGTTGTTACTTGGAGTCCTCGAGCAAGATGTGATCTACTTCAATCTCAAATGACTCAATTATAACCAAAATGACATTTGTTAGTACCAAGAAGCTATGAAAGCAAGGATTGAATATGTACCAAGGCTCCCCCATACAAGGTTCTATGTCAGGCATAACTCTTCCATTGGAAATTTCTTGTTCTTATATTACAAGTATATTTATGTATGTTACACAAAACTGAATCAATTGACAAGGATTTCAAGTTCAAGTTTTCTTACAGATTTTCTGTGGTTTATCTAGTTACTCCAGCTTCCCCCCACAATAAAAACTGGACACCTCATTAAATATGTATAAAAACTGACAAAAATTACTGACAGATAAACCAAATTAAACCAGAGCCTTCACATTTTTAGTTCATAATAGATACAGCTGTTAGAAGGTTTATATTCATTTCTATAAAATCAAAATAAACATCATAAATTATTGTTGTTTACATGTTTGATAGTTGTTTACATATCCTGGTAAATGTGTGCCCATATTAATCATTAAACTGTTTCCTTGTTTACAAACATTAGGTGGTTAACCATGGAATTATTAAACAAAAGATTATACATGTACCAACAGCAGTTTTTTTTCCTAACGAGTCTACAATATTTCAATGACTTAATCTTTAATATCATAAGCTTCTGGCAATGGTCAAATTTGTTATCTATTCATGATAAGACAGGAAATATTTATGTGAATAACCATGAACCGAACACTTTTAACTGTAATTAAATACTTAGTTACTGGCTAATTAATACAAATATATTCAAGTTCTAGAACAGTTTACAAGTTTGACTGTAAATACATGTATCAGGTCAGGTCTAACTGTCTATGTATGTATATTGCATTATTATAATGTTCATTTAAATCTGCTCAAATATATGTTCTATGCAATATTACATTGAATACATAAAATATATTATAAAATGGTGCTAGAAAATATTAAAATATTTATTGATGGATCTTGTATTCATTAATTAAGGATCTTGCATGCATTTATACATATAAATAAATATACACACATATAAGGTCTTAAAAATCGTCACACGCAAATGTGACTAATGGTTCAAAAATCCTAGCTAAAACCCTGATTATAGCTACATGTATTTAACAACTTTTAGAAACTAGACAGCACGGGTTCAGAACTTCTCATTAGCATGCATTAAGACTGATACTACAAACTGTAACCTTAGTTAAATAACACTAGCAGGAAATTTCCAATGATTTAGATGCAGCGTTCTATATAGTCATTTAACACAAGTGTGGACACAGAAAAATGTCTCGCCTGCATTCCGCATCAGTAACGAAAATAAATTTCGTCATAAGCATTACGTAAATACATGTAGCATTGGTTAACAGCAGCAGCCTGTATAAATATGGTCACCATACCATGCATAGATACAGAGGAACTGTCCTTATACAAAAACTTTAACGTAGTCGCTGGACCGTGAAATTGAGGTCAAGGTCAGGTGACACCTACCAGACAGTCATGTACTATTCATCAGCAACGTATATACCAAATATTGTCATCCTAACATGTGTAGTTACAGGGGAACAGTTGTAACCCAAAAACTTTAACATAGTCGCTGGACCCATGAAATTGAGGTCAAGGTCAGTAGACACCTACCAGACAGTCATGTACTATTCATGACCAACCTAAATACCAAATATTGTCATCCTACCATGCATAGTTACAGAGAAACTGCCGTAACCCAAAAACTTTAACGTAGTCGCTGGACCGTGAAAAGGAGGTCAACGTCAGTTCACACCTACCCGACAGTCATGTACTAGTCATCAGCAACCTATATACCAAATATTGTCATCCTACCATGCGTAGTTACAGAGGAACTGTCGTAACCCAAAAACTTTAACGTAGGCGCTGGACCGTGAAATTGAGGTCAAGGTCAGGTGACACCTACCAGACAGTCACGTACTAGTCATCAGCAACCTATATACCAAATATTGTCATCCTACCATGCGTAGTTACAGAGGAACTGCCGTAACCCAAAAACTTTAATGTAGTTGCTGGACCGTAAAATTGAGGTCAAGGTCAGGTGACACCTACCAGACAGTCATGAACTAGTCATCAGCAACCTATACACCAAATATTGTCATCCTACCATGCATAGTTACGGAGGAACTGTCGTAACCCAAAAACTTTAACGTAGGCGCTGGACCGTGAAATTGAGGTCAAGGTCAGGTGACAGGTGACTGACTGGCAAGTACTCATCATAAGCTACCTCTGTATCAAATTTGATGGACCTAGGGCTTGGGCTTACAAATATATGAAGCAAGATGTCAAGTGTTTACGCCGTTGCCGGATTCCCATACATATGTCTCGCCTCCAGCGACGTTCGTCGCAGGCGAGACAAAAAATGACAAGTAAAACCTACTTATCAATCCATGATAAGCAGGATAATTGTAAATACAAATTACTAAAATTTTACTACATTTTATCCAAGTTAAAAGGCTTTAGGAAAATTATAATAAAAGATGAATAACAAGTGTGGACACAGAAAAACGTCTCGCCTGAATTCCGCATGAGTAAATAAAATAAATTTCGTCATAAGCATTACGTAAATAGCATTAATTATGAGCAGCGGCCTGTATACCAATTATTGTCACCATACTATGCATAGTTACAGAGGAACTGTCCTAATACAAAAATTTTAACGAAGTCGCTGAACCGTTAAATTAAGGTCAAGGTCAGGTGAAACCTACCAGACAATCATTTACTATTCATCAGCAACCTATATACCAAATATTGTCATCCTACCATGCTTGGTTACAGGGGAACAGCAGTAACCTAAAAACTTTAACGTAGTCACTGGACTGTGAAATTGAGGTCAAGGTCAAATGGCACCTACCAGCTGACAGTCATGTACTATTCATCAGCAACCTATATACCAAATATTGTCATCCTACCATGTGTAGTTACAGAGGAACTGTCGTAACCCAAAAACTTTTATGTAGTCGCTGGACCGTGAAATTGAGGTCAAGGTCAGGTGACACCTACCAGACAGTCATGTACTAGTCATCAGCAACCTATACACCAAATATTGTCATCCTACCATGCGTAGTTACAGAGGAACTGTCGTAAACCAAAAACTTTTACGTAGTCGCTGGACCGTGAAATTGAGGTCAAGGTCAAGTGACACCTACCTGACAGTCATGTACTAGTCATCAGCAACCTATACACCAAATATTGTCATCCTACCATGCGTAGTTACAGAGGAACTGTCGTAACCCAAAAACTTAAACGTAGTCGCTAGACCGTGAAATTGAGGTCAAGGTCAGGTGACACCTACCAGACAGTCATGTACTAGTCATCAGCAACCTATATACGAAATATTGTCATCCTACCATGCGTGGTTACAGAGGAACTGTCGTAACCCAAAAACTTTAACGTAGTCGCTGGACCGTGAAATTGAGGTCAAGGTCAGGTGACACCTACCAGACAGTCATGTACTAGTCATCAGCAACCTATACACCAAATATTGTCATCCTACCATGCGTAGTTACAGAGGAACTGTCGTAACCCAAAAACTTTAACGTAGTCGCTGGACCGTGAAATTGAGGTCAAGGTCAGGTGACACCTACCAGACAGTCATGTACTAGTCATCAGCAACCTATACACCAAATATTGTCATCCTACCATGCGTAGTTACAGAGGAACTGTCGTAACCCAAAAACTTTAACGTAGTCGCTGGACCGTGAAATTGAGGTCAAGGTCAGGTGACACCTACCAGACAGTCATGTACTAGTCATCAGCAACCTATACACCAAATATTGTCATCCTACCATGCGTAGTTACAGAGGAACTGTCGTAACCCAAAAACTTTAACGTAGTCGCTGGACCGTGAAATTGAGGTCAAGGTCAGGTGACAGGTGACTGACTGGCAAGTACTCATCATAAGCTACCTCTGGACCAAATTTGATGGACCTAGGGCTTGGGCTTACAAAGATATGAAGCAAGATGTCAAGTGTTTACGCCGCCGCCGCCGCCGCCGCCGGATTCCCATACATATGTCTCGCCTCCAGCGACTTTCGTCGCAGGCGAGACAAAAACAACAACAATCGATCACATTTTACAAATAATTCAAAATGTGGGTTAATCAATTACTTATTTCTTGTTAAAGTCCAAAAATGACAACATTTATAACTTATCCTCATCTCAGTAAAAACATGAAGACCTAATTTATAATGTTATGTTCTAGCTCCAGGGTTAAAATAAAGTTGAAAGTCTTCAAGTATTAAACAGGTAAATAAACAAGTTGTGTGTAATACAGAGGTCAATGACCCAGTTCAATGTACATGCTACATTGGGGCATTGTCTCTACACTGTAACATCAGGAAGTCACTTCTAAATAGTTGTCAGCAGGCATAGATCTGTAATTTTTCAAAGGGATGGATATTGAGGAAAATAAGAATATGTGGCAGTTTTAAGCTGTTTTGGAAAATTTTTACTATTAAAAATAAACATTCCTAATTCTTTGTGAATCTCCCTATGATCTGGTATTCCACAGGCTTTTAATTTGATATAATGGTAAATAAATTATCATAACGACATTACATGAGTCAATTGGTTCCACTATTATCTTATTTGTGTAACCTTTAGGTACTAAAACTAGATCATCTGCATAAATTAACCATGTAGAAAAAGGAAAATGACTAAATGAAGCAGAGTTATATGGAAAACTGTATAAGTTTAGGCTTATTTGAATTCCATTGTAATTTTAAATCACATTTAAATGCTGACCAATATTATCTTATTTTAAATCCAGCACTGTGAATGGTTGGAAAATTTGCTATGCTAGAATTTATCAGTTAGGATATTGGAACCAGTCCTTACAGAAATAAATTTGTGGTGTGTTTTTGTTTTGTATAAAGTCATATACATAAACCAAGTGGAATTTTAATGTAACTTGATGTAATTGTATTAAATTGACTTTTCACTAAAATTCAAAAGTTACAGCTAACTTAAATGTAATAAACTGTGACATACTACCTAACTGTGTAGGCAATTGTAACAAGTGTCGACTGTGAGCACGCTGACAAAGCGATACCACCACTTCGCTACCAAGTCAAATTATCTCTACTTAATGATATCCGAGGTCAATAAAAACCCTTCATGCACATCTACATATAATGTACTTCCTATATGCTAAGTTTCATTAAATTTCATCAAGTGGTTTAGGAGGAGTTGCACTTACGAGGTCTCCCCCTGAATACTACATCTAAAAAAGTCCAAGTCTAATTAGCTCCCCTGAATAATATCCTACAGTGAAGAAAATTCTTCATGCACATCTACATATGATGTACTTCCTCCATGTAAAGTTTAATTAAAATCTGTGAAGCGGTTTAGGAGGACTTGCGCTTACGAGGTCTCCCAATGAATACTATATTTAAAAAGTCTAAGTCCAATTATCTCCCCTGAATAATATCTGACAGCGATGAAAATTCTTCATGCACATCTTCTTATGATGTACTTTCTCCATGTAAAGTTTCATAAAAAATCTTCTTACGATGTACTTCCTCCATGTAAAGTTTCATAAAAATCTGTTTAGGAGGAGAAGCACTTACAAAGGATGTGGACAGACGGACAAACAGACAGGGTGGTTCCTATATACCCCCCAAACAAGTTTGCGGGGGTATAATAAATTAAAGAAAAGAAAAGAATAAAACAACATATAAGAAAGAAATGACACTTTACACATGAAGATTACATGTATAATACAAACCCCCTGATTTCCATCGAACTGTATACTGGGCTTCAAATTACTGATATTCTGAAAAACAAGATATTATCAGTATTAACAATTATCAAATATTAAAAACACTCAATACAACATTTATAAAATATAATAAAATAACAAATTAGGCACCAGCTTCTGAGCAATAAAACAACCATGCAAGTAGTCAACAAGGGAAGTGTTATAGACAACTGTAGATATCTAGTGCTAAGGATGTTAAAGAAGTGAAGATGTATCATCAGAGAAAAATATGTACAACTGAAAACATCAATGGTATATTCAAAGAATTCATCCTATCAAAATTAAGTAGTGAATTCAAAAAATAACAAAAATGGTAAATGCATAATAACTATCTATACAGTTAAAATAGATTAATAGGTATATCTTTGTTTTTGGAAAGACTGAGCAGTGGTCTTTGAGTGATAGAAACTTTAGGTCTTTTCCCAATGAAATGAGCAAAGTAGAAGATAACACTGGCTTTACCAAAAGTGCTTTAAAGTATCTGTTTCTTCCATAAACCAGGTTTACATCACTATCACATACATTGTATAACCTTTCCATGGTTTAATATTGGACATCCAATCAGAATGCTTAACAGGTAATGATCTGCCTTTTTTCCTATTTATATAGCCAGAATATAGTCCAAATCATTATTTGTCACAGGGTCCATATTGGTAAAATATGAAAAATAATTGGTCAATTAAAATTTACGTTTCCCGAAACGTTGAAGTCGCCTCCCGTTCCGCACTTTTGACCGAGTAGAGGGAACTAAAAGTCAAGAGCACAACTTCATAACATGAGCTTTCAGTTGGCCAAGTTTCATTTCGATCGGTTAAAAGATGAGCGAGAAAACGAGCAAACTTTAAAACGGCCGCCATTTTGAAACCGGAAGTCGGACAAAAAATTTTTTTGCAAAAATGCTCAGGATAGTTAGCTGTATCAGTATACTAATTTTCATTGAAATTGCTCTGGCCATAACTGAGATCTGACAACGGCCGCCATTTTGTAAAACTTTAAAACGGCCGCCATTTTGAAACCGGAAGTCGGACAAAACATTTTTAAATAGTGGCACACTTAGGGTATCATAAGCTACCTGTATACCAAATTTCGTCTAAATCGGATGACGTTTAAATTTTTACATTTTTAGGGGGGTGGTGTTCGGATGGCGGCCATTTTGAAATGTCGGCCGCGTCAAATTTTTTTTTGCAAAAATGCTCGGGATAGTTAGCTGTACCAGTATACCAATTTTCATTGAAATTGCTTTGGCAATTACTGAGATCTGACAACGGCCGTCATTTTTTTCAACGGCGGCCATTTTGAAAATGGCGGCCATTTTGAAAATTTCAAAAGTGGATTGCACAACTTCAGGTCACCCTTAACATGTTCCCAAAGTTTCATTTCGATCGGTTAAAAGATGAGCGAGAAAACGAGCGGACAACATTGCGAGGGGAAAACATAAGAAATATGAAAATAATAATAATAATAATAATAAGAAACGGAGTAAAAACAATAAGTCGCCCGACACTTCGTGGTCGGCGACTTAACTAGGACAAGATATACTGCCATAAACTAAGGTGTCTACTGACGTTTGACAACATTAAACGTTAACTCATAACTACAAAATTTGTTTTGAAATGTTATATGAAAAATATACTGGCTAGTGGCTACTCAACAATTAAACTCTTCTGTTGAACAAATAACTGACCAACATGTTAATGTACATGTATAGTAACAGTATTTGTAACTAATGATAACAAATGAATCAACTTAAACTAGAGGCCCCCAGGAGCCTGTATCACTCACCTGAACCTGAAACCAAACAACCCTTTTTATCCAGCTTTTCTTTGCTATAAGGAATTGCCCAACACTTCTGCAAAAGTCATTAATTTTGACCTTTTAAGGGATATAACTCCTATAAGGAGGAGCTTTTGATGTTTAGAGGGAGAAGGGAGGTTCATTTCAAATTTGCTGTACCTGTTATACTTTTTTAACTATCAGTGGAAAACTCTCTCGACTCCCCCCCCCCCCCCCCCCCACCCCCCCCCTCCATTTTCCATTTAAGCCAAAGTAGCTATGTAGGTAGTCAGGTGTCATGATTTGCACAATTTTGGTAGAGGACGTCCTAAAGATGATGTGTGCAATGTTTCAAAGCAGTCCTTTAGTGGGTTAAAGAGGAGAAGATTTTTTAAAATCAAGTAAAATTGATTAAAAAAATATTCAAGGAGAATAATTCCTAAATAGTTCATCAGAGAATCTTGACCCTAAGTCATCTTTGTAGCCCTCATAGAGCAGAACAATTAAGCAATACTAACTTTTTCTCTAGTTCTAATAATTTTCAAGATTTTGAGGCAAAAATGTCAAAAATAATCAATTTTGACAATTAAAGGGCAATAACTCCTATAAGGAGTCCTCATACAACTTCAAACCAATGGAGTGTTCCGTAGAGCTTTTGATGCAGACGAAGGCATGTCTCATCGGTTTTCCTGTATCTGTTACACTTTTTTAAATAAAAGCCAAAAACTGTATTTTAAGCCCACCCCCTCATTCTATTTTTAGCCATGGTGGCCATGTTAGTTAATCTGCAGCCCTGGTTGGTGCAAACTTGGTGAGGACATTTGACAGATGATGTGTACAAAGTTTTAAAGCAGTACTTTCAGTGGTTTCAGAGGAGAAGATTTTTAAAAAATCAATTAAAACTGATTAAAAAAAACAGTTCAAGGAAAATAACTCTTAAACGGTTCATCATACAATATTAACCCTAAAGTCATTCTTGTAGCCCTCATAGAGCAGAACAATTAAGCAATGCAAACTTTTTCTCTAGTTATAAAAATTTTCAAGATTTTGAGGCAAAAATGTCAAAAATAATCAATTTTGACAATTAAAAGGCAATAACTCCTATAAGGGGTCATCATACAACTTTGACCCAATGGAGTGTTTCCTAGAGCTTTTGATGCAATGAAGGCATGTCTATAAGCCAAAAATTGTATTTTAACCCCACCCCCCCCCCCCCTTTCATTTTTTAGCCATGGTGGCCAGGTTGGTTAATCTGCGGCCATGGTTGGTGCAAACTTGGTTGAGGTCATTTGACGGATGATGTGTACAAGGTTTCAATTCAAAGCAGTACTTTCATAGAAGATTTTAAAAAATCATTTAAAATAAACAGTTCAATGGGGAATAACTCTTAAACGGTTAATCAGACAATCTTGACTCTAAAGCCAATTTTGTAGCCCTCATAGAGCAGAACAATTAAGCAATGCTAACTTTTTCTCTAGTTCTAATAATTTTCAAGATTTTGAGGCAAAAATGGCAAAAATCATCAATTTCGACAATTAAAGGGCAATAACTCCTACAAGGAGTCGTCATGCAACTTTGACCCAATGGAGTATTTTGTAGATCTTTTGATGCTAAAGAAGGAAGTCTCTTTGGTTTTCCTGTATCTGTTATACTTTTTGAACTATTAAGCCAAAAACTGTAATTTGACCCCCCCTGTTCTATTTTTTGCCATGGCAGCCATGTTGGTTGGTCTGAGGCCATGATTTGTGAAAACTTGGCAGAGGACATTTTACTGATGATGTGTGCAAAGATTCAAAGCAATCCCTTAAGTGGGTTTGGAGGAGAAGATTTTTAAAGAAAAGTTACCGACGACGACGACGGACGCCAAGTGATAGCAATAGCTCACATGACCCATCGAGTCAGGTGAGCTAAAAAAGGGCATGTCAAATACATAAGGGGCCCCAAAACAAAGAATTTATATCTACATGTACTAGTACATGTATGAGCCTTAAAACTACCTATTGAATGAGTTACATGTACAAATGTAACTGCAGGACATCCATCATACATACATGTACAAGTATGTGAGAAAGAATTGATTTTCTCGCAAGTTCATTACTAAATACCCCTTTCCACCCAAAAAACTAATCTGCATGTACAACCAGTATAATTTATACATGTGAACAGTATACAGTTATTTCATATGTGATTTGGGAACAGTCAAACTGTTGGCCCGAGGTGGAGGGGATAGTGTTTTGAACTGTTGCCAGAGGCCGTAGGCCGAGTGCAACAGTTCAAAACACTATCCCTGACACCGAGGGACAACTGTTTGACTGTTCCCAAATCACATATGAAATAACTGTTTTATTACCTGATCAATTACTGTTTTAACAGTACGTGCAGAAAAAAAGGAACAAGAAAATAGCTTTGCAAATATGTTAATAATTAAACTTTTCTCATGATTTAACAATCTTTTAACTATGTCACACTGCCAACATTTTATATGTCTGTATGTTTTCGTATTGTTTTTCTCTGTTATTTCGTCCAAAAAAAAATTAAGGAAACAGTCATTTTGCTATTTTAAACTGACAAAATGACGTCAGAGCACGCGAGGGAAACAGTCGAAACTATTGACCGGTCAACAGTTCGCGAACATTGACGTTTTTATAATTTCAGAAAACAGTAAAAAATACCAAATTACATTTATATAAGTTATCAGGTAATAATATTAATTACATCATATTTGGTTGCACACTAATACAGGTAAAATTAATCACCTTCAATAGATAATTAAACTGTTTCTAGTTGGCTTCCTGCCAACAAAAAATAATACAGGAACAAAAGTGAAATAAAAACTCTTTAACAGATTGCTTGAATGTAAAATTCACTATATGGGGTAAAAATATG
This sequence comes from Limnoperna fortunei, assembly GCA_944474755.1. Classification (NCBI taxonomy): domain Eukaryota; kingdom Metazoa; phylum Mollusca; class Bivalvia; order Mytilida; family Modiolidae; genus Limnoperna; species Limnoperna fortunei. The sequence goes on from OX104116.1 coordinate 91,205,192, forward strand.
TCAGAAATATTTGTGTTAGTAGATAGGTCATGTTTGTATTATAATGAGATTTATCAGTCCATTATCCAGTATTATACAACATTATTTGACATTGTTACTTAATTTCTAGTGTTAAGAATAGGTTCTAACTGATTAGATACAGTCAAAGCCTCCTAATTTGGTAGCCAAAGTGTAGTATTTTAAAATGATTTAATCATGCATATCAAACAGAAATGATTTAACAAAATGCTATATATAGTTAACATGTACTTGTGATAAAGAGATTAGTATACATGTACGGTGTTCGTCATGGACATGAGGGGAATATTCTGCCGTTTTTCACTTTATATTGTAACAATTCAATTTAATCGTGCATCCAAGTAACATATCATCCAAGAAAATGTATGGTTAAGGAGACATGAGTGTTCCACACGCTCAGTGTAAACAGGTCATGATTTCTGTGACCTGTCACTCACTCTGTCTTATCTAAACCTAAGTCAGCTTCATGATTTAATGTCATTAATTTCTTTTGTACTGAACAAATATTTTCTTACCTTCAGAGCTCAAATTTTATTTGATGAATATGTAAAAGTATCTATATAAACAACAGGCTCTAAATAGACTGTAAAGCATAAGAGACTTGCATGTCAGAGAAAAATTTTCTTGTAAGAGAAAAATTGTGAATATTTTTAGTACTCTGGCTTTCATTTCTCAGGGACTTTTCAGGGGGTTCTAGCAAGCCATTATTCAGCCCTATTTCCAATGACAAAAATCATCCTTTCTTCCCAAATAGGTAAGAAAAATTCCTGAACGAAGAAAGAGGAAATTGGAATTATTTCACTTTACTGAACTGCTGTCTGGTGATATTTATAGAAAAAAAAATCAGCTAAAATGGCATTTCCCAAATGGGCCAGTAAAAGCCCTGTTTCAGCACAGCTTGATATTAATGTGCAGAAGACTGTTTACTATACGGTTCTATTTTACATGTATGATACCATAAAACATTTAAGTTTTTGTTAATTGGATACAACAGGAGAAAACGTAAGATCTGATGATCTTTCTGTTCCACAGAGATGGCAACTTGGACTTAGGATTGGCACTAGTAACTCAAAGTTAGTTAAGAACCATGTGAATTCCTTTTTTCACAATGCGCTTGTATCAAAGTTCAATCTTCATAGTGCTTTGACAGAATGTTTTTTAAAATGTCAACCTATCAAAACACATTAATGGCCCTGGCAGCCATGTTGAATAAATAATAACACCAAAAACACAGCTTTGTTAAATTCAGCCAATGAACATTCCTGCCAAGTTTGGTTACAACTGGCCACGAGAGAAGGTGGAGAAGGTGATTGAAATGAGCAAGTATATACTGAGACTAAGGCATTTAGAATACAAAATAAAAACTGTTATGTTGAACAATTACACAGTTGAGTTATTTCCATCAAAATAGTAATGTAGTAAACAAGCTATAATTTATGATCTTGTGATTTCACAAATTGTCAGTCATGCTAATACTGTATAAGATACTTTAAAAAGAATTAAAATATATTTTTACAGTATACATGTATACATATTTTACAAAAAACATTTTGCAAAAACAATTGTTTGTTGGAATAGTGTTCAACACCACTTTCAGGAATTTTTTCAGCTTTATCATGGCGTTAAGTTTTTATTGGGGGAGGAATCTGAATTACCCCGAGGTAACACCCAACCTTTGGTAGGAAAACTAAGAAATCCTTGTCAATTGATTTTGTCTTAAGTGCACCCTGCCCACAGTGAGACTTGAGCCCGCAACCTCAGTGTTGACAGACCACATGATCAATAATAGACGAACTACCTTGACCACTCAGCCACAAAGACCCCGAATTAAAAAGAACAAATTGAATTGTTATTGGCTGACATCTGACAAATTGTACAAATATTATTTAGTAGCTTTACAGCACCCTTCCCCACAATGCCAGTAGCCATACGAACAATCTGTATATAAGCTGCAATTCTGACCACTGTTTTGTTCCTCCCCAATACAGCTGCTGTAACTCTGCCATGTCTTCCATTCTCCCTTTTGTAGCAGCATAACTCTGACTGCTGTAGGGCCCCCCCCCCTTTTTTTCCCTCGCACTCCACAATGTAGCAGCTTAATTCTGAATACTTTATTCTACCCCCACCCTCACTTTTAATTACAGCATCCCCCCTATTGCAAACAATTTAACAGCTTTAATTCAGACTGCTGAATTGTTTTTCTTTAAACAATATACATGTTGCAGCTGGAATTTAAATATTATGTGTTCCCTCCCCAAACAACTCAGCAGCAGCACAGCAGTTCTGATTGCTGCATGTTCCCTCCTTAAACACAACACAACTGTAATTCTGAATGACTGGAGGGTATGAACAAGACAATGACAAGAGTGACACACATTAATCACCTTTACACGCCATCTACAGACAGGAAGTGTTCATATACTACTGTCTTTAAGTGTTTTTTCATTCACTACATTATAATACTTGTATACCTCTTTTAACAGTAGTAAATTAAAATCCTACTCCTAATTGTTTACATATTAAAGAAATGAACCAACTGTTGTCCTATTTTTTTTTACCTAAATTGTGTTTTCTGGTTTTTAATGTTAATGTTATATGATTAAGCCTATCCTCGATGTTTACTGTAATGCTTTATAATGAATCACACATAGCCTATGTTACATGTCTATCCTCGATGTCATTTATCTGTATTTTGTTCACAAAGAATCCATCCCTACACGTATGTTCCATTCACCTGAAAATTATTGACTGTCACCCTACTTATGTTTCATTATCTTTGTTTGACTGTCTCTCTTCCTATGTTCCGTTATTTTTAATTTCATGCCAACTCACTCTATGTTTCTTTTTAATTTTATTTTATGTTAATACAGCAGTTAAACACAAGGATTACAAGTAACCACTTATTCTAACAATTATGATAAGTAATGTACCGTGAAGACAGAGCTATTATGATCAGTAATGTACCATGAAGACAGAGCCATTTTCCTAGAATTTTCAGTTAAAAATTCATGTATATGTACTCAAGATAATTATTTGGTAATAATCAACATTTGTTATTTAATTAATAAAAAAGTAAATAAAATAACAGGCAAACTGCACTTGAAGAAAACTTTAATTGCTGGTGGCCTTGCAATTTTTACACCAAATTACTAGCATGTCAAGAACATGTACTTTACTTATTTACATGCATATAATTATTGTTTCTCTCCGGGTACTCCGGCTTCCTCCCCCAATAAAAACTGGACGCCATGAAATAGCTGAAAAATTGCTGAAAGTGGCGTTAAAACACCATTCAAACAAACAAACAATATAATTATTGTTTAAGGTAAATTGGGTAAATAAGATTCCAGGTGACATATAATTCTACTACCACCCCTCAATACAAATGTATATCTGGATGATAAAGTACAGTTATGCCAGATTTTCTTGAAACATACATTTTACACTTAGAATGACATGCTTTTTGTTGGTTATAGCAGGGACATAAGTCAACCTTTGTGAATGTTAAATAACACACAAAATTCAAATAAAACACATTCGTGTGTTTTTTCTAAACAGCTTATCCTTATCCTTACAGTTACCTTTTTTCCCCTCATAGTTTGCATTGATCAGCCATGACATGTTTAATAAGGTGCTGTACATACACAAATAGTTTTTTTCTAATTAAGGTTTTAACTTAACAAAATAGTAATTTAATTGCTTGACTAAGCATTCAATTTTTATGTTATTACAAGTGCAATTCATATGTCATTTTAAATACAAAAAAAAAATGAAGTAAAATCTTTTACAATATAATTAATTCCTAAACTTATTGATCCATACAAAGCTGACAATCCTACATCAGCCTATTATATAACCTTCCGTAGGCCAGGTAGTGCAGTCACTGTCAACAGTACAGTGCACAGTTCAACCCTGACAGATATATCTCATATTACAGCGTTTACAGTTTTGTAATAATTTTTCCCCCACACCTGTTAAAACGCAACATAAAGAGTGAGTCAAAATATCAACACATTAACTATGACCAGCATCCTTATAGTTATTAATTTAATGTATAATTATATGCATAGTTATTAGACAATACCTAAACACATTTAAAATTGTTGTGTTGTATATAAGACTAGAGCACAGAAAACCAAATTTAACAGTCTTTTGTATAATGTTTTTACCACTACAAAGACCCAATGCCACATTAGAATTATGTAATAATACATGTAGGTTGTTGTAACTTGTAATGGTGTATCATCTACATGTAATTTATGTAAAAAACACATCTGGAAGGGATTATACTCATAAGTAATCTGTAATTAATAAGCTTGATAAGAAGGAAGGCATTGTAACAAAATATTTTTCAGAAAATTCTCAGCAAATTAATTGCTTACATATTTCAAGTATGATGAATGAAAACCCCAATTTTCTTGAGGATTCTATATGTATACTCAACAAAGTACTTCAGTTTGTTTGACAGCTGCGCGGCTGAAAACACAAGATTTTAAAATTGTACTATTTTTTTTCAAATGATCTGGACCCCCCCCCCCCCCCCTAGTTATTTTGTGAATCCACATTGTAACTAGTCTAGCTACGCCCTGGACAGGAACAGCCCCGTCTACTAAGTACAAAGTACAATCTAGTAATTAAGGAAATTTAATCAGGTTAAAGATTCCAGACATGACTCTCAAAAATAATATTTCAACAATTGCCTTACAGTACAATTGACTATATAGATTCATATTCTTGGCTTAAAAAAGTGAATTAATGATATAACGAATATTTCAGATTGCAATCCAAACCTTTGGAAGCATCTAGTGTAATAGTAATAGTACTTGTATTACTGAACCCTGTGAACCTTAGAATTTCAAGTTGTTAAAATTATGAAAGAGGAGGCCTTTGCAACATAGTAAGGAAATAACCAAAACATTGGAATACTGCCAACAAAGAAACAGTAAAACCATGTTTATATTGTTTTTATATCCACTGCACATAGCAGTATACAAGAGCAACATTTATTCTGAAAGTCACACCCTGGGTATGGAAAAATGTCCTATAAAAATGAAAAATACAGCTACATTTTACTATGATAATTAACTGTGGAAACTAAATGTTGATTTCAATTTGCACCTTTTTGGATGTACAAAAAGACAATTGAAAAGGTTCAACCAAAAACGGTTTTCATTTCTCATGCAAAAAACCAAGAACAAGACACGCTGACATGTACTAGTAATTTCGTTTTGATTTCAACTGTTTGCTATTAGGAAACAAACAAAATTCATATTTTAAATTCGCAACACACATTAAAAAACAACAAAAACAGTGCTTCTCATTCGACTGATTAAAAATTGTTGTAGGAACAAGTCTTTATCTTATAAAAGTTGGACAAGCTAATAATATAAACAAACTTCAATACAGTGTACATGTTCCATCCAGTTTACATCACAATAATTATACAAAATATTCTGTTCATTATCAAATAACCAGTGTTTTACAGGGATAACACTACTTAGTATTCAGATACTGTAGATTTCAATGCATGTGAAATTTTTCAATTTTTTAAATACTGTAATTAACATGAAATGTGAAACCCCTTTTTGTGACCATATGTTGCTCTGTAACAGTTTTGGACCATACAGTAAACATACTAAAGTGACAAGAATTGATACAAATAAATATCATTTTACCTTTAGAGTAATAAAACAACGAAATAAAATCTGTAACGTCACTTCAAAACAAAAACTTTTAAGCAAGTTAAAAAATTTCTACAACACTGTTTGCTATACTTGCTCCACATATGGTAAGGAGGAAACGAAGTAGATCAGCTGATTCAGAATTACCGTGAATGAAAATTCTCATCATATACATCTGGCTTCTGATATAATACTTCAAAAGTTGTTGATACAACACAATATGTCTTAAATACTTGAAAATAATCCAAACTGAAAAATGTTGAGTTTGCAATTTTCTATTGCCAACACCATATTTGTATACGATATTATGAGAATTTTTTAAGTCAAACATATAAATTTTACCTTCAATTTTAAATATTCATCTATTGCTTTAAGTGCTGAATCCGTTAGTTTAACTTGAACGACCGTTTTTTGGTCGTGTGGTGAAAAGTTTGAAGAGAGCCCGTACTGCTGGCCTTCCACTAGCGCGGCCATGTTGGGTCTGAAGCAAAAAGTTAGTACTAGGGAACGTGTCAAAACAAGCAGAAAAATAAATGATTTCCGGTTGTAATTGCCACTTGTTAAGCGACAATTAACATGCTTAGTGCCAATTAACGCCCTAGATTATATATGTCTTTGAACAATTAAAATAAATAATCATATCATTGTTTTTCCCCTCAATATCATTCCATACAAAATATTTAGTATTGTGAAAGATTCCCTAAACAATGACGGAAATATAGAGATCCGGAAAAAAAATCTAAAAAAAATTTAAAAAAGTAATAATTAAAATTAAAATTAATAAAAAAAAAAGAAAGCAAAAAAGAAAAAACAAACAACAAAATCTTAAAAGAAAAACACCAAAAACACATTATAAAGAAAATACTAGTATCTGAATACAAATCTACAAATTGTAGAAATTTCATAAGCAGTTTCCTCTAACCAAGCATCAAGCATAAAATTCAATAATAATAATTATTACTGAAGGATGCAAAACCAGAGATAATTCATATTAAAGTTGTATAGTTTCGACTAAGTTTATTTAAGCTGACTGTGCAGCCTTCATGCGTCTTTGTTTAATCCAAATAATTAAACTGACTACTCCTTTCATCCAGGGACAGTCTATACTAAGTTAGTATAGACTGTCCCTGTTTCATCAGATTACATTTCAAAACAAGATGAAACAAAGCGATTTTGCCATTTATAATAGTTTGTAGCCCTTTTTATTGGGAAGCTAGGCTATTACTTGATAGTTTAAAGAGATCAGCTGATTACTTATTAACAGCAACCTTTTAAAAATAATTAGCTCTCTTTGGGCTATCGGGAAACCAACTAAGTATTGGTTCAAAGTTGCAGAGCCGACTCAGACATTTTATCAGTGCTGCTTTGTCAAATTTTAACATAATTTACTAATTCCGCAAATTTCTTTGATAAACTACGTACTTTTCATAATACTTCGGTTTAAATAGGAACAGAGTCTACCAAAAACTGGTAAGTACTTTCAACTAGAAAAAAGACTGTCAATAGTTGATTGTCTAAATTTCAGATAAGATTAAAATGAACCAGAACGTAAATGAGTAAACAGGATTTCCAACACCTTCAGCACGTACTATTGCATAAACTCGTGTGCACCGCAACTTATATTATTTAAACCATGAATATAAATACATGAAAGAATAGATACAAGTCTTTGGTTTACATTTTAAAGTTTATGGAATTTTACCACAAATAATGACAGAAATTTAACATAAATTTACCATAAATATTATATCTTAAGACTAATGGCGAAAGATTTCATGAATCCCATTTTAAATATTATTTTCTGAAACTACAAAGCCAAATAAATGTAGTTTTGCATGACTTGGTTTAGCATATTTTGATGATCGGAGTTAAAACATTGTTAAGGAATAATTTTTTAATTGCTTGAATTGAAAAGTCAAATAAATAGGTACGAATGAAAATTTAATTTTTAACGACGTTTCAAAAATCTTAATTTTAGTAGTTATTTATTAGTAGAACAGACGTAGATGTAGACCAATATGTTATCACAGGATAAGTCGTACCTATGTTGATGTCATCTCTTCGGAAGTTCAATAGCCCGGTGTCACCACGACTTATTTGATCGTTCATCACCCAAATGCGACCAGACATTATGTATGAGCCATAGGTAGAGGCAGGCTTTTGACTTCCTGAATACGACATTTCCTAGACATACGAAATAACTCAGCGGTTGGTTCTAATATTAGATAAAGGCACTGCATGCTTACTGTTTCGAAGCACCTAAGTGCATCTATGTTATTTATTGTTTTCAGGTTACACACTGTCGGCTATTGCAGTTGGTTTTTTTTCTGTTGTGTGTGTGTGTGTGTCGTTTATCTCTGTTTCAACAGTATTTTATGAGTTTCGAATTGTTGAATGAGTGTTCGATCTTCCAGTAGACAATTATTTAACGCTAACACCGAAAGTGCATTATTATTTTTTTACATGTTAAAATGTATACTTTCCAACAACGCATGTGTCCTATAGACAAATCCAATAAGAATAACAAACGAGTTAGATTAACATATGTGTACAGTGCATGGCTCCCAAAACTCAATCCTGCAAAGTTAGTCAATTTGGTAATGTAGTTAAAAAAACTTTAAATAATGACACGTAGCTGGCATTTTTTCCAATCGCAGAATCGTGTCACAGACTGAACATACAAAAAATTTGGACTTGTATTCTGGACAATTGTTTCTGGAGAAGATAAAACGGGGATAATACGTACGAGACAGCTGATGGTTTAAAAGAGATATCAGTAACTTTCAAACAGCTATGCAAGTCAGACGTAATAGCTCTTATACCACGGTGTAACTTTTTACCCAAATTGCACCCAAACACTCGTTAAATAGCATTTTTTGTAGTAAATAACACAACAACAAAAAAATAAAATAAAATTATGTTAAATAATGATTATTTAGTAGATATTGACATTTTAAAAATAGAGATCGTACAAATTACGTTACCACGCGCTGCAGTGTTTTAATGTCTTCATTGGAGTCGTTATCATTAAAAAATGGTAAAATAAAATGTTCCCAAAATGTGTTTGTTTGCTTTACAATATTTTATGTCATTACATATATCACGTCCGTCGTCTATGTCCGAAATGTGTTTCTTTATTGCAATGTGTTTTGTCTTCATCCGTTGTCTGTGTCCGAAACGTGTTTCTTTGTAACAGTATTTTTTGTCATAGCGTATCACTTGCCTCCGTCGTCTGTGTCCAAAAGTACTTGTTTTTGTTACAAAATTTTTCATAGCATATATCACTTTCCGGGCGTTTGTAACATTTTCGAACACAAATAGATTAAACACGATAAAACTGAGTGATTTGGTAAGTTTGGGTATATTTGTGTAAAAAGTAACAACCGCTCATCCTCAAGACATTTTCAAGTCTGGTTAACCTTGACAGTATAATAAAGATACCCTTTTATATCCAGCATTCCGACTCCTCCAGTTTATTTACAGTTATTACACGAAAAAAAAACTCTGGTTCCATTTAATCTTTATTAGTTCTGGATTGTATATTTCCAAGATGAGTCTCATTTTTGTCCGATATACATGCTGAGGCAGATATTGTTCAGCCCTGCATATTCGGTGAACACATTTCGACCTACAGACGTGTGAATTGTTACATAGTCCTTCTAACAAACAAAAAATAGTTAACAAAAATAAAATAATTAATAAGTCTGTTTTGAACACACATGTAAAAGTCTTGATTGCCCATGAGCTTTTTATGTGGAGGCGTTGTACAAATATAGGACTTAATTGCGTTTTGACAGTTTTCTAAAATTAAAAGGATTCATTCTAGAAACCTACTTTGAAAAATGTCATTCATGAACTAATTTTTACTAAACCATGATAGACTTAAACGAGCTGTACTCATTAATTTATATGTCCCTATTTAGTATACGTCTTTATAAACAACCTATGCAGTACAATAATATTTGCATTAATTTTCGCATGGCTGCATGTGCAGCTCTGACACCTCTTTTGTAATGACCAGCTTATATGGTTTGAAAATACATATCAGCACGACTGTATATTCGATTGCAAATTTGTCATATGACATTTTGCATATCATCAGTACTGATACCCTATACCAGTATTTGCTAATTACAGTGTCACCATTCAAATGGGGGTTAAGGGACTATGCAATATTAAAATGATGGATCTGGAGGGAGCAATTAAATTTTTTCTGTTAATAATTAGCGGAGTGATAAGAATTTTAACAAAATTATAGCGTGCACAATTTTCTGAAACCTTGAAAAATACAAAAAATATATAACTATAAAGTACTATAAGGTTTAAACTGTATCAATTACAACAGAAAAATACAGGCCGAAATAAAATATATTTATTTTAAGTAATATGTCAACTAATGTATTGTTTATTTTCTTATATTTTTCTTAAATAAGTTACAGTGGAGCAAGACATTTTTTATTAACAGAGCAAAGATAAGTTGAAATATGAAGTTTCTTTCTATTGGCACCCTAAGATAGATATAGCAAAGTCCATAATATGTCGTTTACATAATTTTTAAGATAGGAAGAAAAAAAAAAAACAAAATCAACAACAACAAAAAAACCCACCACAAAACGAAACAAAACAAAAACAAACAAAGATCAATAAACACTTTTTTTATAAATGCAAACAAATCGTCAAAACAAAACACATTTGATATGATTATACTTGAGGCCCAACGAGGTCGAAAAAAAGGGTTTTACCGTCTTGTTAGTGCCACGCGATGTCGTCCTTCATTATGTATCTCGTATGATGATATTCCACCATATCGTTCGATGTATGATGAGTTCGTATTGGACGTAATAGGGTGTTAATCCAGACAGATCAGCTGTGATCTGGAATATCTTGCTCTTTTGGGGGGTCTTCCGTAAAAGACCACCTCTTACAAGGAATAGGATAGTTCACATGATGGAAATAGATTGTAATGGACCACTATTTACAAGGAATAAGATAAGTCGATAAGACAGTAAAATGATGGAGAGGAATCGTAATGGACAACTTTAGAAGGAATATGATAGGGTAAATAATCTGTCACATGATGGAGAGAGATCGTAATGGACCTCTTCTTTCAAGGAATAGGATAGGTAAATAGTCTGTCACATGATAGAGATCGCAATAGACCACTTCTTACAAGAAATAAGATAAGTCAATAAACTGTCAAACAATTGCGTGAGATCGTAATGAACCACTTCTGGGATAGGTCAATAATCTGTCACATGATGGATAGATATCGTACTGGTCAACTTCTTACAAGGAACAAGATAAGTTAATAAGCTGTCAAACGATGGAGAGAGATTGCGAATTTCATAAGCACACAAAGTGTGTGAAATGGAATTATAATTTTATGAATAACCGAAACAAGATATGAAAGTGTTATCTCTTGCTGCGCACGCAGCCTGACTAGCCAATCCCAATTTCCTCATTCTCTTACTGAAGAGCGTCCAGTGAAGAGAAACAGGAAACCCGGAAATGCAAAACTTGAACCAATAAGACACTCTATTCCAATTTCCATATAGATCAGTCATAATTGACAAACATACCATCCCCTTATAAGATATTTAATAAACTCACACCGTAATAACTTTACAAATGCAATTATTTATTAAAATTATCAACTGCTTCAAACCAAATTGAAACAATTAAATGATGATTTCACCCTTTGTTAATTTTAGTCTTTAATCCTCGAAATTGTAACCTTTCCAATGAACTATCCAAGTATGCAGCAGATTTTTCATTAGAAGAAAAAAAACAAACTAAAAATATATATTATGACACTTTTACATTTATTTAAAAATTAGAAAAAGTTTTGGTCCTCCAGCTGTATGGTGCCTCACCACTCGTCTTAAACTCGGCCACTGCTTCTACTTCTGAGACCTGCAAAATCCCAAAAGATTTTCCATTAAGTTTTATTACTTATAAGTGATATTATTATGCTCTTGATATTGTTATTATTATTTAATTTTGTGTGTGGGGTTCTAATTTCATAATAACCGGAAACATAAATATGAAACAATCGGCGAGGGTGGGAGGGAATACTTTCATATCTTGTTTCGGTTATTCATAAAATTAGAATTCCATTTTACACACTTTGTGTGCTTATGAAATTCGCAATTTCATATCATAACCTCAACAAGATATTCCAGTGTTAGTTTAAAGTTTACCTTGTAAGTACAGCTTGTTGATAATCAATCTGAATCACTGGTTTGCATAAAAGTTGACTCATTTGTCCACTTAGCTTGGTCAATTACATCTTGTAAAACCACCTCTTTTAGCGTTGGATGTAGAAGCTGAACGAGTTGAATGCCCAGTATAAAATTGTGAAATTCCAGAGTTTTTAATTGTCTCCTTTAACCGCCTTGCAACTGATGAAGAAACTATTGGATGATGAGGTTTGACAAAACTCAGAAGAAGCCAATATCTATCAATGTTATCTTTTACATCCCTCCAAGCTTTAGTGTACAAAATGTAATCATTAATGCAACTGACACATAAATCTCTCATGATTTTTTCCCCATAATAAAATTTCTCTCAAAACTATATCCACATCCCAAGAAAATTCATACTTAGTCGTGGGTGTTCTCTCATTAAAAATTGCCCTCAAATGTCTTATAATTAGAGGATGCTTCCCCACTTGTAACCCCTCAATTAAAGAATTATTTTTTGATATTGCTGATCTGTATGTATTAATGGTCCTATATTGTAATCCCTCTTTAAATAATTTCATGAGAAACTCAATTATATAGGCCAAAGTGGCCTGACCTGGATTAATTGACTGTTCACTACACCAGCTGACCATCTTCCCCAGGAGCTTTTGTAAGATAGTTATGTACCAGGTCGCCATGTTTTTTCATGCAGTTCTGAAGGTGCTTTTGATAGACCTCTTGTAAGGAAATCTCCCCCGAAATTTTCCATGCCACTAGATTCAAAGTTCCTGTCAATATCAAGGGGTGCAGTTCTCGCCGGGGATGACAACAAAAGGTTGGGAAAAGTCGGAATTTTTATTGGGTCTTGTATCAACATTTCCAGTATCATTGGATACCAAGGTTGGGCTTGCCATGCAGGAGCTATTAAGAGAAGTGTTGCTTTGTCCTTCCTTGCTTTGGCCAGACAACGACCAATTAACTCGAAGGGGAGGGAATGCGTAACCCTTTATTGTTGTATATGGCAACAGGAAAGCGTCTATCGCATAACTCAATGGGTCCGGTTTCCAGCTCACAAACTTCTTTAGTTTGAAATTGAGACTGGAAGCAAACAGGTCTACATCTAGAGGACCTACAAGGTTTTGTATTTGTAGAAATACCCTTAGATCTAGACTCCAATCGCTTGAGTCTACTACATTTCTTGAATGCCAGTCTGCTATGAAATTTTCTTGCCCTGGCAAACGCTCCGCTGTTACAGTTATCCCCCTTTCCTGACACCAGTCTCAAATTTTCTTCATTATAATGTTCAGATCTTTTGATTTTTATGTATGACACTGCTGCTGTGTTGTCTATTCTGAAGTGAATTGCTACATGATGCTTCCCTTTTGCGAAGTGCCAGGAAGGTTGCTAAAAGTTCCTTTGCATTAATATGGAAATCTTTTCTTGCTTGCCCCATAAGCCACCTGTACTTTCGTCTTGAAAAGAAGCCGCCCCCCCCCAAAAAAAATAGATTCGATGCGTCTGATGTCATTGCATAATCTGGACAGGGGGTTATAATTGCCTTTCCATTGAATTCCTCTATTTTTGGTATACAAAATCAATTCGTCCTTTGCTTTTCGAGACAGTATTATATCTTGCTCGTAAGATTTTTCTTTTATAAGTCCCTTGATCTGATCCATTTGTAGGAAACGACTTTGTAAATTTGCAGGAAAAATCGCTTGCTTTGAAGACGCCAATTTCCCTGTCAACTGTGCTACTTGTCTTGCTGTCAGTGTCCGACTATAAAATTTCTGTGGATTTTAACTTTATTTGACCTATCTTTTCCCTTGGGAGATAAAACCTCATCTTTACAGAATCTATCTGAAAACCTAGAAACTCCAACTTTTGTGTTTGATGCAAATTGGATTTTTCCCAGTTTATTAGAAACCCCAATTTTTGGAGAAGAAATAAAGTTGAGTCTCTGTGAATTTCCAGTTTTTGAGGGTTCTCTGCCATCAGAAGAATATCGTTTAGATAAATGATGAGACGAACCCCCAATTGTCTCAACAAACCCAATATTGGCTTCATTATTTTTGGACCCTCTGCTTATACGAACGGAAGAGCAGAATGCTCGTATAGGATATCTTCCCATTCAAATCTCAGATATTTTTGTGCTTTTGACAAATGGGCAGAACTGAGTAGGCCTCTTTTAAATCTATTTTTAGCATGGTATCTCTGCTCTTTAGGAGATCTCTGATCATAAAAAGACCTTCCATTTTGAAATGTTGGTACATTATATGTTTGTTTAGGTGTCTTAGGTTTAACACCGGCCTTTGACCCCCATCCTTGTTTGGAATTAGGAACCAGTTGCTCAAATTCTGATTTTTGCACGGTTTTATCATCGAAATGACTTCTTTTGACAACATTTCTTGAACTTCCTTTGTCATCAGAGTTTTCTCTGTCTGATTTATTATAATCATTCTTAGTTTTTGTACTTGTTTTGGTTCTGACAAAAATTTATCTCTATCCCATTATATTTAAAAAATCATTTTGTCTGAGGTGATTATAATCTAATTGTTTATGAAATGACTCAACTTTCCTGATATTGGAAGATTCTTGGATCAAGTTTTCAGATTCAGACCCTTCAAGCTTATCAACACCTTGTTGGCCTTTTCGAGATCCCCCAACTCTAAGACCATCTTTTATTTGCAACATTGTTTTAAAACATAATTGTACATTCCAGGGTCCTTTTCTTTTTTCTTCCATTGGAAAATCCTCCACGGGAGCTGCCTCTGCTAGTGGTTCTGCCTCCCGAGTTCTTGACTCCCTGGTTGTGAATCGGAGGCCTGAACTGAAAGGGCCGGCTTTTATTCCCATGATCATAGTTTTTATCTTCTCGCCAGGATTGCCTGTAACGAGAAGATTCGTAATGGGTAATTCTCTTTTTAGATTTTCTTTTGATCCCAAGCGCCGTGGCCATCTCGGAAGCCTCTTTCCTTGTTTTGGTGCACTCTTTGAGTTCATTTTTAAAATTGTCCCCAAACAGATGTTTATCCTGCTTCGACAAACATTCTTGTTTGTCTCTAAGTAGAGTTCTAGCCTTTTTTACATCCTGATTGTTTATATTTTCCAGGATTGCCAAACATCTTTGATAGTTTATGGCCACATAAGTCTGCCCGATTAAGCATATTGTCTTTTCTGTCAGGCCAAGTCGAGTTTATCAATTTGCGCATGAGCGCTTGTTTCCTCCCCGTCATTATCGATCTTTGATTCGCACATGTTTCATTACTGACCTAATGGCCCCATAGTGTACACCAACCTCGCTTGAATACTCATAAATGCTTTATCTGTTCGTTTCGTATTTAAGGGAAATAATTAAGGGGTCGATTGTTCGTATCTCGAACCCTTTATAGCCCGGAATCGGCATAGTGTTTAGAATTAGCTTATTTATTTTGTGCTGTGGAATAAAACGGTTGAAGTTTTCTTCCACATAGCTTTCCATATCATTGGAAAAAACTATGCCACTCTTTTCCTCTTTGTGAGGATTGAAACGAATATATCCAACATTTTCGTATTTACTCGCCTTGTTCACAAAGGTAAAATTTGAGATAGTCTCGCTAATTACCGATCTCCTCTCCGAACATTTACTCTCGCCTTCCGAGTCGGAATCACTCCCTGACGAGGAGGCTGCATTTATGTTAAGTTCACCTTTTCTGCCATTTTTTGTGGCTTTGAACATTTTCCTTTTGTTCCTCAAGCGGGGATGCTCTCCCTCACTTTCGGAATAATTGGAAGTAGAGGAGGAAACATCTGTGGCATACTTTGGCCGTTTCCTATCTTCCATCTGTTTGTGACTCCTATCAGTCGAATTATTGTCTCTTTGGACCGACTAAACATGACCCCGTGCATCGGCCATGCGGTCAACATGGCGATCATAATCTTCACAGTCGGGCTGTGTGGTACTGTTATCTTCTAACAAAACTTCATCAGCACTTTGTTCTGCTATGAAATCCTTTTATATTTATAATTCCAAATATACGAAAAAGGTGTAATTCTTCACTCGACGCTAGCCAGTAAGAGAATGAGGAAATACACGTGTTACATGCATTATCTTTGGGATTGGCTGGTCAGGCTGCGTGCGCAGCAAGAGATAACACTGGAATTTCTTGTTGAGGTTATGCTATGAAATCGTTATGAACCACTTCTGACAAGGAATAGGACAGGTCAATAATTGTCACATGATGGATAGAGATCGTAATGGACCTCTTCTTACAAGGAATAAGATAAGTCAATAAGCTGTCAAATGATTCCAGAGAAATCGTAATGGAAAACTTCTTACAAGGAATAAGATAAGTCAATAATCTGTCACATGATGGAGAGAAATCGTAATGGACAACTTCTTACAAGGAATAAGATGTCAATAAGCTGTCACATGATGGATAGAGATCGTAATGGACCACTCTCCAAGGAATAAGATAAGTCAATAAGCTGTCAAACGATGGATAGAGATCACAATGGACCACTTCTTACAAAGAATAGGATAGGTCAGTAATATGTCACATGATAGATAGAGATCGTAATGGACCTCTTCTTTCAGGAATAAGATAAGTCAATAAACTGTCAAATGATGGAGAGAGAGATCGTAATGAACCACTTCAGGCAAGGAATCGGATTGGTAAATAGTCTGTCACATAATGGATAGAGATCGCAATGGACCACTTCTTACAAGGAATGGGGTAATACAATAAGCTGTCAAATGATGGAGAGAGAGATCGACATGAACCACTTCTGGCAAGGAATAGGATTGGTAAATAATCTGTCAAATGGAGAGAAATTGTAATGGACAACTTTTACAAGGAATAAGGTAAGTCAATAAGCTGTCAAATGATGAAGAGTATCGTAATGAACCACTCCTGACACCTTGTAGAATAGTTCAATAATCTGTCACATGATAGATAGAGATCGCAATGAACCACTTCTTACAAGGAATAAGGTAAGTCAATAAGCTATCAAATGATGGAAAGATTGTAATGGACCACTTGTTATAAGAAATATTATAAGTCAATAAGTTGTCAAATGATGGAGAGAAATCGTAATGGACCACTTCTGACAAGAAAGGGGATAGGTAAATAATCTGTCACATCATGGATAGAGATCGCAATAGACCACACCTTACTAGGAATAAGTTTATTTAATAAGCCTGTCAAATGATGTAGAGAAATCGTAATAGACAACTTTAACAAAGAAAAATATGATAGGGTAAATAATCTGTCACATAATGGATAGAGATCGTAATGGACCTCTTCTTTCAAGGAATAGGACAGGTTAGTAATTTGCCAAATGATAAGTAGATATCGTAATGGAGCTCTTCTTTCAAGGAATAGGACAGGTTAGTAATCTGTCCCATGATGGATAGAGATAGTAATGGAGCTCTTCTTTTAAATAGGATAAGTTAGTAATCTGTCACATGATAAATAGAGGTCGTAATGGAGCTCTTCTTTCAAGGAATAGGACAGGTTAGTAATCTGTCACATGATGGATAGAGATCGTAATGAAGCTCTTCTTTAATTAATTGAATAAGATAGGTTAGTAATCTGTCACAAGATAAATAGAGATCGTAATGGACCTCTTCTTTCAATGAATAGGATAGTTTAGTAATCTGTCCCATGATAGAGATAGTAATGGACCTCTTCTTTCAAGGAATACGATAGGGTAAATAATCTGTCACATGATGGATAGAGATAATAAAGGACCCCTTCTATACATGTATAGAATAACTCAATAATCTGTCACGTGATGGATAGAGATTGCAATGGACTTCTTACAAGGAATAGTAGAAGTCAATAAGCTGTCAAATGATGGCGAGAGATCGTAATGGACCACTTCTGACAAGTTGTAGGAAAGGTCAATGATCTGTAACATGATGAATAGAGGTCATAATAGACCACTTCTGACAGGAATATGATAAGGTAAATAATCTGTCACATGATGGATAGAGATCGCGATGGACCACTTCTTACAATGAATAAGGTAAGTTAATAAGCTGTCAAATGATGGGAGAGAGATCGTAATGAACCACTTCTTACAAGGAATTATATAAGTCAATAAGCTGTCAAATAATGGAGAGAAATCGTAATGGACAACTTCTTACAAGAAATAAGGTAAGTCAATAAGAAAGTAGCAAAGAAAACCGACCGAACAACAAGAGCCAAAAACCAAGGGACAGTTACAAATCCGGATACTAGTATAGACAAACACAACACAAAAATCAAAAACATAAAACACAGAAAGAGAGTTACCCGAACCCAATAAAAACCATGGGTGCACTCAGGTGCTCCGGACGAGTAAACAGCGCCTGCCTCTAATTAGACACCCGAGTTACTCATTGTCTTGTCTAGGGAAAAGTCAAATCCAGGAATAAGAAACACTACCTATGACTCAGCGAAAATGTCAGATCGTATTTGAGACACTGATTTCACGTAACGATCAATTAAGTCGTGGTGCCGACCATAGAACTTCTGGAGAGATAACATCAACCTAGGTACAACAAACCCTTGTTTGAGCAGTTTAGCAGTCAACAGCAGTGATCCGTCTAGAAAATCTGAATAACGATCGCAGGATCTAGAATACCGTACAAGTTGTGAAATGTACACACCATACGCTGGAGCTGCTGGAATGTTGCTGTCGTAGAACGGGAAGTTGAAGTCATCACGCCTGTCATTGAGCCTAGTTTGTAGTTTTCCTGAGTCTATTTCTAGAAGTAGGTCTAAGTAAGAGGCTGATCTTAGTGTATTGGTGGTGTCTTTAATTTCAAGCTCGCTAGGGTAAATTGAATGTAAGTAGTCACCAAATTTAGTATTGTTGAGGGACAAAACATCATCAATATAGCGGAATGTGAAATTAAAGGTCTGGGCCAGAGTCTTTTCTTTCTTCTTCAGTAGGCCTTCTAAGAACTCAGCCTCATAGGAGTACAAAAACAGGTCGGCGAGGAGAGGAGCACAATTAGTACCCATTGGAATACCAACAGTCTGTTGAAAAACATGTCTTCCAAATATGACGAATATGTTGTCAATTAGAAAATCTAACATGTGACAGATTTGGTCTTCAGTATATTTAGTATTAGCTTTGGGAGTCATTGATGACGAAGTAAGATCTGTCATGACTAATTACCAGGTATTTATATCGTCTCTTTCCGTTTTTCTTGAAAAAGCAGCGTTTTATAAGATCTGTTAGCCTGGTTTTAAGCTGATAATAAGCTGTCAAATGATGGTAGAGAGATCGTAATGAACCATTTCTTACAATGAATAAGATAAGTCAATAAGCTGTCATATGTTGGAGAGAAATCGTAATGGACCTCTTCTTTCAAGAATAAGATAAGTCAATAAGCTGTCAAATGATGGAGAGAGATCGCAATGAGCCAATTCAGGCAAGGAATAGGATTGGTAAATAGTCTGTCACATGATGGATAGAGATCGCAATGGACCACTTCTTACAAGGAATAAGATAATTTAATAAACTGTCAAATTATGGAGAGAGAGATCGTAATGAACCACTTTAGGCAACAAATAAGTCAATAAGATGTCAAATGATGGCGGGAGATCGTAATGAACCACTTCTGACAAGTTGTATAGGATAGGTAAATAATTTGTCGCATGATGGTTAGAGATCGCGATGGACGGCTTCTAAAAAGGAATACGATAATTCCATAAGCTGTCAAATGATGGAAAGAAATCGTAATGGACAACTTTTACAAGGAATACGATAGGGTAAATAATCTGTCACATGATGAATAGAGATCATAAAGGACCCCTTCTATACATGTATAGAATAACTCAATAATCTGTCACATTATGAACAGAGATCGTAATGGAGCTCTTCTTTAATTGAATAGAATAGGTTAGTAATCGGTCACATGATAGATAGAGATCGTAAATAGCCTCTTATTGCAAGGAATAGGATGTCAATAATCTGTAACATGATGAACAGAGATCCTAATGGACCACTTCTGAATAGGACAGGTTCAGTAACTGTCACATGATAGAGATTCAAATAAGAAAAGCATTAGGAGGAGGTGCAACACTCTTCCAACGTAGGACTTCTGATTCCAACCCTTTGCATCCCCCCAAACGTGGCTACATTTTTTTTACATCCTGCACCAACAAAAGTATGCACCTTGCCATACATAACAGAGAAAATGGGCACATTTTTCTACGCCCCAGATACATTTGGTAGATATAAAAATAAACTTAAGTGTGTATTTTTAAAAGGGAACATTACTGAGTAACTGATATATGGAATGGTAATGAAATAGAAAAGTCACAGGAAAATAAACTAACTGATGGTCTGATAAGAACAGGCTTTTATTAACATTGTCATACAAACAATTTGGCACAGTAGAATTCTGCACATTCTGAAATTTATATCATCTATAGTAACTAAAAATTTTAATAACAACATCACAATCAGTTTGGTTTCATATGCAGATTGCAATACAAAATAGTGTTAAGCATGGTCTGAAAGTTACTATTGATTTTGTGTCATATGCCATACAATATATTCACTCTTAGGGGCAATATATATGGCTTTCCTGATACAAATAGTCAGTTAATTATAACAAATAAGTCAAAGTTTAAACATTTGTACAATGAATGACAGGGGAAAAGTATAACATTACATTGTTGGTCAGGGATTTGACAGAATACCCTATATTGTATACATGAAGTGACATGCATCACCTTATGGTGGAACTACAAGACATCAAAAGGAAAGTATAATAAGGATTGAATACAATATAATTTTAACAGAACACTAACCAAATATGATTTATGCTTCAATGCAGTTTACATAACTAACAGATAATAACTAACAGAAATGAAGTTTCTGTTATTTATACAGTCATAAAAAACTCCTATGAAAGAAAACAGTTCTGATAACCTAGCAAAAGAAAGCTACACAGTGCAGCAACAAAATCCTGTATACACAGAACTGACTGAGGACATCATTACAGCAGGTTCTGTAGCGTGGCCACTGAGGATGTCGTTGATACTGATGTAGGTGTACTCATAACTACTGCATACTCGTACACAGCCTATAAACATAATTATATATCATTAACTACACATGACTCAAAAATTACCTAAAGAAATGCATATTTACCTCTCATAACAGCTAGGTGAATATAATATTTTTTTCTGGTTGAGAACTCCTGATATTGACCTATACAATGTATTAAAGTCAGTAATTGCACCATACTGATATTTATCTGGTTTATATAACTGATAATGTTTACCTTGTATATTAAGTTGTACTGGTCCCTTGCATGAACTGCCACAGATATTTTCTTCCTCATTTTATATACTGTATAACTGATAATGTTTACCTTGTATATTAAGTTGTACTGGTCCCTTGCATGAACTGCCACAGATCTTTCCTTTCTCATTTTATATACTGTATAACTGATAATGTTTACCTTGTATATTAAGTTGTACTGGTCAAATGTATGAACTGCCCCATCTCTTTCCTTCCTCATTTTATATACTGTATAACTGATAATGTTTACCTTGTATATTAAGTTGTACTCGTCCCTTGTATGAACTGCCCCAGCTCTTTCCTTCCTCATTTTATATACTGTATAACTGATAATGTTTACCTTGTATATTAAGT
The DNA here is from genome assembly GCA_944474755.1 of Limnoperna fortunei. Lineage (NCBI taxonomy): Eukaryota > Metazoa > Mollusca > Bivalvia > Mytilida > Modiolidae > Limnoperna > Limnoperna fortunei. Next base: position 91,226,712 of record OX104116.1, read on the forward strand.
TATACTGGTCCCTTGCATGAACTGCCCCAGCTCTTTTCTTCCTCATTTTATATACTGTATAACTGATAATGTTTACCTTGTATATTAAGTTATATTGGTCCCTTGCATGAACTGCCCCAGCTCTTTTCTTCCTCATTTTATATACTGTATAACTGATAATGTTTACCTTGTATATTAAGTTGTACTGGTCCCTTGTATGAACTGCCCCAGCTCTTTCCTTCCTCATTTTATATACTGTATAACTGATCATGTTTACCTTGTATATTAAGTTATACTGGTCCCTTGCATGAACTGCCCCAGATCTTTCCTTTCTCATTTTATAAACTGTATAACTGATAATGTTTACCTTGTATATTAAGTTATACTGGTCCCTTGTATGAACTGCTCCAGCTCTTTTCTTCCTCATTTTATATACTGTATAACTGATAATGTTTACCTTGTATATTAAGTTATACTGGTCCCTTGTATGAACTGCCCCAGCTCTTTTCTTCCTCATTTTATATACTGTATAACTGATAATGTTTACCTTGTATATTAAGTTATACTGGTCCCTTGCATGAACTGCCCCAGATCTTTCCTTTCTCATTTTATATACTGTATAACTGATAATGTTTACCTTGTATATTAAGTTGTACTGGTCCCTTGCATGAACTGCCCCAGATCTTTCCTTTCTAATTTTATAAACTGTATAACTGATAATGTTTACCTTGTATATTAAGTTGTACTGGTCCCTTGCATGAACTGCCCCAGCTCTTTTCTTCCTCATTTTTTAAACTGTATAACTGATAATGTTTACCTTGTATATTAAGTTGTACTGGTCCCTTGTATGAACTGCCACAGATTTTTCCTTCCTCATTTTATATACTGTATAACTGATAATGTTTACCTTGTATATTAAGTTATACTGGTCCCTTGCATGAACTGCCCCAGCTCTTTCCTTCCTCATTTTATATACTGTATAACTGATAATGTTTACCTTGTATATTAAGTTATACTGGTCCCTTGCATGAACTGCCCCAGCTCTTATATACTGTATAACTGATAATGTTTACCTTGCATATTAAGTTGTACTGGTCAAATGTATGAACTGCCCCAGCTCTTTCCTTCCTCATTTTATATACTGTATAACTGATAATGTTTACCTTGTATATTAAGTTATACTGGTCCCTTGCATGAACTGCCCCAGCTCTTTCCTTTCTCATTTTATATACTGTATAACTGATAATGTTTACCTTGTATATTAAGTTATACTGGTCCCTTGTATGAACTGCCACAGATCTTTCCTTCCTCATTTTATATACTGTATAACTGATAATGTTTACCTTGTATATTAAGTTGTACTGGTCAAATGTATGAACTGCCCCATCTCTTTCCTTCCTCATTTTATATACTGTATAACTGATAATGTTTACCTTGTATATTAAGTTGTACTCGTCCCTTGTATGAACTGCCCCAGCTCTTTCCTTCCTCATTTTATATACTGTATAACTGATAATGTTTACCTTGTATATTAAGTTATACTGGTCCCTTGCATGAACTGCCCCAGCTCTTTTCTTCCTCATTTTATATACTGTATAACTGATAATGTTTACCTTGTATATTAAGTTATATTGGTCCCTTGCATGAACTGCCCCAGCTCTTTTCTTCCTCATTTTATATACTGTATAACTGATAATGTTTACCTTGTATATTAAGTTGTACTGGTCCCTTGTATGAACTGCCCCAGCTCTTTCCTTCCTCATTTTATATACTGTATAACTGATCATGTTTACCTTGTATATTAAGTTATACTGGTCCCTTGCATGAACTGCCCCAGATCTTTCCTTTCTCATTTTATAAACTGTATAACTGATAATGTTTACCTTGTATATTAAGTTATACTGGTCCCTTGTATGAACTGCTCCAGCTCTTTTCTTCCTCATTTTATATACTGTATAACTGATAATGTTTACCTTGTATATTAAGTTATACTGGTCCCTTGTATGAACTGCCCCAGCTCTTTTCTTCCTCATTTTATATACTGTATAACTGATAATGTTTACCTTGTATATTAAGTTATACTGGTCCCTTGCATGAACTGCCCCAGATCTTTCCTTTCTCATTTTATATACTGTATAACTGATAATGTTTACCTTGTATATTAAGTTGTACTGGTCCCTTGCATGAACTGCCCCAGATCTTTCCTTTCTAATTTTATAAACTGTATAACTGATAATGTTTACCTTGTATATTAAGTTGTACTGGTCCCTTGCATGAACTGCCCCAGCTCTTTTCTTCCTCATTTTTTAAACTGTATAACTGATAATGTTTACCTTGTATATTAAGTTGTACTGGTCCCTTGTATGAACTGCCACAGATTTTTCCTTCCTCATTTTATATACTGTATAACTGATAATGTTTACCTTGTATATTAAGTTATACTGGTCCCTTGCATGAACTGCCCCAGCTCTTTCCTTCCTCATTTTATATACTGTATAACTGATAATGTTTACCTTGTATATTAAGTTATACTGGTCCCTTGCATGAACTGCCCCAGCTCTTATATACTGTATAACTGATAATGTTTACCTTGCATATTAAGTTGTACTGGTCAAATGTATGAACTGCCCCAGCTCTTTCCTTCCTCATTTTATATACTGTATAACTGATAATGTTTACCTTGTATATTAAGTTATACTGGTCCCTTGCATGAACTGCCCCAGCTCTTTCCTTTAAATCTCATTTTATATACTGTATAACTGATAATGTTTACCTTGTATATTAAGTTATACTGCTCCCTTGCATGAACTGCCCCAGCTCTTTCCTTTCTCATTTTATATACTGTATAACTGATGTTTACCTTGTATATTAAGTTATACTGGTCCCTTGTATGAACTGCCACAGATCTTTCCTTCCTCATTTTATATACTGTATAACTGATAATGTTTACCTTGTATATTAAGTTGTACTGGTCCCTTGTATGAACTGCCACAGATCTTTCCTTCCTCATTTTATATACTGTATAACTGATAATGTTTACCTTGTATATTAAGTTATATTGGTCCCTTGCATGAACTGCCCCAGCTCTTTCCTTTCTCATTTTATATACTGTATAACTGATAATGTTTACCTTGTATATTAAGTTGTACTGGTCCCTTGTATAAACTGCCCCAGCTCTTTCCTTCCTCATTTTATATACTGTATAACTGATAATGTTTACCTTGTATATTAAGTTGTACTGGTCCCTTGTATGAACTGTCCCAGCTCTTTCCTTTCTCAGTTTATATACTGTATAACTGATAATGTTTACCTTGTATATTAAGTTGTACTGGTCCCTTGCATGAACTGCCCCAGCTCTTTTCTTCCTCATTTTATAAACTGTATAACTGATAATGTTTACCTTGTATATTAAGTTGTACTGGTCCCTTGCATGAACTGCCACAGATCTTTCCTTCCTCATTTTATATACTGTATAACTGATAATGTTTACCTTGTATATTAAGTTATACTGGTCCCTTGTATGAACTGCCCCAGCTCTTTCCTTCCTCATTTTATATACTGTATAACTGATAATGTTTACCTTGTATATTAAGTTATACTGGTCCCTTGCATGAACTGCCCCAGCTCTTTTCTTCCTCATTTTATAAACTGTATAACTGATAATGTTTACCTTGTATATTAAGTTGTACTGGTCCCTTGCATGAACTGCCCCAGATCTTTCCTTCCTCATTTTATAAACTGTATAACTGATAATGTTTACCTTGTATATTAAGTTATACTGGTCCCTTGCATGAACTGCCACAGATCTTTCCTTCCTCATTTTATATACTGTATAACTGATAATGTTTACCTTGTATAATAAGTTATACTGGTCCCTTGTATGAACTGCCCCAGCTCTTTTCTTCCTCATTTTATATACTGTATAACTGATAATGTTTACCTTGTATATTAAGTTGTACTGGTCCCTTGCATGAACTGCCACAGATCTTTCCTTCCTCATTTTATATACTGTATAACTGATAATGTTAACCTTGTATATTAAGTTATACTGGTCCCTTGTATGAACTGCCCCAGCTCTTTCCTTCCTCATTTTATATACTGTATAACTGATAATGTTTACCTTGTATAATAAGTTATACTGGTCCCTTGTATGAACTGCCCCAGCTCTTTTCTTCCTCATTTTATATACTGTATAACTGATAATGTTTACCTTGTATATTAAGTTATACTGGTCCCTTGCATGAACTACCCCAGCTCTTTCCTTTCTCATTTTATATACTGTATAACTGATAATGTTTACCTTGTATATTAATTACGTTATACTGGTCCCTTGCATGAACTGCCCCAGCTCTTTCCTTTCTCATTTTATATACTGTATAACTGATAATGTTTACCTTGTATAATAAGTTATACTGGTCCCTTGCATGAACTGCCCCAGCTCTTTCCTTTCTCATTTTATATACTGTATAACTGATAATGTTTACCTTGTATATTAAGTTGTACTGGTCCCTTGTATGAACTGCCCCAGCTCTTTCCTTCCTCATTTTATATACTGTATAACTGATAATGTTTACCTTGTATATTAAGTTATACTGGTCCCTTGCATGAACTGCCCCAGCTCTTTCCTTTCTCATTTTATATACTGTATAACTGATAATGTTTACCTTGTATATTAAGTTATACTGGTCCCTTGCATGAACTGCCCCAGCTCTTTCCTTCCTCATTTTATATACTGTATAACTGATAATGTTTACCTTGTATATTAAGTTATATTGGTCCCTTGCATGAACTGCCCCAGCTCTTTTCTTCCTCATTTTATATACTGTATAACTGATAATGTTTACCTTGTATATTAAGTTATACTGGTCCCTTGCATGAACTGCCCCAGCTCTTTCCTTCCTCATTTTATATACTGTATAACCTGGGACTAGTATAACTAACGGGATTGGACACTCGCTAAGTCTTCAGCTAAGGAAGTACGATTTCTTTGTCGCGACGAGACCGGAACGAGATTAAGCGAGAACGCAGAAGTGACATAGACGAATGTAATACGATACCAACATTTTAGTTAAATTTGTTGCCAATTTTCTGTGACAGTAAATATGTTGTAATTTTTTAGAATTTTGTGTGTCTTATTTACCTAATTGTATTACCATGAGCATGTTTTATCAATTAAAAAATGTTCAAATCAGCGAAAATCGTGAGCCACTTTTACGGGTCGCCATTTTGGTATGTCATTTTGGCGAACTTTATATTTTATGACCATATATTATCATAATGCAATAATACACATTTAAAAGGTATAAACCAACCAATTAGGTTTTTTGTGTCGCGTTGCAGCATATAGTTTTTTTGTCGTGATTCCCCGTATATTTTTGGATTAGGTAGCATGAAATATTTGCAGGTTTTTGGAAAGTCGACGCAGATTTTTAAACGGTCCCCTTGAATACAACCAATATACTTCTGTATTATGAAAGCAGTATTCCTTTTTCTTTCACATTCTGAAAGAATGATGTTTTAAGAATGCACAGAAATAGGTCATAATTGATAACACTATTAATAAGCATACTTTTTTTACCTTTTTTCGAACACTTTTTTCCACGAGAACATCTCCATCCTGTAACGTATTTTCAGCTTCTATTTTACAAGAAACTCCTTTTAAATGCAAATGATAAAAAATTTCAGAATTGGAATAAGTATTTTTTACAACCCATTCTCTTTTAATTTGGCGTACACCTGTTGCATTTGTTATGTAATCACAGGTGTGGTGAACAAATGGTTCAATAAACAACGGTGTCAAAAGTTGTCTGAGGGTACACCCTAGGTAGCTAATACCTGTGTCATCATATAATTTGTCAAATTGGTGAAACCATAAACATCAAATAAAATCATACAAGGCGGCTTTGATTTTAATTCACTAGGACTAGTACAACAAATCGAATTTTAGAATTAGTCAAAACTTTTGTTTTTGTTTTTTGTTTGTTTGTTCTTTATGTTTTTTTTTCTTTCTGCTTTTGTTTTGTTTTGTTTTTCTTTGTTTTTTTTTATGCGTGTGTTTAATTTTTGTTATTAAATGCATCAATTTATTGATATATACATGTAACTTACTTGAGTCTCGAACAGATTGTATCGTACAAAAGCCGTAAATACGGTCATATCCGTGTCGACACTTGTTCGCAAATTAAGTATTGGCGCGACGAGGAAAAGTATACGATATCGTTAGATTCCAGTCCCGTTGATTTATAGGTTCCTGGTATAACTGATAATGTTTACCTTGTATATTAAGTTATATTGGTCCCTTGCATGAACTGCCCCAGCTCTTTTCTTCCTCATTTTATATACTGTATAACTGATAATGTTTACCTTGTATATTAAGTTATACTGGTCCCTTGTATGAACTGCCCCAGCTCTTTCCTTTCTCATTTTATAAACTGTATAACTGATAATGTTTACCTTGTATATTAAGTTATACTGGTCCCTTGTATGAACTGCCCCAGCTCTTTCCTTTCTCATTTTATAAACTGTATAACTGATAATGTTTACCTTGTATATTAAGTTATATTGGTCCCTTGCATGAACTGCCACAGATCTTTCCTTCCTCATTTTATATACTGTATAACTGATAATGTTTACCTTGTATATTAAGTTATACTGGTCCCTTGTATGAACTGCCCCAGCTCTTTCCTTCCTCATTTTATATACTGTATTCAGGATGTTGACAGATCTCTTGTCTTCGTAAGACCTCATACAGATATCAATAGTTATTAGACAGCCTGTTCTGCCTGTCCCCGGACTGTAATATACAGAAGGTAGTTATTTAAATCTTCTTTGTTGTTTTTACCCAATGCATTGGGTAAAAACAACATCACATAGAAGCTTAACATATACTCCCAGTATACATGGTCACTACAGTCTATACATGATAAGACTTCACTGTAATGTAATTCTTATCTTAACATATACTTCCCAGTATACATGGTCACTACAGTCTATACATGATAAGACTTCACTGTAATGTAATTCTTATCTTAACATATACTCCCAGTATACATGGTCACTACAGTCTATACATGATAAGACTTCACTGTAATGTAATTCTTATCTTAACATATACTCCCAGTATACATGGTCACTACAGTCTAAACATGATAAGACTTCACTGTAATGTAATTCTTATCTTACATTCGTTTTTAAACCAAAATTTTGTATAAAATTAATGCATCTAGCACCATTAAATACAGGTAAACTAGATACAGCACAAGTCTGTTTAATGCTAATCTATTATATAACCTGGTGAATTCTGTCCATACCTACAATGCACTATCACTGGGGCACCACTATCCTCATAGTAAGGCCTGGTATCAAGTACACATTTTACAAGTGATATTGGTTCAGGTGTGCCATCAGAAGGCCAACAGGTATACCAAAAATGGCGGATTTCTCTTACTAAATTCTTCTGTAAATAAAAAGTGCAACCTTATTTTATTCCAGTTAATGCTGAAGTAAATAAATTATAAGGGATAAGTCCCAATATAAGTGTGTTTTGAATAGAAAACTAGAGGCTCCCAGGAGCCTGTAATTGCTCACCTGGAACATAAATGACATCAACTATATTTAAATTTTTGCAATTTATAGTTTCTGTCTAATTGTTATAGCTATAAGTTACTGGGCAAAAACTCACCAAATTTTTTGTAAAAAATAAGTAAAATAACTCCTATAAGGTGCCATCAGATAATTTTTGAAAAATCAAATATTTGTAGGCCTTGTCCTTTAGGTTAATTTAGTAATTTACAGTTTTAATTGAGGTGTTTTAACACAAAAAGTGATTATTTTGTCCAATTTGTAATTTAAAAGGCAATAACACCTATAAAGAGGCATTTAACAATTTTGGACTAAGGAATGACCTGTAGGCCTTGCTTCGCTGATCATTTATGCACTTAACAGTTTCAATCTGGCTGTTATGGCATTTAAGTTACAGGACAAAAACTACAAATTTCACCAGAAATTTTTATTAAAGGGCAATAACTCCTATACTGAGTCATCTGACAATTTCAGAAACATGAAGTGAATTTTAGAACTTGCTGATAATTTTTGCAATTTACAGTTTCACTTTCACTCTTATAGGGTTTTAGGATACAGGGCAAAAATGTAAAATTAAAAGAACAAGTGTGGACACAGAAAAATGTCTCGCCTGCATTCCGCATCAGTAACAAAAATAAATTTTGTCATAAGCATTACATAAATAGCATTAAATATCAGCAGCGGCCTGTATACAAAATATTGTCACCTACAGGGGAACAGCCGTAACCCCCCAAAAACTTTAACGTAGTCGCTGGACCGTGAAATTGAGGTCAAGGTCAGGTGGAACCTACCAGACAGTCATGTACTATTCATCAGAAACCTATATACCAAATATTGTCATCCTACCATGCATAGTTACAGAGGAACTATCATAACCCAAAAACTTTGACGTAGTCGCTGGACCGTGAAATTGAGGTCAAGGTCAGGTGACACCTACCAGACAGTCATGTACTAGTCATCAGCAACCTATACACCAAATATTGTCATCCTACCATGTGTAGTTACAGAGGAACTGTCGTAACCCCGCAAAAACTTTAATGTAGTTGCTGGACTGTGAAATTGAGGTCAAGGTCAGGTGACACCTACCAGACAGTCATGTACTAGTCATCAGCAACCTATACACCAAATATTGTCATCCTACCATGGGTAGTTACAGAGGAAATGTCATAACCCCAAAACTTTAACATAGTCGCTGGACCGTGAAATTGAGGTCAAGGTCAGGTGACACCTACCAGACAGTCATCAGCAACCTATACACCAAATATTGTCATCCTGCCATGCGTAGTTACAGAGGAACTGTCGTAACCCTAAAACTTTAACGTAGTCGCTGGACCGTGAAATTGAGGTCAAGGTCAGGTGACACCTACCAGACAGTCATGTACTAGTCATCAGCAACCTATACACCAAATATTGTCATCCTACCATGCGTAGTTACAGAGGAACTGTCGTAACCCAAAAACTTTAACGTTGTCGCTGGACCGTGAAATTGAGGTCAAGGTCAGGTGACACCTACCAGACAGTCATGTACTAGTCATCAGCAACCTATACACTAAATATTGTCATCCTACCATAGGTAGTTACAGAGGAACTGTCGTAACCCAAAAACTTTAACGTAGTCGCTGGACCGTGAAATTGAGGTCAAGGTCAGGTGACAGGGGACTGACTGGCAAGTACTGATCATAAGCTACCTCTGGACCAAATTTGATGGACCTAGGGCTTGGGCTTACAAAGATATGAAGCAAGATGTCAAGTGTTTACGCCGCCGCCGGATTCCCATACATATGTCTCGCCTCCAGCGACTTTCGTCGCAGGCAAGACAAAAACCATCATTATAGGACAATAACTCTTATAAGGAGACTTCTGTCAATTTCAGACCAATTAAGTGAAATGTAGAACTTTGAATGCTGATCATTTTTACTATTTAAAGTTTCACTTTAGCTGTTATAGTTTTAGGTTACAGGACAAAAATGAAAAAAAAAAATCACTGACATTAAAGGGCAATAACTCCTATAAGGAACCATCTGACAATTTCAGACCAATTAAGATCATTTTAGAGCTTGTAATGCTGGGGGTTTGCCATTTGCAGTTTCACTCTAGCTGTTATAGTTTTTAGGTCAAAGGACAAAAATGAAAAAAAAAATCATTAAAAATCATCATTGAAGGGCAATAACATATAAGGAGTCATCTGATAATTTCAGACCAATTAAGAGAATTGTAGGGCTTGTAATGCTGGCAATTTGCCATTTAAAGTTTCAAGCTAGCTGTTGTAGTTTTTAAGTTACCAGACAAAAACGGAAAATTTTATAAACAATTGTCATTTAAGGGACAAAAACATATAAGGAGTCATCTGACAATATCTGACCATTACTGAAATTAAATTGCAGGACTTGTATTTGCTGATCATTTTTGCAATTTACATTTTTACTCTTGGTCTTATAGTTTTCAAGTATATTGTAAAATACTGAAAATTAAGTCAAAAATCATCATTAAAAGGCAATAACTCATACAGGAAGCCTTTACACAACTTCACACCAATAGCAACTATTGTAGACCTCAATATGCTGATCAATACGATGCAACGGTTTTCTCTATAACTTTTGAGATAGTGACAAAAAATGTGCATTGACACCCATGTTCTATTTTTAGTAATAGCAGCCAACTCTGTATGTTGATCAACACCCTAGATACAAATTTGAAACTAGGAATGGGGGAGATTTTTAAGTTTGCGATAGATGACAGACGACATATGCCAAGTGATGACAAAAGCTCACATGGACCTGTGGTCCAGGTGAGCTAATAAGGAAACATAAAATGAATGAACCAGTCATCGCCTAAAAACTGTTTATGCATACTAATTTCAATTGTTCAAATAGGTTTATAACAAAATATATCAGTAATATTTCCTAGAGATGTTTTCTATTTTTAGCAACATCCATTCTGGTTCTTTGTGGCAAAAATAATAATCTAAAGAATGAACACCTTAAAATCTGTCCACCATTTAAACATGTGACCTTATTCAATCATGTATAAATATTAATTTAACACGAAGCAGTAATGTCCTGGACCAGTTACTGACAATACAAAAATCAATGATTTTATAATCAAAGTCAGTCATACAAGACCATTTTGGTATATGATACTTTGTCGAGACAAATGCTTGCATTATTTTGCAAGATCAAATGATAAAAACAAGTTTCTGGTTGGCACACATTTGGATGGTCAGTGGATCTTAACAATACTTTATGCCATTTCAGCAATATGTCACATGACTATATTCGTGTGTAATAATTAATTTGGTAATTAAGAATAATTCATGGCTGTCCATATGTTATGGATTATAAAATATGAGTAGACATTATATTCATTAATATTAAGCAATAAGTGTTAGACAGTTGTAAATTGTCATGAATATAATTCCTAATCATACTTAAACAAGCATAAAATATAGACAGATTTGAATTATTTCAAATTTTAATGAGAAATAAATATTTCAAATTTTGCACCTACATATGCAATGGAAGATTCTCCATTGCTGGACACAATATTTTTGTTAAAAAGCATAGATACTGTCAAAAATTTGTGATAAAAATAAAAGAAATATGTATATGAGAAACATGTAACATATTTAGTAACATAAGGGTGATATTTAAAAACAGAAGGAAAAGTAATTTGTTTTTTCACATGATATCTTGAATACAGGAAAGAGTACACATACGTTGTAAAAAAAAAGCATTATTGTGATCTTGTTTGGAGGTCAAAACTAACAGCATTCTATTTTATTTAAAATTGCTAATTTGGCATGTGTTATTATAAAAATAATTTCAGAATAAATTAACATATAATAAATTGTCTGTAGTCTTTATTTTAATCATATTTCAAAAGGAAAGGTCCCGATTATATGTAAATATCTTTATTATATAGTAATAATTTTCCCCAATTTGATTTCATATAGGACTAAAGTGCAATATACTTTTATATTGTACACTGTGTCTCGGTATTTTATGTAATTTCTGGGAAAAGTAAAGATGTGTTCTGAACATTGGCTTTATATTTCACAGTCGTTGGTAAACAAATATGGCAGAAAATGCCATACATGATCTGCTATTGAGAGAATTAGCAGAACCGCTTGAAAGTTAATAAATAGAAATGTATTGGATTGTCAATAAATGTAAAGTTAAACGATTCATAGACCAACAAAAGATAAAAATAGACTGTAAACTGTATGAAACAAACATAATATTACAAAATAGCAAAGATAATGAATAATCACTTAAAAGCACCCAAAAAATTGTTACTACATGTATATAATAAAAGGATTATTGCATGAATATTGGGAAATATTGAATCTCGCAAGATGCTATATTGCACCCGCAAGCTCGTGCAATAAAGCATCTTGATTGGGACAATATTTCCCAATATTCATGCAATAACCCTATAATATAAGTATATTGTGTATGGATATTATTTGTATTTAAAATTTGTTTACTAATATTATGATATTAATTATATAGGATGATTAAAAATTAAAACTAATATGACAATAGCAGATGTCTAGCCTGTTTGAGTAAAATGCAAATGGCTTCATTACTACCCAGTGGGAGTAACCTGAAGTAATTGAAGAACGATGTTGTGACTGTAATGTTTGGTTTAGTATGTGTTTTATACAACAATCAGATTAAATAATATGACAATGCACAATTTATTATTTATTACCAGCACAATAAAGAAATAAAACATTTAACATAATTGGTATTTCAAGAAAGATTAATTACATAGTAAAATTAAAACTTTTAAAAAAGCATGGCAAAGTTGGACTCCGATGTTTCATCTTGGGACTTTTTGTGTACATTCATATAAGCATTTTTCACAATTTTCTGGTAATAGAAAGAGATGTGGACAAAAGGTAAATACTGACTTTACCCAGCCTTTAACAGTAGTGCAATATCATCATCATCCATTAATGGTCAGGAGTCGTAGACGACTGTATAAATTGACCAGGCGTAGGTCTGAGGGAGACGGACTCCACCCAGGGTGAAGTTAAAAACAAAAATAAAAGACGGTTATATACAGTTAAAAATTTTCTTATGATCACTGGTGACTAGTGGGTGTGTTCAAGGCAGTAGCTGCATAGATGCTTGGGGGACAATATTTTATTGCATATTTAAATAAGACTTTGTTTTTAAAGCATCTAAAGGATGTCTTATTAGAATGGTTTACAACTGTTGGAAGAAACTCAGGCAGACATTTTTTAATGTTTGTTGTTCATAAGAAACATTATACTAAGTCTTCAGATGAAATAATCTGTTTTAACACTTAAAGAATTAACTGGACCATTTTCTACTGCACAAGGGAGATAATATACTGACCTCAATATCTTTTATTTCTAGAATAGATACTATGTATTCTTGGTGAACTTCCTTCTTCTTTAAAACAATGTAAAAATCTCCATAGATCAATCTGTTTTCTACTCCAGTCTTCTCTGGCCAGTATGGCAAACATCTGGGCTAAAATATACAGTATAATCATAATTATCACTCAGTTGAGGTTTTGTTTAAACAAAAAACACAAATTCCATTCAAAGTATGCTCATTTAAGTGACCATAAAAAATCAAATGCATATATCATTTAATCACAACCTAACAGTAAATAAGTAGGTTGAATTGATTGATCCGATGTTTGCTTTAATCATGCAAACAGAGAATTTAAGCCTTTTGTAGCAGATACAATGAGCCTTCTTTTTTTTAAATCTACAAAAAGGATGGCACTCTCCAAACACGTTAACCACTATGGTCCGTGGCCAGGCTTTCCATATTATGACCTGACATCGCCCTACAAGATTGTCTCCCATGTGCAGCTTTGTAGGTGGAGCTTTGGAAACCCTCCCAGTAATAAGTAGGACTATCAACCTTTACCATTTGTAAATCAGTAAGGGGGCTACTTTATGATTGGTCAACCTTAGATCTGTTTGATCCTGTGGATCTACATTATGTAAATCAGTAAGGGGGCTACTTTATGACTGATCGATGTCCACCTTAGATCTGTTTGATCCTGTGGATCTACATTGTGTAAATCAGTAAGAGGACTACTATATGACTGATCGATGTCAACCCTTAGATCTATTTGATCCTGTGGATCTACATTGTGTAAATCAGTAAGAGGACTTCTATATGACTGATCGATGTCAACCCTTAGATCTGTTTGATCCCGTGGATCTACATTATGTAAATCAGTAAGGGGGCTACTATATGATTGGTCAACCTTAGATCTATTTGATCCTGTGGATCTACATTATGTAAATCAGTAAGGGGGCTAACTATATGACTGATCGATGTCCACCTTAGATCTATTTGATCCTGTGGATTACAGAAGACTTTTTAAATTTTGTCACTCATAAAACAGATGGATATCAAACAAGTGCATTATAAAAACAAAAAGACTGGAGTTAGCAATAAGCAAAGTAATATTATTTGAATGATTGATTGAGGCATATACTATGATTTAATGTCATCAATTGCATTGTATCAAGTTTATTGGTCAGGTGCAACTACAAACCTATGCATTGATAAGCATGGAAATTAACAGGTCATAAATTTGAAGACATGCATACACCAATACCGGAACAAAGAGACTGTGACAGTGCACTGGTATAGTCCATACCTGTCCTCGTTCATCCATATCTGTCAACATCAGTATAACCCGGGACTGTTGTTCCCAGACCATCCTCCAGAAATCAGCCGCAGTGTGAGACATGGGAGCTTGTGTAGCTATATAGGCTCTCAACTCATCCTTATAACCCTATAATCAAATACTCATTTCTAAGTTTATAAGCACATAAAAAGTTAGCATAATTAACAGAAGTTTCATAGATGGCACTAAAAATTGTAAGTGTTAACATTTGTGTTTGGTGTATATCTCAGAACTAATTACTTTTATACATAAATATACAGTGTAGTTAAGCAGTTGATACAGTGTAGTTAAGCAGTTGATACAGTGTAGTTAAGCAGTTGATACAGTGTAGTTAAGCAGTTGATACAGTGTAGTTAAGCAGTTGATACAGTGTAGTTAAGCAGTTGATACATTGTAGTTAAGCAGTTGATACAGTGTAGTTAAGCAGTTGATACAGTGTAGTTAAGCAGTTGATACAGTGTAGTTAAGCAGTTGGAACTAAAATGGTTAGAAATATAATTTGGAATGAAGAATCAAAAATCAGTGGTAAACTAGAATCGTTGTGATAACAGAATAAATGTCTCCATTGTAGCAGCTGGTGTTTTGTTTTCATGTGGTACAAATTATTTCCTTATTAAAATGCCACAACTTGACATCTAACACTTTGTAAGTTTCACTGTTTACATCTTATCTACATCTGCATGAAACAAACATGAACCTCGCTTTATAAAAGTACAATTTCTGAGAATCAGTTCTGACATGAAAAACAATAAAGAGTGAATTAATACATGGAAAGCAGTGGTAATATAATAACAAACTGCAAGTCTTACCCTGACATAATTAGCATTTATGTAATCTGAAAACTCTTCTCCTGGAATCTTCCTTAGCCTGACTCTGGAATGTGGATCTGTCAGAAAAAAAGAATAATTCTGATCTTTTTGGTTTGAATATGTATTATTAAAAAAATATATAAGGAGTCCTTGTTTCATAAGGGACCTCATATTATGGTTGATCAAGTCCATGTTTCATAAAGGATCGGATCTCATATTATGGTTGACCAAGTTATTGTTTCATAAAGGATCTCTTATTATGGTTGACAAGTCCTTGTTTCATAAAGGATCGGATCTCATATTATGGTTGACCAAGTCCAGGTTTCATAAAGGATCTCATATTATGGTTGACCAAGTCCTTGTTTCATAAAGGATCTCATATTATGGTTGATCAAGTCTTTGTTTCATAAAGGATCGGATCTCATATTATGGTTGACCAAGTCCAGGTTATAGAAAGGATCTTATATTATGGTTGACCAAGTCAAGGTTTCATAAAGGATCTCATATTATGGTTGACCAAGTCCAGGTTATATAAAGGATCTCATATTAAGGTTGACCAAGTCCAGGTTTCATAAAGGATCTCATATTATGGTTGACCAAGTCCAGGTTTCATAAAGGATTTCATATTATGGTTGACAAGTCCAGGTTTCATAAAGGATCTCATATTATGGTTGACCAAGTCTAGGTTTCATAAAGGATCTAATATTATGGTTGACCAAGTCCAGGTTTCATAAAGGATCTCATATTATGGTTGATCAAGTCCATGTTTCATAAAGGATCTCATATTATGGTTGGTCAAGTCCACGTTTCATAAAGGATCTCATATTATGGTTGATCAAGTCCAGGTTATATAAAGGATCTCATATTATGGTTGACCAAGTCCAGGTTTCATAAAGGATCTCATATTATGACTACCAAAATCCTTGTCCATAAAGGATCCCATATAATGGTTGATAAAATCCTTGTTTATAAAGGATCCCATATTATGGTTGATAAAATCCTTGTTTCATAAAGGATCTCATATTATGGTTGATCAAGTCTTTGTTTCATAAAGGATCTCAGATTATGGTTGATGAAGTCTTTGTTTCATAAAGGATCTCATATTATGGTTGATAAAATCCTTGTTTCATAAAGGATCTCATATTATGGTTGATAAAATCCTTGTTTCATAATAGATCTCATATTATGATTGATCAAGTCCTTGTTTCATAAAGGATCTCATATAATCGTTGATAAAATCCTTGTTTATAAAGGATCTCATATTATGGTTGACCAAGTTATTGTTTCATAAAGGATCTCATATTTTGGTTGACCAAGTCCTTGTTTCATAAAGGATCTCATATTATGGTTGATCAAGGCCAGGTTTCATCAAGGATCTCATATTATGGTTGATAAACTCCTTGTTTCATAAAGGATCTCATATTATGGTCGATAAAATCCTTGTTTTATAATGAAGCTCATATTTTCCTCACAACCTAGTTTGTATGTTTAAAAAAATTCTTATTAATGAATTTTTGTCACTTGCAAGGAAATGTTTTATTAAAGAACCTTAGTGAGCATGCTCAAATACCCCACACTCCCACACACCTATCAAGTTCCATGAAATTGTTATCAGTAGTTTCTTAGTATAAGTGCAATCAAGTTGTTTCATATACATGTATATATTTAAGAAATTTTTTAGCTTAAAGGAGGAATAACAAAAATATTGTATCAAAATTTCCTGTTGATATGCACAACTACATATGGAGTCCTTCATTCCTACCAAGTTTTAGAAATTTCTGACCAGAAGTTACAGAGGAATTGTGCTTAAAAGAATATTTTGAAAAATTTCTAAGTAAAAAAGGGCAACAAATCCTACAAAAATTATTGTACATGTATAAAAATTTCCTGTTGATATGCACAACTACATATGGTGTCCTTCATTCCTACCAAGTTTCACAAAATTCTTATCAGTAGTTACAGAGTGAGAGAAGTGGTGCTTACAAGAATATGACTGATGGACGCATTAACTGATGGACATTATATGCTCTGCAACTTCATTGTGTGGGGTATAAAAATACTCAGTGTATGCTTTTATCAAAACCATCACTACACCAATACAACAGACTTACGTGGGATAACATTAGCAAATCTGTTTTTATCTTCAGCTCCCACTGGTACACAGGACAATCTTGGAGTTTCATTGGGAATTAACTGTAAATATAAATGTTTGTTAAGAAAGAAAATTTAAGCATCAAACACTTAACTGCTCATTCATCTATATATAAATTATAAATGCTTTGTTGGAAACAATGGTTGGTCCATTATAAATCCATAAAAATTGAACCCATAGTTGGTCCTTGACATCTTTAAAAATGGAACCCATAGTTGGTCCTTTATGTCTATAAAAATGAAACCAATAGTTGACCCATTAAGTCTGTATAAATAGAACTCATAGTGGTACATCACAGATAATTGTCATTCATTGGTTGACACTGCACGGTTGCCACCTCTACATTTTGGTCAACATAAATAGACTTTGGTAAAAAATAAAAAATATCTGCTCACTGTTGAAATGCTTTTTAATTATTAGTACCTACATGCTAAGGCCATTATCAACTTTTTATATTAATCTTTTAGCTCATACTCTAAAATCTTTTACACTTTGTAATGAAATGAAAAATGTCAATTTTAATTATTATCTGTCTCTAAATATCAAATATTTGAAAATATACTTTTAATTAATAATACCGCTATATAAATTAAAAGAAAATTTCCATAGCAAGATATATTTGTCTCAATAAAAACTTATTCAGAAAATAAATAAACAAAATTTTACTCTATTAATAGCAGAATATGTTATGCTAAGAATCTCACAAGACAGTTGAATAATAGTACACTACCAGATTTTGTAAAAACACTAGCCTGAAATTCTTGATAAATAGCATCAGTGTCCATAGAAAAGTCTGCTAATGCTGAATAAACCAGCGGATGTGAAGGCTCTTTGTTTTCATCCTAAAACAAAACATTTTAATTCTAGTCAATCCATCTCAGACAACAAACATACACAGTTCAAAAAACAATTTTGTATTAAAGTTGTCTTGGCTTCTTTTGGTGTGGTTTATTAAAAGGAATTGTAGGTCTTTTATTACTTCATAACACAAAGGAATAATGACTACTTGAATTATCTCCCTTTTTAGTGCTACATAACACCAAAGGAATAATGACTACTTGAATTATCTCCCTTTTTAGTGCTACATAACACCAAAAGGAATAATGACTACTTGAATTATCTCCTTTTTTAGTGCTACATGACACCAAAGGAATAATGACTACTTGAATTATCTCCCTTTTTAGTGCTACATAACACCAAAGATAACAAGTGTGGACACAGAAAAACGTCTCGCCTGCATTCCGCATCAGTAACGAAAACAAATTTCGTCATAAGCATTACGTAAATAGCATTAATTATCAGCAGCGGCCTGTATACAAAATATTGTCACCATACCCTGCATAGTAACAGGGGAACAGCCGTAACCCAAAAACTTTAACGTAGTCGCTGGACCGTGAAATTGAGGTCAAGGTCAGGTGACACCTACCAGACAGTCATGTACTAGTCATCAGCAACCTATACACCAAATATTGTCATCCTACCATGCGTAGTTACAGAGGAACTGTCGTAACCCCAAAACTTTAACATAGTCGCTGGACAGTGAAATTGAGGTCAAGGTCAGGTGACACCTACCTAACAGACAGTCATGTACTAGTCATCAGCAACCTATACACCAAATATTGTCATCCTACCATGCGTACTTACAGAGGAACTGTCGTAACCCAAAAACTTTAACGTAGTCGCTGGACCGTGAAATTGAGGTCAAGGTCAGGTGACACCTACCAGACAGTCATGTACTAGTCATCAGCAACCTATATACCAAATATTGTCATCCTACCATGCGTAGTTACAGAGGAACTGTCGTAACCCCAAAACTTTAACATAGTCGCTGGACCGTGAAATTGAGGTCAAGGTCAGGTGACACCTACCAGACAGTCATGTACTAGTCATCAGCAACCTATACACCAAATATTGTCATCCTACCATGCGTACTTACAGAGGAACTGTCGTAACCCAAAAACTTTAACGTAGTCGCTGGACCGTGAAATTGAGGTCAAGGTCAGGTGACACCTACCAGACAGTCATGTACTAGTCATCAGCAACCTATACACCAAATATTGTCATCCTACCATGCGTTGTTACAGAGGAACTGTCGTAACCCAAAAACTTTAACGTAGTCGCTGGACCGTGAAATTGAGGTCAAGGTCAGGTGACACCTACCAGACAGTCATGTACTAGTCATCAGCAACCTATACACCAAATATTGTCATCCTACCATGCGTAGTTACAGAGGAACTGTCGTAACCCAAAAACTTTAACGTAGTCGCTGGACCGTGAAATTGAGGTCAAGGTCAGGTGACACCTACCAGACAGTCATGTACTAGTCATCAGCAACCTATACACCAAATATTGTCATCCTACCATGCGTAGTTACAGAGGAACTGTCGTAACCCAAAAACTTTAACGTAGTCGCTGGACCGTGAAATTGAGGTCAAGGTCAGGTGACACCTACCAGACAGTCATGTACTAGTCATCAGCAACCTATACACCAAATATTGTCATCCTACCATGCGTAGTTACAGAGGAACTGTCGTAACCCAAAAACTTTAACGTAGTCGCTGGACCGTGAAATTGAGGTCAAGGTCAGGTGACAGGTGACTGACTGGCAAGTACTCATCATAAGCTACCTCTGGACCAAATTTGATGGACCTAGGGCTTGGGCTTACAAATATATAAAGCAATATGCCAAGTGTTTACGCCGCCGCCGGATTCCCATACATATGTCTCGCCTCCAGCGACTTTCGTCGCAGGTGAGACAAAAATTACATGAATGATTTCCTTTTTCAGTGTTCAGGTGTGGGACCAGCAAATACTGGAAACCAGTCCAGGATTGTACGTACACGTAGTACTATTCAAGAGATCAGTTCACCATTGCCGAATACAGAATTTGAACCGTACATGATTCCAGAATAAATTTGGTATTTTTGAAAATCTGAATATTCTAGGAAACTTGAAGATAAAGTTTTATTGGTTTTAATTGGTTGCATATTTTTATGGGACTTTAAAACCTATAACAGTGGTAAATTGTCTAGGAAAAGTAAACATCATCAAATTTAATACAGCCAAAGAGTTGAAAAACAATGCTGGTTCTACACCTTCATTACAGAAAAGAGATAAAGGCTACATGAATTATCTCCCTTTTCGGAGATTAATAATATGAATAGATATGAAACATGTATGGTTATCAATCAATATGACTTCAAGACAGTTTTATTTATAGGTATTGTATTATTATTTTATTTTAGGATGAATTTTATTGAATGTTCACCTGTTCAAGCTCTAAACCAGGATTCCAGAATCCACTGTGAGGTCTTGATTTAGGGACTACACCAAGTGCTATGGAGTCCATACTTCTCATCGAAAGTCTACTGCTACCTCCAGAAAAGTACTCATTCATTCTCCTTCCTGTCCTCTTATGAATTAATATCTGAAAACAATTATATATAATATAAGTGTATTGACGTGACATAAATACAATATAAGGACAAGGCTTAGAAATGTGCCAAGTCCTTATATCGTGTTTATGTCAATTCAATACAATAATATTACATTTATCCTGCAATCTATCATACACTATTTACTCCCACAGTACATTTTTTCCTTATTTTGTATTCTTTTACAATTTACTTTAAATTGAGTGATTTGTGACGAACTAGTTCTTCTGTTTGGGGTGAACATAAATGAAAAAGGAATGAACGTAACACGTTTTATAAAATAATTGTTAAAAGAAGTAACAAAACCATATTTATTTCAATATTAAATAAGTAGTACATATTTCTGAAGCATCTTGTACACACTTTTTCTGTAGGTCTAATGACGGTTTCACAAGCACATTACAGAAATACACATACATATTTTCTAAAGTATACATGGCTAAAACTTGTTAATAGCTAGTGACTGTTAATCACATACAAATAAACAGTAAATGCATTTACGCTGCTCTAATAAGACAATTGCAGGATAAAACCCAAAATTAGCTGTACAAACAACAAGAGACAAATCAATGTTCTTTCTAGTAGATCAAAATAAAAAGATTAATAGGTTCTTTCATACGTTTTTGGGAAAGACCGGTTGATCTTTCATGAGTGATAGAAATTTTATGTCTTTTCGCAAGTGGAGAGCAGCAAAACGAGCCAAAAGACATAAAAATTTCTATCACGAGTGAAAGATCACACTAAAACCAACAACTTTCACATCCCTATAACTTATAGACTCTCCATTGTTATAGAATCCATTGTCTCTGACGTCCAATCAGAACACCAGAAACAAGAACGTCAAACAAGAACGTTGTCATGCTTCCATTACAACATTCTTCTTTCTGGCGTTTTGATTGGATGACGCAGCAAGTACAGATGTGTGCACATGAGCTCATATGTACTGGGTCATTTACAGAAGAATGAGCAAATGTCCCTATAAATACTTCCCAAATAGGTGTACTGTGAAGTAATATGAGATTTAGGGGAAATACGAGGTTGACCAAACTGTATACCTGTCATATATAATATAATATTAATATAATTAATTCATTATAAAAAATTGGGCATCTAATGTGACATTAAATTATACCCGCCATCTTGTTAATATCCATGAATACATTTTACTAAAATACAAATCAGCCTAAAAGAACAGCTGAGCATCATAGCAGTTCATCTAAGAAGACAATTTTTATCTTGACCAGTTGGACAATAAAAATAATTTTAATTAGTCAAAGACTACAAATTGGATTGGGCTGAAATTTGAAATTGATCTTCAATTTATAGTACTTAACAGCTGTGCAATGTTTATACAAAATCCATTGACACGTTTTCAACTTATCATCTGGAAACCACCGGGGCACGGAAAGACAGGTGGACACACATATACAAACAGAGGGTATCACATAATAACCGGCCACTTTGTATGGTCTCTGATGCATATGGTTGAGAAATGGGGACACACTTTCTGCTAAGCGGTTAAGACAGTAAGTACTCGAGAGTGAACATAAGGTTGTTCGTATTATAGATGGCAGCACATGAAAGGTAAGTAAAGCAATGCCACAGCACCAAGCAGCTAAATGTACTTCTTTATACTGACCTGTAACACCAAAAGACACACAACAAAACCCCCCCAACAGACATGATGGCTATTGCTACTGTGATACCAGTCTATACTAACCTGTAATACCAAGAGAGACACACAACAAAATCCCCCAACAGACACGCTGGCTATTGCTACTGTGATACAAGTCTATACCAATCTGTAATACCAAGAGAGACACACAACAAAATCCCCCAACAGACACGCTGGCTATTGCTACTGTGATACCAGTCTATACCAATCTGTAATACCAAGAGAGACACACAACAAAATCCCCCAACAGACACGCTGGCTAATGCTACTGTGATACCAGTCTATACTAACTTGTAATACCAAGAGAGACACACAACAAAATCCCCCAACAGACACGATGGCTAATGCTACTGTGATACCAGTCTATACTAATCTGTAATACCAAGAGAGACACACAACAAAATCCCCCGACAGACACGATGGCTATTGCTACTGTGATACCAGTCTATACTAACCTGTAATACCAAGAGAGACACACAACAAAATCCCCCAACAGACACGCTGGCTATTGCTACTGTGATACCAGTCTATACTAACCTGTAATACCAAAAGAGACACACAACAAAATCCCCCAACAGACACAACTGTGATACCAGTCTATACTGACCTGTAATACCAAGAGAGACACACAACAAAATCCCCCAACAGACACGATGGCTATTGCTACTGTGATACCAGTCTATACTGACCTGTAATACCAAGAGAGACACACAACAAAATCTCCCAACAGACACAACTGTGATACCAGTCTATACTGACCTGTAATACCAAGAGAGACACACAACAAAATCCCCCAACAGACACGATGGCTAATGCTACTGTGATACCATTCTATACTAACCTGTAAGACCAAGAGACACACACAACAAAATCCCCCAACAGACACACTGGCTAATGCTACTGTGATACCAGTCTATACTAACCTGTAATACCAAGAGAGACACACAACAAAATCCCCCAACAGACACGATGGCTATTGCTACTGTGATATAAGTCTATACTGACCTGTAATACCAAAAGAGACACACAACAAAATCTCCCAACAGACACAACTGTGATACCAGTCTATACTGACCTGTAATACCAAGAGAGACACACAACAAAATCCCCCAACAGACACGATGGCTATTGCTACTGTGATACCAGTTTCTATTTCCTTATTTTCTTCACTGTTTTTATTAGGGTTAATCTCTGGGCCATTGGTAGGTGGTGTGACTATCTTTACGCTCTCCAGCTATAAAAAAGATACAGACAATATTGCAGTCAAATTACTATTGATTTAGCTATTTCATGCTTCTTTCTGCAACTTTCAGCTATATCATGACAAAATAATGGAAATAACTGATAATGAATGTCTGCATGCAGATTTAAAATATTTAACAAAACTTTAACTAAGTCACTGGACCGTGAAATTGAGGTAATGGTGATTTGAAACCTACGAGGCCCTCATGTACTAATCATTAGCAATCTATATACCAAATACTGTCATCCTACCATGCATAGTTACAGAGAAACTGCCGTAACCCAAAAACTTTAACGTAGTCGCTGGACTGTGAAATTGAGGTCAAGGTCAGGTGACACCTACAGACAGTCATGTACTAGTCATCAGCAACCTATATACTAAATATTGTCATCCTACCATGCATGGTAACAGAGAAACTGCCGTAACCCAAAAACTTTAAGGTAGTCACTGGACAGTGAAATTGAGGTCAAGGTCAGGTGACACCTACCAGACAGTCATGTATTATTCATTAGCAACCTATATACCAAATATTGTCATCCTACCATGCGTGGTTACAGAGGAACTGTTGTAACCCAAAAACTTTAACACAGTCGCTGGACCATGAAATTGAGGTTAAGGTCTGGTGACAGGTCACTGACTGGCAATCATAAGCTACCTCTGGACCAAATTTGATGGACCTAGGGCTTGGGCTTACAAATATATAAAGCAATATGTCAAGTGTTTACGCCGCCGCCGGATTCCCATACATATGTCTCGCCTCCAGCGACTTTCCTCACAGACGAGACAAAAACCATCTTGCAAATTGAAAAATGAGCTTTTTACACACACCTGTTATCTCCCTTACCATAAATAAACCTTCTAACAAAGAAAACCATCTTGCAAATTGAAAAATGAGCTTTTTACACACACCAGTTATCTCCCTTACCTTCTGACTAAACTGTGACTTAGATGACTGTAATCCAGGTTTAATCTGTTTGGCCATATCCATAGTAAGACTGATGTCTATTTTGCCAGTAGGGTCCAACACATACATCTGTATTATAACTTCCTCCTTCTCCTGGTAATCCCAAGGCCTATGGGGCTTATCACAATCATCCTGGACTGGATACTGTAACATGATCTGGGACACGTCCAACTTCTCAGCATTGCCCATAATGTTAGCCAGCTGGGATATAAACTTTTGTTTAGATGTACAAAACTCATACAAAGTCATTTTCATATCAATGTTTATGTATACTGGAGGAAAAGATGAAGGGGTACCTTTGTGAGAATGGTGAGGATGTGTTGTTTTATCTGGTTTTACTGTACTGTTATTTTCTACCTTTTTTGTAGGCAATGTATTTCTGGATACAGAACTTGTCAAGTGAACGAACGGGATTTCATTTAGCACTGAACTGGTCCAGCTCTGTTCTGTAACATGAAGGCTGGTTGGATAAAGAACTTGTTCACTTTTATATGGATAAATAGATTTTAAAAGATGAACAGAATCAACACTAGGAGGAACAGATGACAAATCTTGATTGTTAAATCTAGAAGTCTGGGGATTTAAGTCCAAAGCAGTACTTACAGGTAGCAAATATTCTGACGCAAACTTACAATTAAAACATATAGTAGATCCTGATATTGAAGTGGTGACTTCATTAATTATAGATTTTTCAATGGCATAACTTGACTCCAGTTGAACTGCAGTAGGAGACATTCTGACTGATGACACGATAAAATTACTTTGTTGTGTATTCTTATGATTTAATGTTGTACTTTCTTCTGATACAGAGGAAAAAAGACTCGATGTTAAGTCTTGAATCACAACTTGTGAACTGATGGTCGTTATTTCCCAATGGTCTTGTGAACTGATTGGCGTTATTTCCCAATGGTCTGTTAAATGTGTTCGCAGGGAATGATCTGGTGTTGGTATGGTTTTACTGGGTTTAATAGAGACAGATAACTCTGTCTTGTTTATTAGAATTCTAGAATGTTCCAGACCAGAATCAGTTGTAGTATAAGGTGATAACTGTTGAGTTCCTCCTGATTCTGTGTAATTATAGTCCAGGCCAGACAGAGGTAATAAACTGCTGGATTCAGTGGTCACTAATCTCTGATCAACATAGCTAGGCACTTCCTCAGTAACCAATCCTGGTATGTGATGGGGAGACACCTTCTCTGTTCCTACAGGTCCTGTTGTGATTGATTCAGTTATATATCCCTCATTTGTAACCCTTTCATTCTCTGGTGTGTGACTAGCCTGTTGTGTTCCTATAGATCCTGATGTGGTAGATTCAGTTGACTCTTGAACGTTTGTTACCCTTTCATTCTGAGGTGTGTGACTAGCCGGTTGTGTTCCTATAGGTCCTGACGTGGTAGATTCAGTTGACACTTGAACATTTGGAACTTTTTCATTCTGAGGTGTGTGACTAGCTGGTTTTGTTACAGTTTTAACTGTAGGGATATTTACAGCAGGTCCATCATGTGGAAGTTTAACTTCTCCTTCAGTAATCTCAGGTTCGGCTGATTCTGTTGTCATTTCCACTGCTTTTTTATTACCTATTTCTGGATCTATAATTATAACTCCTTCCTCTGTTACCTCAACACTTGTCTTTATAGTGGTAACACCTTCACTTATTTCTGATCTGTTTATTTTTGTTGTGGTTTCATGATCCACATTGTGTCCACCTTCCCTTGGTGTTTCAGTGGTAACTTTAGATGGAACTTCTTTCCCCCCAGGTTTAAAATGTTCTTTATCCTGACTATTAGGAAGGTGTCTAACTTCTGCAGCCGTGTCATTTATATTTTTGTGTACTCCTCCATTGTTGTTTCCTGGTATTGATTCTGTCGGGAGTGACAGCATGGTAGTCGTTAATACTCCTTCACCTTGCTCACCTTCACCCGTCTGACTTTTATCTAACTGATTTTCATATTCGGGTAACATGTGCTCCTCTCTGCCATTCATTTCAGGTAAATTACGTAGTGATTCTGTAATTTCGACATGGAATGTTGTTTCTGTTATACCTAAGTTATGTCCATCAGTCTCTGGTGCTTTCATTCCTGTTTCATGTTCATCTATCCCCCTTCTTTCAGTTACATTTTCAGGTCTGTTTAATCCTTCAAGTGTTTCCTCACCAACATCAATTCCTGATGAAGAATGATGAATAGGAACAACATGGTGACTGCCAGGATCCAGATTTCTATCGTTATCATTCTGTAAATGAATTACAGATCGGTTGTTACCTCCATGGACATTCAAGATTTCCATTCTATTAACACCAAGGGAATCCTTGCTGTTTTCATTCAGATGTATATCATTAGTGTTGTTAAGATGATATTCTTCAGATTCATTGATAAATCTAACATCACCATTATGACTCCTTTTATCAACTATAAAATTCCTATCAGGTTTGTTTCTGTCATCAGTGCCCTTGCTGTGTGACTGTTGATCAGGGTGTCCACCATTTGACTGTGTATCAGCATGTCTGTCCAAGTCTGTACCACCATTTACAGCACTGCCTTGACTAGAACTTGGGCGTTTTACATCCTGGTTATGATTGTGTGTTGTCAGTGTTACAGGAACAGATGAACCATTCTGAAATGTTCCTAGGCCTACAAAGAAAAACACATTAATATTATGGTATCATCCTGTAACATTCTCTGGTATTAGTAGCTTGAGCGTGTTGAGAAAAATGTACTTTTTAATGCAGAGTTCAATTAAATTTACCAAGTACGGGTAAATGCTGTAAATAACATTGATTCTTGTAGGCAGTGTGGACTGGCAAAAAAATAGAAAAACAGAAAAGTAATAAAAGTACATGTAGATTACAGACATGGTATTTCAAACTCAAACAGGTTCATCATTAAAATAAATGACAGTGTGTATTCAAGACAAGTCAATTTAGGATTCTTTGTATCTAAATTTTCTAACATCAAAAATGGCACTTGAGATAATGAAATTATTTTCAAAGACACTTTGAGTAAACTGAGTAAATAAAGCTAAGAAACATTGCATGATACAACATTATAATAATAATAATAATAATAATAATAATAATAATAATAATACTTTATTTATAGAGGGTAACACAGTTAGTTATATAACTAATCTTCCCTGAGGCCCTCATTGAAGTTATATGTAGGTAGATTATATAAAACATGGTATACATTCATCAAACAGTACAAATCTTGCTACATTATTAAATTCAGTTCCGCTGTTTTTTGTTTTGTTTTGTTTTTATTATTTTATTTATTTATTTTTTTTTTTGGGGGGGGGGGGGGGGGCTAAGAGTCCCAGGAGACCCTTCTTATTAAATCAACTTTAACTTACTTTAACAGTACCCTTAATTGCTAGTATACATTGTAACACTTCTTAAATTAGTACTAATATTTTAGTATATTCTTTGACATTAATTGATGAGTATGTGAGCAGGGGTGTGCCTATTCCTTTAATTGACAAGATTGCCTGTTTTTACCGGGTACTCCAGCTTCCTATGGATACCATGAAAGAGCTGATAAATTGCAGAAAATGCTGTTAAACCCCATTCAAACAAATAAAACAATAATTGATTAGTACTAATTTTTTTGTATATTCTTTGATAGTACTTTACTTCGGCAAATGTCAGCGATATATTGGTTATTTTTGGATAGTAAAGACTATACATTCACATAAGCACCACAAACAGATAAGAATGATTTAATTAATGGTCTTTGAAAAATATAAAGCAATTTGTTTGTTTGTTTGTTTGAATGGTGTTTTAACGCCACTTTCAGCAATTTTTCAGCTATTTCATGGCGTCCAGTTTTTATTGGGGGAGGAAGCCAGAGTACCCGGAGAGAACCCCCGACCTGCGTTAGGAAAACTGGCAATCCTTGTCAATTAAGATTGGAGTCGAGTACACCCTGCCTGCAGTGAGAATCGAACCCGCAATCTCAGTGTTGACAGACCACATGATCAATAGTAGACGAACTACCTTGACCACTCGGCCACCGAGGCCCCTATAAAGCAATTAAACAAGTATGGACACAGAAAAATGTCTCCAGGACCCAGTTTCATAAAACTTCTCAAATGGAGATTTTCCTCAAATCCTTGAGTTTTTCCTCAAATATGCATTTTTAAGCAATTTGATTGGTCAATTTTTTAATTAAGGATATGTTGAGGAAATCCTCAAATTTGAGATGTTTTATGAAGCCTGGCCCAGTCTTCCACATCAGTAGTAAAAAAAAAAATTCATGTACATGCTACGGTTAGTTATATCCATTATATTGAAAAAAAAAATTTTTGCAAGAATACTGACTTTTGATTGGCTGGAAAATATTTTCTATCAGAGGATGGAAAACAAATTAGATCGTCATGGAGTCACGTGCCATTTGACATCATATTACTCCACGGGAAATTAACAGTTTTTGTGTTGATCTCTTTTTTAAAAAATGCCCAGTTACAAAAATAAAATTGTTGAGTTTATTCTATTGAATTTATTTATAAGTATTAACTACAAATAAATATTTTCTCCATCAAGGGATAACAAAATTTCCGTTGTGCACATTTATTATAATCCGCTATCTGGATTATACAATGTGCAAAACGGAAATTTTGTTATCTCTCGATGGAGAAAATATTTTTTGTAGTCAATCCTTAAATACATTACAAGGTTCAATGCAGTCACTGTAAAGGTCAAGTGACACCAACTACAGATGATTATTATTACCATAGTAACAGAAGAATTAACCTAATCTAACAAGTGTGGACTGTGAGCAAGCTCACAAAGGGATACCCCTGCTTCGCTTCAAGTCCAATTATCTCCCCTGAATAATATCCGACAGCGACGAACATTCTTCATGCACATCTACATATGATGTACTTCCTTCATATAAATTTTCATCAAAATATGTCAAACGGTTTAGGAGGAGTTGCGCTTACGAGGTCTCACACTAAATATTATATTTAAAAAGTCTTATCCAATTATCTCTCCTGAATAATACCCGACAGCGAAGAAAATTCTTCATGCACATCTACATATGATGTACTTCCTTCATGTTAAGTTTCATCAAAATCTGTCAAGTGGTTTAGGAGGAGAAGTGCTTATAAGGGATGTGGACAGACGGACAGATGGACAGACAGACAGACAGACAGATGGGCAAGACAGACAGGGTGATTCCTATATACCCCCAAACAAGTTTGCGGGGGGTATAAAAATTTTATCATGACCATGGATCATGAAATTGAGATCAAGGTCAGGTTACAGTATTGTCATCCTTACATCCACGGTTTGAGGAATTGATCTAATTTTGTAACTATTTTAGCCACTCGTCCTTGAAATTAGGTCAAGGTCATGTGACAGGTTGACTGATAAGTACTCACTAAAAGCTATCACTGGACCAAAATTGATTGAATAAAAAGCACAATGGTAATTGTGGTAATGCTGCCAGAATCCTATATATATGGTGTGCCTTCAGCGACTGATTCATCGCAGGTAAAACTAAAACTATAACCTGTAAGTCAATGTTTTGCAAAGAATACGTCATTAACTAAGTGGATGCAGTTTTATTCCTCAAAACGACTTAAATTCAAACACTGAAGATTTAATTTTACAGAAATCTTATACAAAAATAAAATCTTTCACTTGCTCCCCTTATGCTGCAACAATAGAAATAAGGGGGAGCAAGTAAAATACTTTAATTTGAATAATACTAATTTTACATGTAACTCCAGGTATGTATGGACAGGTTTAAGCACATTTGTGAGTCAACTATTTCTTTAATGGGATGTGCTCATTCTATCATACAAGTACTTACAAAATAAAACAACTAGGAAATTGGCTATTAACATCACTTCAACAAAGTTATGTGGTTACATTTAAAACTCATCTGTTAAGAAGCCATACACACTCCTTGGACGTCTTCTATTATGTAAATACTATGACTCAATCTAGAAAAGAAATCAAAATAACCTATTGATAAAAAAACTTATTTATTTATTTACCAGAAAGCTAAAATAAAGGTTTATTCACGATTCTCCAAATTTAAAAAATGTTATTCACGTTTCACCAACATTAAATGAACAATGGGAGGGCTTGTTGTTTTTACAACAATAAAATATGTTGTTTTAAGCAGTTTACAGTAATACCTGGGACATCCATCTGAAATTTATGGCAAAGTTATAATTTAAAAAAAAAAGAAATAAATATTTTGTATTCTGTCCTCATATCATTAAATATTATAATTAAATAATAATTTAATTAACAAAGAGATGCCTAGACTTCATTACACCCGACAAGACATTCAACTAGACAGAAAATGGACACAGACATTTTTACTAGCTGACGACAGAAATGCTTAGAAAATACTTATGTTTTCAACTACCCCTAACATGACCAACTCAGCAGTAGCTGACATCATTAATGGAGGCGGGACCTTTTACACAGCACCAACCCAGTTCAAATTTACACCCTGCAGGCTACTGACATAATGTACCCTCTTGTTTTCGCCTTACTGCCAGGAAAAGTGAGCATATATATGATCAACTGTTTCATCATAAGGACATACCTTTTACTTAGTAATGTAATTCAAATAATATACATGTATACAATATTCTATATTCTGTACTTATTGCTTACAATAGATTTATTTATACATGTTTTACTGTAGTCTTAATTACAGGTAAAATTAATTAAGTTTGCCTACTACCTATTCACATACTTTTTACCTGAAATATCAAATGTTGGAGAAACATGAACACACCAAAATAAATACCATATTTTCAAAGACTTTCTGTGACAATAACTGATTGTCTTCACTATTATAAGTATACAGATAAGTATAAGTATATAGATGAAACAATTAGACCCCATATTGGCTAAAAAATTTGCAGTTTTATTAAATCTAGATGATACTATTTACAGATAGTATTGAGGGAATATAATTTTGATTAAAATGACTTCTGTCTGTTTTAAGTAGGAGCACACAAATCTTGTATAATCCATAAATGTTAAATTAAAAAATTGAAGAGTGTGTCCATGGGACACGGATGCCCCCGCTAAATGAAGTCCCAAACAGGAAGTAGTTTTCCGACAGATCTGAAAGTCGCTTAGGACGTACAACTTGTGATACTGAACCACCCTCCCAAATTTCAAATTGTGCTGATGTACGGTTTCTGAGAAAAGCTTGACGGAAATTTTCATACTCATGTTAACACATTTTCATATCGGCCCAGTCGAAAACAGGAAGTAGTTGTCCGACAGGTCTGAAAGTCGCTTAGGACGTACAACTTGTGATACTGAACCACCCTGCCAAATTTCAAATTGTGCTGATGTACGGTTTCTGAGAAAAGCTTGACGGAAATTTTCATACTCATGTTAACACATTTTCATATCGGCCCAGTCGCAAACAGGAAGTAGTTGTCCGACAGGTCTGAAAGTCGCTTAGGACGTACAACTTGTGATACTGAACCACCCTGCCAAATTTCAAATTGTGCTGATGTACGGTTTCTGAGAAAAGCTTGACGGAAATTTTCATACTCATGTTAACACATTTTCATATCGGCCCAGTCGCAAACAGGAAGTAGTTGTCCGACAGGTCTGAAAGTCGCTTAGGACGTACAACTTGAGATACTGAACCACCCTGCCAAATTTCAAATTGTGCTGATGTACGGTTTCTGAGAAAAGCTTGACGGAAATTTTCATACTCATGTTAACACATTTTCATATCGGCCCAGTCGCAAACAGGAAGTAGTTGTCCGACAGGTCTGAAAGTCGCTTAGGACGTACAACTTGTGATACTGAACCACCCTGCCAAATTTCAAATTGTTCTGATGTACGGTTTCTGAGAAAAGCTTGACGGAAATTTTCATACTCATGTTAACACATTTTCATATCGGCCCAGTCGCAAACAGGAAGTAGTTGTGCGACAGGTCTGAAAGTCGCTTAGGACGTACAACTTGTGATACTGAACCACACTGCCAAATTTCAAATTGTTCTAATGTACGGTTTCTGAGAAAAGCTTGACGGAAATTTGTACATACAGACGGACGTATTTACGTACAAATGAAGTCCCAAACAGGAAGTAGTTGTCCGACAGGTCTGAAATTCGCTTAGGACGTACAACTTGTGATACTGAACCACTCTGCCAAATTTAAAATTGTTCTCATGTACGGTTTCTGAGAAAAACTTGACGGAAATTTGTTCGGACGTACGTACGTACGGACGGACGGACGGACGGACGGACGGACATGAGTAAAACTTAATGCCCCCCGACATGTCGTCGCGGGGGCATAAAAATTTGATTGGGAAGCTGTATAAAGACAGCGGTTTCAATAGCAATTTGTAATTAATCATTTTTAATATGTTATTTATTGTACATTCTAAAATAAAGTGTTCTTCATCCTCTACCTTATTATAGTTTAACATAATCTTTCTATTCCAGAGAAGGTGTTTAGTTAACAACTATTAATCACTCACTTGTCATTGACATTGTAAGTTTGAGCCTTACTGCCGGCTAGACTCTTACCTTAAAGATTGCCTTTTGACCCTCTGTTTTCACTAGGTACTCTGGCATTCCCCCTCTCCCTCCCTTGTGAAAATTTAATGTCAAGAAAAGCTGAACTATTGCTAAAAGTGGTGTTAAACTCCATTTAAACAAGCAAATCAATAATATCAATAAAAAAAAATGGACATATCTTATTTTTTTATATGAAGATATTAATCATTCTGTATAGTTTTTGTAAAAACACCCTTTTTTACTGAGATTATAACATGAAATTTACAATTCAGTGTCTGGAATTAATTTTAATTTTTTGCATAAAGTAGTTAATTATTCTCATTAGAACTTTAAATTATAAAACAAATATTTGTATCTATTTTTAACAACAATTATAACAAACGTTTTTTGAACATATCAAAAAAGATAAATTTCATGCACCAAAGCCTGTCATAAAAATGTTAGTCCAAAAGATCCTTGGAACTCAACAAAACAATAAAATAATTACTAGCTAAAAAAACATCAAAACAATGACAAAACTAGAATATTTAGAAGAAGTTTAAAGCTTACCCATTTTCAATAATAACACAGTTTATATCAATCATGTGACTTGGGACAAATTTAATGTTTACATGATAGCGTATCATCATAATAACCCGTTAATGAGTCAAGATAAAAATTCACATCTTATTCTATCACAAATAAGCAATGCCTATTTGTGTAAACTGATCAAAACAAGATAGAATCACACAGGTTCAATGGCAGCTACTTTTTTCATCAAATATATCCGTTTTGTTTCGATTGGTTAACAGGTTTTAGAAAAGAAGCCTTTTAAACTCTTTTCCCATAGGTCTAATGTTAAACTAAGTTCTGTGGTGGTGGCCATTTTGAATTTCCAATTGGCATAAAAAACACAAACTTTATAGAGGACCATCCAAACAATATTGCTAGTAAGTTATTTTTTTTCTATTGGTTAACCTGTTTCAGAGAAGAAGCAATTTAAAACCTTTTCCCATAGGGTCCTATGTTAAACTAAGTCCTGAGGTGTCTCCCATTTTGATTTTCAGATTGGCATAAAAACATAAACGTTATAGATCTATCCAAGCATCATTGGTAGTAAGTTTTGTTTCGATTGGTTAACCGGTTTCAGAAAAGAAGCATTTTTTAACTTTTTTCCCATAGGGTCCTATGTTAAAATAAGTCCTGCAGTGGCAGCCATTTTGATTTTTGGATTGGCATTCAAAACATAAACTTTGAAGAAGATCATCCAAACAATATTGCTAGTAAGTTTTGTTTCCAAAACTTTTTCCTATAGGGTCCTATGTTAAACTACGGCCTGCAGTGGCGGCCATTTTGAACTTCTGATTGGCGTAGAAAACATAAACTTTATAGAGGACCAGCCAAACAATATTGCTAATAAGTTTTGTTTTTATTGGTTATTTGGTTTCAAAGAAGATGCCTTTATAAACTTTTTTCCATAGGGTCCTATGTTAAACTAAGTCCTTTGGTAGTGGCCATATTAGTTTTCCACTCCAAATAAAAAACTTTGTAAAGGTCCATCCAATGAACATTAAGGCCAAGCTTGATTTCAATTGGCCAAGTGGTTTGAGAGAAGAAGATTAAAATGTAAAAAGTTTACAGACGCTGCCGCCGCCGCCGATGACAACGACGACAACAGACGCAAAGTGATGACAATAGCTCACATGACCCTTTGGGTCTGGTGAGCTAATAAGAAAAAATAACAACAACAATGGTGGATGCCATGAGATGTTAATAAAACACACTATCCTTTTTGGGAGACAATTAA
Source organism: Limnoperna fortunei (assembly GCA_944474755.1). Taxonomy (NCBI): domain Eukaryota; kingdom Metazoa; phylum Mollusca; class Bivalvia; order Mytilida; family Modiolidae; genus Limnoperna; species Limnoperna fortunei. The sequence goes on from OX104116.1 coordinate 91,261,535, forward strand.
GCTAACTAGAAAAACATAGGACTCCGCTAACAGTAAATTTACTGTAAGATAAATATGTACACATCAAATATTTTGTGTTTCAATTATCATGTTAACATAACAATAAAGCTACCTGTTAAGCCCAAATATTTCAAAAGCCAAAAGAAATATGACAAAATGTGAATTGCACATAGAATAAATCCTATAAAGTCTTATTCAATGATGACTGCATTATAAAAATAGCATCAAATAAAGTAAATTATTAATAGTTGTTTAAACACAAAAATGTATAATTGAATGTTTTTCTCTGGCTAAATGTTTATATGAATCTATATGGTAAGGACCAAGCAGTGCAATACACATACAAAAATGTTCTAATAAAAAAAGCTTTTCTGAATTATCCTCCGGAAGCCAAATGTTGATAGACAAAAGGACAGCCTGACGGACAGACTGACATGGGGATCACTGTTAAGAGACAAAAGGACAGCCTGACGGACAGACTGGCATGGGGATCTCTGTTAACAGACAAAAGGACAGCCTGACAGACAGACTGACATGGGGATCACTGTTAAGAGACAAAAGGACAGCCTGACGGACAGACTGACATGGGGATCTCTGTTAACAGACAAAAGGACAGCCTGACAGACAGACTGACATGGGGATCACTGTTAAGAGACAAAAGGACAGCCTGACGGACAGACTGACATGGGGATCACTGTTAAGAGACAAAAGGACAGCCTGATGGACAGACTGACATGGGGATCACTGTTAAGAGACAAAAGGACAGCCTGACGGACAGACTGACATGGGGATCACTGTTAAGAGACAAAAGGACAGCCTGACGGACAGACTGACATGGGGATCACTGTTAAGAGACAAAAGGACAGCCTGACAGACAGACTGACATGGGGATCACTGTTAAGAGACAAAAGGACAGCCTGACGGACAGACTGACATGGGGATCACTGTTAAGAGACAAAAGGACAGCCTGATGGACAGACTGACATGGGGATCACTGTTAAGAGACAAAAGGACAGCCTGATGGACAGACTGACATGGGGATCACTGTTAAGAGACAAAAGGACAGCCTGACGGACAGACTGACATGGGGATCTCTGTTAACAGACAAAAGGACAGCCTGACGGACAGACTGACATGGGGATCACTGTTAAGAGACAAAAGGACAGCCTGACGGACAGACTGACATGGGGATCACTGTTAAGAGACAAAAGGACAGCCTGACGGACAGACTGACATGGGGATCACTGTTAAGAGACAAAAGGACAGCCTGACGGACAGACTGACATGGGGATCACTGTTAAGAGACAAAAGGACAGCCTGACGGACAGACTGACATGGGGATCACTGTTAAGAGACAAAAGGACAGCCTGACGGACAGACTGACATGGGGATCACTGTTAAGAGACAAAAGGACAGCCTGACGGACAGACTGACATGGGGATCACTGTTAAGAGACAAAAGGACAGCCTGACGGACAGACTGACATGGGGATCACTGTTAAGAGACAAAAGGACAGCCTGACGGACAGACTGACATGGGGATCACTGTTAAGAGACAAAAGGACAGCCTGACGGACAGACTGACATGGGGATCACTGTTAAGAGACAAAAGGACAGCCTGACGGACAGACTGACATGGGGATCTCTGTTAACAGACAAAAGGACAGCCTGACGGACAGACTGACATGGGGATCACTGTTAAGAGACAAAAGGACAGCCTGATGGACAGACTGACATGGGGATCACTGTTAAGAGACAAAAGGACAGCCTGACGGACAGACTTACATGGGGATCTCTGTTAACAGACAAAAGGACAGCCTGACGGACAGACTGACATGGGGATCACTGTTAAGAGACAAAAGGACAGCCTGACGGACAGACTGACATGGGGATCACTGTTAAGAGACAAAAGGACAGCCTGACGGACAGACTGACATGGGGATCTCTGTTAACAGACAAAAGGACAGCCTGACGGACAGACTGACATGGGGATCACTGTTAAGAGACAAAAGGACAGCCTGACGGACAGACTGACATGGGGATCTCTGTTAAGAGACAAAAGGACAGCCTGACGGACAGACTGACATGGGGATCACTGTTAAGAGACAAAAGGACAGCCTGACGGACAGACTGACATGGGGATCTCTGTTAACAGACAAAAGGACAGCCTGACGGACAGACTGACATGGGGATCACTGTTAAGAGACAAAAGGACAGCCTGACGGACAGACTGACATGGGGATCACTGTTAAGAGACAAAAGGACAGCCTGACGGACAGACTGACATGGGGATCTCTGTTAACAGACAAAAGGACAGCCTGACGGACAGACTGACATGGGGATCACTGTTAAGAGACAAAAGGACAGCCTGACGGACAGACTGACATGGGGATCACTGTTAAGAGACAAAAGGACAGCCTGACGGACAGACTGACATGGGGATCACTGTTAAGAGACAAAAGGACAGCCTGATGGACAGACTGACATGGGGATCACTGTATACTTCCATACTCTTGTTGAGAGGGAGTAAAAATACATCTTCAGTGGATGGAGGCAACATAATATAATACAGAAAACTAAAGATCTTTATAGTATGAAGAACATGTTTAGTCGGTCCACATATAAAAAATGTTGTTCTTAGCCCTAGTAAATAATGTCATAAATAACAACATTGTATCAACCTGTACATGGTCCTTCATGTTACGTAATCTTTATATGATGTTCAATGTTAATACATCATTATTTTTTATTACAGTGACAACAGTTATCTCTTCCTTAATTTAGGCGATAATTGCAAACATCTATAATCACCATCATGATAAAACAAATTATACTCAATTATGATAAATGTTCATCATACACATAGTTGCTGTATACATTGTGTTTCTTTCTAATGATGTAGATATAAAATATTAATAAATGGTCTTCCTTTTATCATCAAGTAAAATGTTGATATAATTTAATAGCATACTCATAACATAGTCAATCAAATCATTTGAGATCTAGAATACAGGTCATCAATTTCAGCAGAGCAGAGGCAAGCTTACAAATGTTTGCTACAAACATACAATGTTGTTAACTAAAACAAGCAGTAAACAAGTGTAGAGACCATATAAACAGTAAACAAGTGTAGAGACCATATAAACAGTAAACAAGTGTAGACCATATAAAAAGTAAACAAATGTAGAGACCATATAAAAAGTAAACAAATGTAGAGACCATATAAACAGTTAACAAGTGTAGAGACCATATAAACAGTAAACAAGTGTAGAGACCATATAAAAAGTAAACAAATGTAGAGACCATATAAAAAGTAAACAAATGTAGAGACCATATAAACAGTAAACAAGTGTAGGAACCATATAAACAGTAAACAAGTGTAGAGACCATATAAAAAGTAAACAAGTGTAAAGACCATTCTATTAAATAAACACAGTAAACAAGTGTAGAGACCATATTAACAGTAAACAAGTGTAGAGACCATATAAAAAGTAAACAAATGTAGAGACCATATAAAAAGTAAACAAATGTAGAGACCATATAAACAGTAAACAAGTGTAGAGACCATATAAAAAGTAAACAAGTGTAGAGACCATATAAAAAGTAAACAAGTGTAGAGACCATATAAACAGTAAACAAGTGTAGAGACCATATAAACAGTAAACAAATGTAGAGACCATATAAACAGTAAACAAATGTAGAGACCATATAAACAGTAAACAAGAGTAGAGACCATATAAACAGTAAACAAGTGTAGAGACCATATAAAAAGTAAACAAATTTAGAGACCATATAAACAGTAAACAAGTATAGAGACCATATAAACAGTAAACAAGTGTAGAGACCATATAAACAGTAAACAAGTGTAGAGACCATATAAACAGTAAACAAGTGTAGAGACCATATAAACAGTAAACAAGTGTAGAGACCATATAAACAGTAAACAAGTGTAGAGACCATATAAAAAGTAAACAAGTGTAGAGACCATATAAACAGTAAACAAGTGTAGAGACCATATAAACAGTAAACAAGTGTAGAGACCATATAAACAGTAAACAAGTGTAGAGACTATATAAACAGTAAACAAGTGTAGAGACCATATAAACAGTAAACAAGTGTAGAGACCATATAAACAGTAAACAAGTGTAGAGACCATATAAACAGTAAACAAGTGTAGAGACCATATAAAAAGTAAACAAGTGTAGAGACTATATAAAAAGTAAACAAGTGTAGAGACAATATAAAAAGTAAACAAGTGTAGAGACCATATAAACAGTAAACAAGTGTAGAGACTATATAAACAGTAAACAAGTGTAGAGACCATATAAACAGTAAACAAGTGTAGAGACCATATAAACAGTAAACAAGTGTAGAGACCATATAAACAGTAAACAAGTGTAGAGACCATATAAAAAGTAAACAAATGTAGAGACCATATAAACAGTAAACAAGTGTAGAGACCATATAAACAGTAAACAAGTGTAGAGACCATATAAAAAGTAAACAAGTGTAGAGACCATATAAACAGTAAACAAGTGTAGAGACCATATAAACAGTAAACAAGTGAAGAGACCATATAAAATGTAAACAAGTGTAGAGACAATACCATTAAACAAAATCAACTGTGCCAGGAGCAAATGATATGCCCATCTGAAGACAAAGACAAGACCTATACACTTTCTATCTGCATTGATGATATACTGTAAATTCAGAAATTTTTGCGATGTTTTTATTATTGTGAATAATGCGATCGCTCTGTGATCGCAATAATTAAACCTCACAATTTTTATGTTTAGGCATCTGGTGCTTTTATTTTGTCGGCGGCATCGTTGTTAACAACTTTGTCAGGGTCCGATATCTCGCGACAATGTCGTCCGTGGAGCGTTTTTGTAACAACCTTCCACATTGACATTTTAAAAACTTGAATGATTATAACAGAAATATCTACCATATTTATATCTTTATTTACCCCTGTCAATAGGCAATAATTTATTTGATGTTTAATTAAAAGAAATTAATAGCATTAAGTAACACGCCAATCTTTTAAATAATTTTCTGCTTTCTCAACCTAGCATGCACACATAAAACATCTGTAAAGCCCTACCATTTCCATTTAATTCGAATGCGATAATTAATCTTACACAACCTAATTTATTTCTCTTTGATGGAAATAAAAACCGTTTTAGTAACCATGCTGAGCCTCAATATACACAATCAAAAATTAATAAAGACTCATGACAAGTGTTTTTAATCTCTAACACGGGCAAATGAAAATGAAATGTGTATTCCGTTTGGTGTAGAGAGATTATTTACAGACGACAAACATTTAACAAAAAATGACAACTGCTGAGTAATAATTCGTTGTCATTACATTTTTTGCTACTTCGGCCGATCGCAAAATTAAGAACTCGCATTTTTTTAAGGGGTCCCCAAATCGCAATAATAAATGAACGCAATAATTTCTGAATTTTCAGTATCTTTGTCAAAATGGCTATTTCCAATGCTGTTTCAGGTTTTAAAATGATTGCAAAATCTACTCTTCTAATATGTTCACCAGAAATGGAGTAATGTGTTATACATCTACAAAATCTAACATCACACACATCTAACAATATCAACAATGCCAAACGATTCCACAAAATTCAATGAAAGCATTTTCGAGTTAGGTGCTGCAAAAACTAGAAAATTCCCCCTTTTAATTAACAAATTCCCAAAATCCCATAGTGAAAAATCAGAAACTCACCAAAAGCAATAAACATCTGTGTGCAATTCGAAGAAAATCTGTGAAGGCATTTTACAGTGCGCCATCTGAACAATGGACAGGCCGACAGACAATTGTGTACAATGATTATACATCCATCCTGGGGCTAGTATAGTTCCTGGTTCATCATAGACAGGCATTTAAAAAACTATTGTTTTTAAGATAATTTTCAATATAAATGTATACAGTTACCTGAGAGTAGATGTCCTCTGGTACTCCTCTTGTAAAATGAGTATTGTGGAAAATCCACTTGAATATGTAACTGTAATTGCCACTTCATACTGTATCAGGAAACTATGTAATAAATTAAATACTTCTGAACCATAATATTTATGTCCCAATTAGGGAAAACAATTGACATTTTATAAACTAGGAATCCTCACTAAAACAATTGTTAACTATTTTGAATTCTGTATATTTTCTGAAAATTTTGGGACAGTATGCTCAGTATAGGAATAAATCGCCTTGAAAGATTCCTAAATTAAAATATAATTATATTTGAAATCATTTGAAATCATTGACGGTCATATACTAGTATATACAAGATGAAAAATCAAATAGAACTGAGACCTGTTGCATATTATATATCAATAAAACTTCTTACCTGAAAACTTGTTCTGTTTGATGTATTACCTGTAGATCTTTGGAAGGAAGTTGTAAGGTAAAAACATTGACACCTGCATGATATACCCTGGAACAGACATCTGCACATCTGAAACCCAACATCTATATCAAATATTATTTCATACTTATCATGAATGCCAATGTTTGACAGAAAAATAGTTAAGTGGAAGACTTTAACAAACTTAAAGTAATTATTTCAAAAGATTTATACATTAATTTAAAATCATATATTTATTTTGGGAAATAAATTGGTCAACAACATTCAGATGACCAGTCTACAAGACAATGGTTTTCTAAATCATACTTAACAGCTAGATGACCAGTCTACAGGACAGTGGTTTAAGATATTTCACTTAACAGGGTGAAATGGAGGGCCAGTTATTGTTCTGAACTTAAATTTCTATTTCCTATCAATCTTTCAAACAGCTGTTAAATTATTGAAAATAAGACATATTTTAGTAGGGGCTGTATAAGCACAAAACATGGGTTTCACCTTTAAATTAAAAAAAATTATTTATCTCTGTATTTGAAGATAGTGTTGTTTACTTCCATGTATTAATTACATAAACAATCTGCTGATATGAGTACTTGTAAATAATACCCATATATAGGTTAATCAGGTTCAAAGTCCCATGAAATCATATTGTGATTCAGTGATAATACTAATAGTGGTCTTAAGCAGGATTAAATTAAAACGTCTTTATCACAAGACAATCAAAACTTACATTTATATCATTTCCTTAAAAGATTTTTCTCTCATAAACAAAGCCATGTTACAAAACAGTGTATAATCGTCAAAACACCAGAAATCTGAAAAATTCAATTAAACTTTTGTCCAAATACCAAACACATATAAAGTTTATTTGCTCCTCTTTACATTCAGGAGAATACCAACTCTACTGAATACAGTCTTGATCCAAGGCTACTGACATACAACTATGAGCACCACAGCCCTCTGATAGTCCTACAATTGCTGATCTATATTATGTTCATATCACTTTACTGTCTTTACCACTGAGATACTGACCTCTACCTCACACTACAAGATACTGACCTCTACCTCACACTATAATATACTGACATCTACCTCACACTACAAGATACTGACATCTACCTCACACTACAAGATACTGACCTCTACCTCACACTAAAAGATACTGACCTCTACCTCACACTACAAGATACTGACCTCTACCTCACACTACAAGATACTGACATCTACCTCACACTACAAGATACTGACCTCTACCTCACACTACAAGATACTGACCTCTACCTCACACTACACGATACTGACCTCTACCTCACACTACAAGATACTGACCTCTACCTCACACTACACAATACTGACCTCTACCTCACACTACAAGATACTGACCTCTACCTCACACTAAAAGATACTGACCTCTACCTCACACTACAAGATACTGACCTCTACCTCACACTACAAGATACTGACATCTACCTCACACTATAATATACTGACATCTACCTCACACTACAAGATACTGACATCCACCTCACACTACAAGATACTGACCTCCACCTCACACTACAAGATACTGACATCTACCTCACACTACAAGATACTGACCTCCACCTCACACTACAAGATACTGACCTCCACCTCACACTACAAGATACTGACATCTACCTCACACTACAAGATACTGACCTCTACCTCACATAACAAGATACTGACCTCTACCTCACACTACAAGATACTGACCTCCACCTCACACTACAAGATACTGACATCTACCTCACACTACAAGATACTGACATCTACCTCACACTACAAGATACTGACATCTACCTCACACTACAAGATACTGACATCTACCTCACACTACAAGATACTGACATCTACCTCACACTACAAGATACTGACCTCTACCTCACACTACAAGATACTGACATCTACCTCACACTACAAGATACTGACATCTACCTCACACTACAAGATACTGACCCCTACCTCACACTACACGATACTGACATCTACCTCACACTACAAGATACTGACCTCCACCTCACACTACAAGATACTGACATCTACCTCACACTACAAGATACTGACCTCTACCTCACACTACAAGATACTGACCTCTACCTCACACTACAAGATACTGACATCTACCTCACACTACAAGATACTGACCCCTACCTCACACTACACGATACTGACCTCTACCTCACACTACACGATACTGACCTCTACCTCACACTACAAGATACTGACCTCTACCTCACACTACAAGATACTGACCTCCACCTCACACTACAAGATACTGACCTCTACCTCACACTACATGATACTGACCTCTACCTCACACTACAAGATACTGACCTCTACCTCACACTACAAGATACTGACCTCTACCTCACACTACAAGATACTGACCTCCACCTCACACTACAAGATACTGACCTCTACCTCACACTACAAGATACTGACCTCCACCTCACACTACAAGATACTGACCTCTACCTCACACTACAAGATACTGACCTCTACCTCACACTACACGATACTGACCTCTACCTCACACTACAAGATACTGACCTCCACCTCACACTACAAGATACTGACCTCTACCTCACACTACACGATACTGACCTCTACCTCACACTACAAGATACTGACCTCCACCTCACTACTTTGCTGATAAAAGTTATACATGTCTGATTAGAATCGTAATAATTCATCCAGTACACAAATATATATCGATTTTACAATGGGTTGGTCATTTATGCCAACATGAAAAAATATTCCTCATAAAGGGCCAACCTGTGATAAAATCAGTATATATTCATGACCCTGTGGATCCAGTGGGTCTCCCATAATCATACACTGTTAAAATCTAATGAGAGTAGGTTTGTCTGAATGGGGGTTTAAGTCATAAATTTTTCACTTATATCATGGCATATGAAAAAAGTACTGGTACATGTTCATAAGACATCTGTAGATGGTGTGACACAGCTTACCATTTCACTTGTGACCAGAATAAGCATTTTGTAGCTCGATTATGGTTGAAATGTAGTTAACAACTGATCCAACGAACTTTGACAATCCAGCATTTATTACTGTTTTATATGAACAGACTTCAATTTCAATCAGGTCCATTTACTTTCATTGGCTTCCTCTAATTTACCAGGATTATGTAATGAGAATGAAATACTGCATGTAATTTTACCTCTGAAATTTGATATTTGAATTCTTGTGTGTATTTTGTTTGTATGTCAGTCTACATTATTTGTCTTCATTTTATGGGGAATTATTAATTACCTACTGTAATATGCGCTTAAATAACAGTTAAACTGCCAATATGATATATTTTGCTGAACCAGTCCAATACGGAATTTGCCATGTATTGGCCCGAGAGATTTGGACTAGTTAATTAATAAAGATATCATTACGTGAGGATTTCTGTATTGGCCTAGTTATTGGTCCTTGGCCAGCTGTATTGTTCTTCGGCTACGCCTCATGCCAATACAGCAAGCCTTGGACCAATAACTAGGCCAATACAGAAATCAACACGTAATAATATCATACTGTGAAAGTACTTAAATTCATGGGTATCAATTTTCGTGGTTTGGTGAAATTTTACATGTTCGTGGGTTCTTAAATTCGTGGACTGACGGTTTCAAAAAACGTAAAAAGTGAGGTAGCGATCAAAATAAATGATTACAGCAGAATCATTTTCACTGTTGATAATAAACATCAACATATAAAGAAGACAAAACAGTTTCATTACATGATGTTGTTTACGTGTTTGGTAATGAATGTAAAATTAACAACACGGAAATCAATAGCTAATTATAAACACGGTAATGTATTAATTAATTGATTAATTGCAATAAAAACTACTTTGAGTCTATTTAACTCTCTAATTGTTATCTATAGAAGCATTCCTAGCCGAAGGGCATTTGTCACTTCATGTGTTGAGTAGCAATAAATACAAAGGTGTAATTTAATGTCATTTGTGCCACGATCGGTATTATCACAACATCCACTTAATATAGCGTGTCACTGATATGCACTTATAAAGATAAAGTATAGCTTATCTTTTAAATATTTTATTTGTTATTTTAATTAATGTTCAAAGGAGCAACCAAACTCATAATTCCGATAATAATTTGTTACTTTTTAGCATCGAAAATGTACACCTCATATATCCCCACCTGAACATTAATAATGGATCGAACCACAAAATCATATATTATATTAACAAATAAATGTCCGATCTCGGACATTTTAAGATCGTTGTTCCCAAGTTCCCCTTGGTTAATGAAGTTTTATTCTTCGTTGGATTTTTAATTTCGTGGTCCGAGGCCTCCACGAAAACCAAGAAAATTGATACCCCACGAATAAAAGTATTTCACAGTAGCATAAACACAGAAACTCAGAAATAATCTGAACAATATATGTTTGACTGGTAGTATTTCATCAGCTTTAACATCAAGATTGTTAGAAATATACATGACTTATACACAAACAACAGAACATTTACTTCATTCATGTTAAAGATGCAAAATATTGCTAAATCATTCATGTAATGTTTAATTAATGATAAACCAACATTTATATATCTAATCTGTGTATATTTTGTCTTGTATATCTGTGATAAACATGTTACAGTCAACAAACAAAAACATAGAATTCAGTCTACCGGCAATACTAAGTTCTTGGTAAGAAATAAAGTAAAACCTGTGAGCTAATGCTCACTAGTGATACCCCTGTTCTCACAAAAAGTATTTGGTAAACAGGAAGTAGATGACCGAGGAGCATAAAATCGCAATACACCATATGATACTATAGGGTAAAGCAATATGCTAAATATCAGGCTTCTGTATAATATAGTTGCTTAGAAACTGCAACAGAAGTTTTTGTTACAGACAGACGAACGAACGGACGGACAAGGGTAAAACAGTATACCCTACTTCTTCAGGGGTATAATAATGAACTCCAGTAGGAACAGGTACCATTTGTAAGTTGTTTAATTGAAGGACTTGTTTGTTTTTTTTACAAATAAATATATTAAGGTGTGTTTATCAAATAGGTATTGTTGAGAACATTATCTGAGTTGTTGTTATCAATGAGCACAAAATTCAATCTCTAACAGTTTATTCCAAGTAATATACCTAACAATAAACATTAATAAATATATAACATCTCCAACATAAGAAACAGGTTTAACATATGACATAGTGGATTAATGTTAGAAAACGTCCTGTCAACAATATGTACAGTATCTCAGTAAATTGTGTGGTATTATACAAAAGGAACATGTTTTTATAAATGGTGTTCTACTGAGAATGGATGTTGTATGTAGAAACCATGTTGTTTGTCTGTACATGTCTAAATCTATTGGCATGAGTCATATGATAACAAAGATGACTTACAGTAAATTATCTTTAAATGTTCTATCACTGAAATTCACATTGACAGTTGAAGTGACACAAGATAAAAAAATTTTTTTGTAACTCTCTAAATAAGGATTAACTACAAAAAGTATTTTCTCCAACTAGGGACAACACAATTTTCATTTTGCACATTGTATAACCCATGTAGGGAAAACATATTTTTCGTAGTTAATATTTATAAATAAATTCAGACATGAAAAATTACTTCAACAATTAAATTTTGAAAATTTAATTTAAAAAAAAACAAACTGAGAGTGTTCAGCAGAGTAAGACATGACGTCAAAGGGAGAATGTCTTCATGATGGTGATTTTTTTTCTTTCCTCTAATAGAAAATATTTTCTAGCCAATTAAAAGTGGATATTCTCATACAATTTATTTATATAAAATTAAATCACCATTTAATATGGACAAGTAAATGTTTGGCAGTTCTTACTAGAGGCTCCCAGGAACCTGTAATTGCTCACCTGGACCACAAACTCTCTTTAAATTTTACCAATTTACAGTTTCAGTCTAGTTGTTATTGCATTTAAGTTACTGGGCACAAACTAAACATTTCTTCAAAACTTTTGTTTAAGTACAATAACTTATATTAGGTGCAATTAGACAATTTTTGAAAAATTTAATGATTTGTAGGCCTTATCCTTCAGATTTATTTATTTTTAGTTCACGCTAGTTGTTATAGCATTTTAAGTATATGTTTTGTTTGTTTGATGGTGTTTAATGCCACTTTCAGCAGTTTTTCAGCTATATCATGGCGTCCAGTTTTTATTGGGGAAGGAAGCCGGAGTACCCGGAGAAAACCCAGACCTGCGGTAGGAAAACTGGCAATCATTATAGTTGTTATAGCATTTTAAGTATAAAGCATACATTTCAAATTTCACCAAAAATTGTTATTAAAAGACAATATCTCCTATAAGGAGTCATCAGGCCTTGTCCTTCTGATTACTTTTGCAAAATTTCAGACCAATAAAGTGTATTGTATTTGGTCGAGGTGAGCTAAAAATACAACCCTAATTTAATCACAAATTTTTCTGAATCAGATATTAGTAAATAACTAAAATGAAACATACATGTAGGTGTCTTTTATGGTGTTTTGGTTGTTATACTTAACATAGTACTTAAGATTTAAAAAATCTACTTGTATGTATCAAATAGTTTTAAACTTATATAGTCCAGCTATGGCAGTGCTAGTTTCTGCAAATAAACATCTGACACAGCTGACTAGACATTCTTTTTTAACTAAATGTACCAGTAAATATAAATTTGAATTTAGACAAGCATATAATTGTTTAAATTCTACATCACCTAAAACATTGTTTACTATAGTCTTATTGTTGCACTTAATCTGAAGATGTTAACAAATCACAGATATCAATAACTACTTAAAAAATCTACTTGGCAGATTTAAAATTAATTTTATGTTATTGAACTGCCATTTATAAAGATTATTTTAAAGGAAATGTAATGCCTAATTGGTAATAACAACCTAAAATATCTAACAAAGCAGTTATTGATTAAACCATAATAATAAAGTCAAATACATCAGACACCATGTCCTTTAAACAAACATGTTATCTCCCCCTGGTGACACCTCATGATAAAAGTAAAATACATTAGACACCATGTCCTTTTAACAAACATGTTATCTCCCCCTGGTGACACCTCATGATAAAAGTAAAATACATTAAAATAAAATACATTAGACAAATTGTCTCCACACCAACCAATTATCTCCCACTGGGGGGACACCTCATGATAAAAAAATAAATTAGACACTGTGTCCCCTAAACAAACAAGCTATCTCCCCCTGAGCAGCATCACATCACATCATATAGTACAATACATCAGACAATGTCCTCTCAACAAACTAGTTATCTCCCCTGGTGCCACCAAATGACAAAGTAAAATACATCAGACATTGTCCTCTCAACAAACTAGTTATCTCCCCTGGTGCCACCAAATGACAAAGTAAAATACATCAGACAATGTCCTCTCAACAAACTAGTTATCTCCCCTGGTGCCACCAAATGACAAAGTAAAATACATCAGACATTGTCCTCTCAACAAACTAGTTATCTCCCCTGGTGACACCAAATGACAAAGTAAAATACATCAGACATTGTCCTCTCAACAAACTAGTTATCTCCCCTGGTGCCACCAAATGACAAAGTAAAATACATCAGACATTGTCCTCTCAACAAACTAGTTATCTCCCCTGGTGATACCAAATGACAAAGTAAAATACATCAGACATTGTCCTCTCAACAAACTAGTTATCTCCCCTGGTGACAACAAATGACAAAGTAAAATACATCAGACATTGTGTCCCCTCCTTAACAAGCTAGTTATCTTGAGGGACACCATATAATAAAGTAAAATACAAACAACACTACCCCCTAAATGAACTAGTTATCTCCCCCTGGTCCATGCTGTCTGCCATATGCTTGATTGTGGTGTCTACGATTCTGATTTCTCTGAAGAATTGTTACAGGATTTTGTCTAGGTGGTGACATCACAAAACCTGGATACAAAGATGGATGCGAGTTCATACTCCCGTACAATCTGGCAGGATTAAACATATCAGGACTTCCTTCTGCTTGGTAATATGGGAACTGATTGTGTGGTAGTTGTTGATGGTAAGGGTTAGATCTGTAGTCTCTTTGTTCAGAGTCGGGATAACTATACGACCTTTCTAGTGGTTCCTTTCTGTCCCAGAGCTTGGTCAATGCCTCGCCCACTGAAGGCTCTATTTCCTGAAAAAAAGAACCCTTTGGTTACTTTCCTGTAAGGACTTATGAGATGTTAGTGAAAGTCATCAGTTATTTTTCTTCAAATAATCTGGTTATCATATAATGTAATAAATGTGGCTCTCAAGCACGCATCTGTTTTCGTACGGCTGCATTGCCAATTTTATTATTTTTTATAATAAAATAAAAATCCAGAATTTGGTGCAGTTTCCATATATAAAAAAATAATTTGGTCCAATAACCGTGTTCATTTTATGCCACTGCATGCAGAATGATTGGACAACTTTGCTTACTAGTATGATAACTTCCGAAAGAATGTAGTTTAATTGTAAAGGAATCGTTCGTGAAACAATGAAAGCTAAAAAAAAATTGAAATATCACAGAAGTCTTAAATGGTAGGAATGCAATCAAGTGCCTTATTAAATGATGCATTTAAATTTTGTCAGAAGAAAGTTTGAGTCTTTGTCAAAAACATATAGGAGGAGTTGATTGCACAAAAAGAAAAAATGCCACCATTATCTTCAAAATTTGCTGAAAGATGTTCCCATGTCTAGAAAAACCTTTACAATTACATGAGATCATCTAGGTGCATAACAGTAATATGTGTGAAGTTATAGGGATCAAGGCTGAGAGATGTAAAATTGGCTGAAATAGGCCAACAGCTGTACACAATATTGGCACCCACAGCTGTAACATTGACTGAGGGCTGTTCTAAGTGTACAACTTCATTATGTATGCAATTTGTGAAGTTTTAGGGATCTGGGTTGAAAGCTGGAAGAGTTGTTGATTACACAAAAAGGTACCATCTTCTGTAAAATTTCATGAAAAAATACAAAAAGGTACCCTCTTCTGTAAAATTTCATGAAAAAATACCAAGTTACCAATTCTAGAACATTGGAAAAAAGTCCTCAAACAATTCTAAAATGGAAGGTGCACAACTTCAATATGTGTGCAATCTTTCTTTGAAGTTTTAGAGGTCTGTTTTTAGGAGTTGTCCATTTCTTTATTTTCTACCCAACTAACTTTAATATACTATAAGTCAGGTTGCATGCCCCAAAAAATCAACAAAGCCACAATTTGAAAGTGGTTTATTGGACTTAATAAACTTTAAATATCATTCATATATAACTATTTAATTTAAACATTGTTCATTGTGTCAATTGTAAGCTTACCTTTTGTACAAGATCAAGATTAAAGAAAATACCTCCCTGGTCTGATATTTGACCAAAGCAAAAAGAAGTTAAAAAGCCTCTTCCTTATCAATTTTTCAAAAATATGGCCAGAGCACATTATAATTAATTTTGTGTGGCCTTATATAACACATTATTCTGCCATTTTGTAACACAATTTTTTAATGTGATTTTTTAATTCCCATAATTAAAGTAAACAGGAATGTACTGTACCTGACCATCTCTGCTTATCTGTACTCTTTTGTTTTCATTGAGTGGATTCAAAAGATGGTGTGTCATTTGAAATGGAAGGTTATTTCTGCAATGAATATAAACACTCTCTGTGAAAAATTAACAAGGGATTTGTGACAAACAAATATGAAAACAAATATAAAATCACAAGCCTTTAATTACATCTTTAACTCAGTACTGTGTTACTTTGACATTGGTTAAGATTTTTTTACATACATGTATAAATAATTTTTAGTTACAATACATACAGTCAAACCTGTCTTAGCGACACCCTCCATATAACGACTTCCTGTGTTATGCGACCGTATTTATTCCTCCAGAGCATTTTCCCATTTATTTTACCTTTATATAACGACTCCCTGTCTTACGCGACTAATGACCGTGTTTTCCGTTCGTTTTGACCAAGAAAACCTGTCTAAAACGACTATCGGACTGTTAAAATCATCAAACAATAAATAAACCCTGTCTGACGAAAAGAAGATTTGTAGACCATTGGCATTGTTGTCAATTATTAAGTTTCTTCGAAACAGAAAACTAAAGTATGAAGCGATCAAAAACTGTTTTATTATCTTAGAAGCAAAGTTCAGATTGGCCTGTAAAATTTGAATAGTCGTCAATGTCGTTATTCGATTTTGTTGTCATTCTGGTTGGAAATGATGATGTTTCTCATAACGGCGTGTTTATTGTATAATCACACCATTTTGTTTTACAAAGGGAAATAATCCATATGAAACCGGTGTACACTGGTTCTAAACCGACTTGCACTTTCTACATAGAGCATATTGTTAAAACACAAGGAAACCAGTAAAACCAGTACAAAGAAAAATACAACAACTAAATGGGGGAATAAAAATGACCTACGGTAATACAATCGGAAATCAAAACGCCCATTATTGTTGTTTATGTTGTACTTGCGTTATATACATTAAATAAATGTAATATTTTATTATTAACTTAATAAAACAAACAATAAGGGCCTGCAATTCACTCTTTCACAAGCTGACAACATGACTTTGTTGATTGGTCTGCAAACATCATGACCTGTGTATAAAGACCCCCTGTCTTATGTGACCTTTTTTACAATGTCCCTTCAAAGGTCGCTTAAGACAGGTTTGACTGTATATAGATATTAGTGTCAGTGTCACTAAATAGTTCATTAATAGTTTTGATGGATTACGACCACGAAGACATTCCATAACACTTAAGGATCTTTAGATAAGTTAATTATTTTACTTTAATACTGTTTCTTAGAATCATCAAAAACTGAATCCTGAATACATTAATTCATAGATATATGGGTAAGGTTGTTGATTTAATTAACAAACTCTACTGTATGGCTTATACCTTTATTTAGTTTAAAAAATTTTGGAAGTACACCATGCTTGCTTTGGCCTCACAACTCTAATTCAATAAAAATAGCCCCTACCTTTTGATCCATTCTATTGAACAAACATAATTAAAGTTTGAACTCTGTATTCCTGTTTCTTTGTCAGCTAATGATATCATCTTGGCATAACCTTGAAAATGTCCACTAGAATTGATTGAAAAAACCAAATACACAGTTTTACCATCCTGAAAATAAAACCGTTTTGTAATGAAAATTGTTAAAGCAAATTAATGGTTATATAGTGATGACAAAAGTTTTAATTACTGGTATTAAATAATATTATTGACTAAATACTATTAACTGGTAATATATTACATGTGAACAAAGCAAGGATTGCCAGTTTTCCTACCGCAGGTCGGGGGGTTTCTCCTGGTACTCCGGCTTCCTCCCCCAATAAAAACTGGACGCCATGATATAGCTGAAAGATTGCTGAAAGTGGCGTTAAACACCATCAAACAAACAAACATGTGAACAAAGCAGTAAAATAAAAAAATCCTTGAAACTTTTTAAATCGATTTTTGTCCATTCACAAATCTGATCCCAATTCGGTAATTGCACAATGTTTAAGAAATAGATTATTGCGAGCGGGCTTTATGGGAATTAGAACATGGTCAGACCTTATATTTGTCAATATTTTATACCGAGCGATAGCGAGGTATAAAATGAAGACAAATATAAGGTCTGACCATGTTCTTATTCCCATAAAGCCCGCTCGCAATAATCTATTTCGATTCTAATATGTCTAACAAATGTTTTAAAATTTCGAAGCGGTTCTAAGAGGACGCTTTCAGTGGTAATATTGTTTTTTTTTAAAACTAATACGATATATCCCACAACAGTATGTTAAAGCAAATAAAATTGACATAAACATATTTTCTCGTCATTTTATTGAATGTACGTACCTTTTAAACAAAAATATTGAAAAATCTTAACAAAACTGCATCGTTCCAGTTTGAAATTTTCAGTTCAGCGTAATATGACGTCGGAATTCTAATTGTGACGTCATATTAATTCGAATGTAGAATTGTTAAAAAAATAATGTATCGGGAGTAGTTTAAATCATATAAATCTCAGAATTCAGACTAAAAATAACTAAATTATTAACAATAACGATAATTATGGATAACACATAACAAACGGCATTTGTAAGTCAGTTTTTAAATTTACAATAAACACGCAGTTTACGCATGTGCGAACTAAACTTATTGGAATTTTGACACGGCTTTGTTTACATAGCTAAAGCAGGACGTCATATTAGAATCTAAAAATTTTAGATTTGTGATCTTGAAACATTTGGGATTTGAAATCACAGACATATAGATTACCTGGAAAGCCTTGTTCAATTTCTTGGCACTTGCGGCTGTCATGAACCAAGTCCCAGTACTGATGGATGTATCTAATGTCTTTTGTTGTGTACATTTCATGACATAAAACCTAGACTGGTGGTCGGCGTGTTTTGGTTGCGGACTACCTGCTGGAGTACTGGCCTCACTTCCCCTCCGACTGCTGGAGGCTGAGTTACTAGAAGATGAACCATCAGATTTCTCAATGTCTGATTTAGGTGTTCCTTAAAAAAAAAAACCAATTAATTTGATTAATTTGTACCAATACTATATGCTAATTTTTGAAGTGTTTGAGAAAAAAATGGTATTTTTAAACCACTACTGAACTATTGTAAGAATCACAGGCACTTTTCCATACTGAATTATACTTAGTGATAAGAAATAAAACATTTTTAAAACAAGAACTAAAGGTTTTACCAATATTAATATGACTATTAGCATGGGTTCATCTTTATTATAGAAGGAAACTGTATTATTAAAGTTCTGTACTACCAGGCCCATAAACATTTGCATAGTTGTACTATAGAAGTGTTTAATATTTCAAAGAAAAATAGGAAAAGTACCATGTTATAACAGACACTACACTGTTGGAGAGAAAATCCAACATTTAACCAAAGCAACATAATAAGCATTATCAAATGAAGCGAAATTCCTTTACTAGATAAAAGTTGGAACTGTCTCCCTGGAGGTGTGACAGGACTTTTCCCTTGTGGTCTTTCGCCAGTTTTATCTTCACTGCTGCCATAACTTACAGACATCAATGACTCAGAAGCTGGAAATAATCAGAATGACTAAAACCACAAAGAGCCTTACAAACAAAACATGATTATTAACATAAACAGTGGTCTCCGAAGGAACACTCACATATAAAACTGTAAATGGACAGATAAAGTACACACTGGCTGCATAACACTGTGTTTAGTACTTTGTTTATTTACTTGTTTCACTTTTTTAATGTTTAGTACAGTATATATTCGCCTATAAGACATCTTTTTAGGAGGAATTTAAGCTTTCCTGGGAAGGGGGGGGGGGGGGGGTCGTCTTATTGGAATGGTCAACCACTTGGGGGTAAAGTTTTATCAATATCTCAAAAGGTAAGTGGGTAAAATTACGTTCTTGCCATGGAATTTTACGTTCCTCTTGCCGAAAAATCGTAAAATTTCTCCATTACAATACGTCCTATAGTTTGGGATATACGGTATGTTATTAATGGTAATTGTTTCGCGTAATTGTCTTTCAATTTGAATATGTAATTTGTTCTTGTTCATTGTTTATTTGTGAATTTAAAAATCTTTTGAAGTGTTGACACTTAGCTTGTTGTGATGTGTTGTTTACGTTGTCCTAATTAAAAAAGATCAATTATATTAATTAGGTATTATTTAATACTTGAATTATAGGTGAAAGATATATAATTAGAATTTTAAAAGTTTGATAATCATATGTTTATTCACAGCTTGGCATATTCAGTGTCAAAAGATAATCCATTTATCTCGAGTTAGAGTTGCTCATGTCATGTTAGAATTTTAATGTTGATCAAAATTTAATAGGGCAATAAACTTAAAAAATATATACCAATTTGCATAAACAAGTGTTTTAAATTACTTTAAATAACTTTTTGTTAAAAAAATAATTACAAAAACAAAGCTGATGATTATCGATTTAATGAGATGTTCTACTTGTCTTTTATTATAAAAACAGGAATTAACCTTCCGCTGTTTGAAGGAAGTAGATATTTCCTGCCTTTAACAAGTACGTTTCGCTCCCCTTTTCCTTAGTATTCCCCTGATGATAGTCGGGATTAATAACTGTTTGATGATAAATTATTTAAGTATTAATAGGTTGTCTTAACGGTGCCAATATTATTTCTACTACAAGGAAAAGTTTATTCTTTATAAAGACATAAAGTCTTGTAGATATTTTTCTAATTTGATGGTCGTCTTATAGCAGGGTCAAGACGAAAGTACTGAATTGTTTTCATGAAACAGGGGGGTCGTCTTATTGGCGCCGTAGTCTTATGGGCGAGTATGTACGGTAGATTGTTTATTTACTTGTTTCATATGTACGGTAGATTGTTTATTTACTTGTTTCATTTTACTAGTGTCCCTTTTTAAAGTTTCACAACAAATTTAAATACAGAAGATCAACAATTACAACATAAGTCAAGTTCCACATGATACAAATTATACAATAAACTGTGACTCATTGAGTTACATACAACCAACCAGAGCTCCAGATAAGCTGCATATTTGTTTTTATTATACAATTAAATTTTCATAAAACCCAATATTTTATAGCTTTGAATTGCAAAACACAATATCAAAGGCCTAAAACCCAATCAATTTTTAGAAACATGCATAATTCACTCACTTAGTTCATAAAATTGTTCAGTGATTGCGTTAATTCATTCAAATAAATACACAAAGTTGCATAATTACGATTCCCATTATTTTGCAACGTAACAACTGAGGTATTCAGAATGTAATGTATATTTTATGCAGCATACAGTGCTCCAGGTATGGAGATTTATTTCACAAGAAGATGCAAAACAACAAAAGGTTATCTACATTTATAAAACCATAGTGAAATACAATTTTGTCAGCATAAATGACTCAATTCAATAAATTTTAGATGGGTGAAAAACCCAATTAACTTTTTTTTGAGGTTAAAAAATGATAAAAGTGATATATAAAAAAATACCCAATGAAATAAATCATCAGATGGGTGAAAAACCCAATGAAGAAAATCTTATTTGGAGCTCCGGCCAACACATTGATATGTCACACTATGTTGTTGTGGTGTTAGATTCTTGTAAATATGTCTACATACTCATTGGTCTGGGTCGCTGACCAATTCCAGCAGGCTGTTGTAACCCTAACACTTGTTCTTCGTTTGTCAGGACATTGATAACTGCTCTTATGACAGCCTACAACAAAATTAACATAAAACATGAAATAAGTCTAACTGGCATAACAAAAGGAAAACAAACAGTATTAATTATTCTTTCACTTGCCAATATAATGTTCCAAAATTCAGCCAATCCAACACAAGAAAAGTCCATATAGGCCACATTTGCAAAAAAATATTTCAGAGAAGTAGATTTTTTAAATATCCCCTAATCAGAATCATCTATTGTAAGCTAGCATGAAATGAGGAAATTTTGTAAAGGACTCATTTATACAAATTTACAGTTCGTTTGGCACAATGTAGGCACACAATAAAATGAAGATTATATCACATTTCCTTTTTCTATGTTTGATTTTATGTACTGTAAGATTTTGATATTTAACATTCATCCAATCAAAAACAATGCTTGTCCTTCACAACCATACTGGAAGTCTGATCAACCTAAATTGAATATACTTTGTAAATTACCTCTAATATATCATTCCTACAAATATAGAGTTCATTTTTCATTGTAGCTTAAAGGAGATTATTGGCCAATCAGAAATTAGTATTGTCTGGGGTTGTCATCTTGCAAGTTGAATATACAACAAATTATAAAACTTGTTGATATACTTCCATGCAATCTTCCTGCAAAGTTACATTTCAGTTGGGGTTTTATTAGAAGATTTTCTGAATTTCAGGCTATCAGAAAAAAGTATTGCTACTAGTTGCCATTTTTGTCCTTAAGTTATATTTTTCTTAATTTACCCAGGATCATTGACAAATTGGATTCAACTGTCCTCTAGAAAGGACAATACCAAAAAGAGTTAAAAGTATATAACAGTCTGTACCACAAAAGCAATTAATAACAGCAAAACCAACAGTGAACAATGCCTTAAATCAATTCAGACTGACATCAGGTAAGGGGCAATGGTTCTGAACTGAAAGACTGTTGAAAGTGACACAGTATTTTGTTGGCTTAAGACTATCATGTACCTTCCATCAACAACCTACATGTATATACCAAATACTGTTATCCTACCATGCATGGTTACTAAGGAACTGAATTAATCCAATAACATTATCGTGATCACTGGATTGTCAAAATTGAAGTCAAAATCAACTTCCATAATGTCCTGTACCTTTCATCAGCAATCTCTATACCATATATTGTCATCCAACCATGCATGGTTACTGAGGATCTGACTGTAAAATTGAGGTCAAAGTCCGTTGACAGACTTTTAATTTCTCCAAAGACCTCAATTCTATATTAAATGAAGAAATGGCTACCTTGCTCTCCAATTCAGAAACAGATCTGATCAGAAAATGTTAGTTGCATACAGCAACTGCCAGGTATGATTTGTAAAAGTTGTGATTCTTTAGAAAATGTTAATTAAAACACATTCTAAGATAAGGTGGCAAAATAATAAACTTACCTCATCAACCTGTGACCATGGCTTGGAAGGGTTCCTCATTCTCCTCAGGAATGCCATAAATACTTACCTCATCAACCTGTGACCATGGCTTGGAAGGGTTCCTCATTCTCCTCAGGAATGCAATAAATACTTACCTCATCAACCTGTGACCATGGCTTGGAAGGGTTCCTCATTCTCCTCAGGATTGCAATAAATACTTACCTCATCAACCTGTGACCATGGCTTGGAAGGGTTCCTCATTCTCCTCAGGATTGCAATAAATACTTACCTCATCAACCTGTGACCATGGCTTTGAAGGGTTTTCTCATTCTCCTCAGGAATGCCATAAATACTTACCTCATCAACCTGTGACCATGGCTTGGAAGGGTTCCTCATTCTCCTCAGGACTGCAATAAATACTTACCTCATCACCCTGTGACCATGGCTTGGAAGGGTTCCTCATTCTCTTCAGGATTGCAATAAATACTTACCTCATCAACCTGTGACCATGGCTTGGAAGGGTTCCTCATTCTCCTCAGGATTGCAATAAATACTTACCTCATCAACCTGTGACCATGGCTTGGAAGGGTTCCTCATTCTCCTCAGGATTGCAATAAATACTTACCTCATCAACCTGTGACCATGGCTTGGAAGGGTTCCTCATTCTCCTCAGGATTGCAATAAATACTTACCTCATCAACCTGTGACCATGGCTTGGAAGGGTTTTCTCATTCTCCTCAGGAATGCCATAAATACTTACCTCATCAACCAGTGACCATGGCTTGGAAGGGTTTTCTCATTCTCCTCAGGAATGCCATAAATACTTACCTCATCAACCTGTGACCATGGCTTGGAAGGGTTCCTCATTCTCCTCAGAAATAAACTGTGCCATTTTGTCCTCAACTGCATAATACAGGTAGCTGTCTAAAAAATATTCAATATAATCTCACTCGTTATCACTGAGTTTGTAATTATTTACTTCATTTATACATTCGTGTACTTAAGCACGATTTGGAATATGTAGACTAGTTAAACACGCATTTAAATAAATCATTTTAAACAATCAAAAGTTAAATACATTTTCTAAGCAAATTAATAATATTAATCAAAATAAATTTATGAAAGTCATGCACATAACATTTTTTGTTTATCTACTGTGAATTCCTTTTTATTTGTGGGGTACCAATTTTCGTGGTTTTCGTGGGTAGGCTGATCCAGGAATTTAAGAATCCATTGAAATATTAACTCTTTTGTATTGTTATTATGGATGTGATGTATGTTTTACAATACTTCTGGTTTATTAAAATGTTTTTGTAAAGTGTTCATTTTATGTGTACAGAAGTGTTATAATGTATCTTGTACGTTCACATGTTCTTTTCTAATAAAAAAAAAAAGAATATATTTTATACTAGTAAAAAATTTATCAATCTATTTTTTTCTATCAAATTTATAATCATTTCCTGTCAAAACCGGACTGAAGCCATAAAAACTTCACTACCGTTATATAAACACCCGTTGGGTTGTTTCAAACAAAATTAATCCCTTCGATCACCATAAATCAATTAAAAGTCTAGCCAGTTGTTTTTTAAAAGGTGTAAAGATCATAAAATTAATCAAATCAAATAAGGATTGATAAATATTGAAATTAAAAAAACAGTTTATTTTCGTTGGATATTTTTAAAGCTTAAAGAAGAAAAGATAATAAAAATGAGACCTACCTTTACAGCTTAATGAAGTAAAATAATCACAGCTCGTTAACACATTAATTAATGATAATTACATAATTAGAAAGGAATTTTCTGGAATATGATTATTTAAGTAAACAACAAATATGTCTTGATCATCTTTATTACATGTAGGTTGTGAAAATTGATATCTTTATTAAAACTCAATTTTTAGAATTAAAATTTGGTTTTGTAAAATAAATACTTACCATCATAAATTTAGATATTTTCCCTATTCGCAGCTTGTGAACCGGAAACACAAACAAATACCCTTTGAGACAACCCCCATTCCCACCTGGCGCATGTGCAACCATAATCTCCATCATTTTTCTGTGAACCGAGCAGACAGTTCCCAGAGGGGGGATGAAGGGGAGGTGGGAGGGACCTTTAATTTATGATGGTAAGTATTTATTTTACAAAACCAAATTTTAATTCTAAAAATTGAGTTTTTATTACAATAAATACGTTACCATCATAAATTTAGATATTAACTGAATTTAACGTAATGCTGAATACCCCTGAAAATTGGGGAACCATGTGCATTACCTGCTGGTACTGGTCCGAAGCAAAAGGTTGTCACAAAACAGGGTATAGAGCGTAAGAAGTGGTTAAAACGTACTAACTGACCGTCATTAACCAACCTACAAAACCTCAAATATGGAAGATTAGCAATATACCAGGAGGAGGTTAACGCTCTAAGTTCAATGAACCTTAACTAGAAGCTTGAGAAAGTTTGAGAAGCAGACTTAAAAAACTATGAAAGTTTTAACAAATCCAAGTAGAAAACCTTAGCAGAAATAAACCCGAATTCCCTTCTTAAATGGGATAAAGACGGGTAAAAGCTGGGTTTTCTCAAGCTAGAAAACCTAGACCAATACTTAAGCTAGATTCTAATTGGAAAAAACTCTTATCACCTACATACAATTTTACCTCTGAGGTAAGGTCAGAAAGGTGACAGTGTCATAGACTTTTCCTGCAAGTTGAATCTTGGCTAGGAAAAGGAGTCTGTTATTGTAATTCTCGACTTGTATGATGTAATTCACATACAAGATTCAGAGAAACAAAAAATGCAAATGAAAATGACTACTACAAACAAAAGTTAAGGCCATTAAAATAATCCAAATCCCAAGGAGGTACACATGTACCAGTAGTCCTTGTTTGGAACATTACACGAAACAGTTTATAACAGCGGCAAAAAAAAAACTGTTTCTTTAAAGAACCCGACCTCAAACCAAGTCAATACATCAGCAATTGCTGAAATTCAACTCTTAATAGAGGAGGGTACAAAAAGATTTTTCATGAACAATATACATGAAAAATCATATATCTGTAAGAAAAGGGTTGATAAATAAACAAATAGTTTGGATTCAACCCAAGAACAACAGATAATCCATTTTAGAGTCTTAGAAGGACTCCTGTGGACTGTCCAATACTCTTGCAAAAAAGATCTTTCCCTACAAAGGAGAAAAAGTTCAAACGTTGATTCTTATAATAAGTCACTACAGTGGTACTGTACATGACTATAAGAAACAGTGAACCTGAATAAACTAGGTGTGCAGAAGAACCACCAAAGTCTGAAAGTCTTGCAAAAACTGAGCAAAACTGATACAGCAATACAGGTTTGAAACAGTCCACAACCCAGGGAGAAAAGATAATCCGATAAACCTGATTCAGGACCAAAAAGTCCAGAATAGGTCTCATCTTCTCATTGTTTTGAGAACCAAAACTGAAGGGAATAAAAAACCTGTAGAGATCGGTGGAACTTAGTACTACAACACACCTTTTTGATGCCAAATCCCCATATTATCCTAAAACAGTTGATTCTAGAAAGAATCTTCTGTCTTGGAAGAAAACAGAGGAACTAAAGACAGAAAAAAAAAAAAAAGTTCCTGTGCCCTCCATAGTACTGATAGAAACAAATAGTCTTCCTAACTAGTTTCCACTAAGGGAGAAAGTGGGACAACCTGCCCCCCCCTAAAACCCAGGAAGAGGAGTGGTAAACCAGACCTATTCCAATGGGATAGTACTGAAGGAGGGGCACATAATTTCCAAGGTATCTCACACTTCACAACTAAGGGCTTAATGCCAGTAGATGAAGATCGAGAAAAACTAGGAACAGTTAACCTTTCTATACCAAACAGGAGGTACTGAACCCCAGGGATTGGCAGAAGAGGAAAGTGACTCACCAAGATGTGGACATATTCCTCTTAATATAAAATAGATTGCAGATTAAAAACTTCAGCAATGGGTGAACCTCGAAAACTTCTGTATGAAGATTGTCCAAAGGAACTCAAACAGAAGAAGTAGGAATCACTATCTCTTTCCCAAAAAGAGAATGAGATATTGAAAACCGAGGATAGGCAAAGAAGGAACATGACACACTGAAAAGTGGACAAGTTTCTCCTACTATCCAAAGAACAGACTGAACATACAACGTCCCCATTGCATATTCCTTGTTTAGTCCTTAACGAAGTTTACCAAACTGAAGAAGAAGCAGGATTAGCTGACCTCTTTCCACAAAAGGAATGAGGTACTGAACCCTGAGAAAAGACAGAGGAGGAACATGACTCACTGAGAAGTGGACAGATTTCTCCTACCATCTAAAGAAACAATAAAAGGCTTCACCACTGGGTAGACCTTGTTTCCTTCTATTTGAAGTTTACCAAGGGGACCCAAAGAGAAGAACTAGGATTAGTTGACCTCTTTCCACATTAGGAACGAGGTACTGAAACCTTTAGAAATGGCAGAGGAGGAACATGCCTCACTAAGAAGTGGACAATTTTTCTTCTCCTAACCAAAGAAACAAAATAAGACTTCACCATTGGGTGGACCTTGTTTCCTTCTATTTGAAGTTTACCAAGGGAACCCAAACAGAAGAAGTAAGGTTAGCTGACCTCTTTCCAATAAGAACGAGGTACCGAACCCTGAGAAATGGCAGAGGAGGAACATGACTCACCTGAAAGTGGAAAATTTTCTCCTACCATCCAAAGAAACACAAGACTTCATCATTGGGTGGACCTTGTTTCCTTCTATTTGAAGTTTACCAAGGAAACCCAAAAAGAAGAACTAGGATTAGCTGACCTATTTCCACAATAGGAACTAGGTACTGAACCCCGAGGAATGCTAGAGGAGGAACATGACTCACTTAGAAGTGGAAAATTTTCTCCTACCATCCCAAGAAACAACAAAGACTTCATTGGGTGGACCTTGTTTCCTTCTATTTGAAGTTTACCAAGGAAACCCAAAAAGTAGAACTAGGATTAGCTGACCTCTTTCCACAATAGGAACTAGGTACTGAACCCTGAGGAATGCTAGAGGAGGAACATGACTCACTTAGAAGTGGACAATTTTCTCCTACCATCCCAAGAAACAACAAAGACTTCATTGGGTGGACCTTGTTTCCTTCTATTTGAAGTTTACCAAGGAAACCCAAAAAGTAGAACTAGGATTAGCTGACCTCTTTCCACAATAGGAACTAGGTACTTAACCCTGAGGAATGCTAGAGGAGGAACATGACTCACTTAGAAGTGGACAATTTTCTCCTACCATCCCAAGAAACAACACAAGACTTCATTGGGTGGACCTTGTTTCCTTCTATTTGAAGTTTACCAAGGAAACCCAAAAAGTAGAACTAGGATTAGCTGACCTCTTTCCACAATAGGAACTAGGTACTGAACCCTGAGGAATGCTAGAGGAGGAACATGACTCACTTAGAAGTGGACAATTTTCTCCTACCATCCCAAGAAACAACACAAGACTTCATTGGGTGGACCTTGTTTCCTTCTATTTGAAGTTTACCAAGGAAACCCAAAAAGTAGAACTAGGATTAGCTGACCTCTTTCCACAATAGGAACTAGGTACTGAACCCTAGTCATAACAAGAACTCCTACAAGCCTAGAGACGGAGGATTATCAAAATTCTCAAATCTCTTGATAAATAGAAGGGTGCCAAACAACAGACACTGTAAGGCCCCTAGACTACCATCAACTTGCAATAAGGAGCACAGAGGACAAACGTCAAAGCCAATTATATGACAGAGTCCATTAAGATCAATGATCAACAGAAAAAATCTCTTCCCTAGAAATATGCAAGACATCCAAGACTGAGTATTTACAAAATCTCGGAGAATGAAAAGTAAGCAAGGGTTCCTAACAAAAATATAAGCGATGCCCTTAGATTACCATTAACTTGCAGAAAATGTGACCAGAAAACTCAAAGAATTACTCGCCTTTGTCCTTCAGTCAATTACTACTAGCTGCCATACAATGTTCAGCCATATGTAGAAACTGAGGACAACAGTCATGAGATTTTCCTGACTGAAAGCAAGACTTTGAGAAGGAATCAAATGATTTCAAACCTTATAAAGCCAAATAAGCTTTATCCTTCCCAAAAAGAAAACCATGGATATTGATATCCTCTGGTTAAATACTTACCTGGGAAGGACTAGAGATGAAACCAACCATTAGGAAGAGAAAGATCAAAATACCTACCAATATATTATTTCATATAATTATTAAATTGATTAATAAATTTATAACAAATAATTATATTATCAATACTTATAATTATTTTATTATAACATACCACTATTAAATTTAAAAACAAAATAAATTCAAATAATGGCCCTGAAACAAAGTAGGTTACCCTGGCAAAAGAATTATTCCTCATGCCAATGGGAAAAAATTTATACCACACAGACCTTACCTCAGTGTCAACCATTGACATTGTACGTGTAAACTGTTTGCCTCCGACAGCACATGGTAGGCTAAGTGGAAATGTAAAATTACTTACATGAAATCAGTCCGGTAACTTTACCCGACCAAAGAAAACAATAAATGTTTTATGTAGTGATTGAGAAGTGTAATACTTACATGAACTTCAGTCTGGTAACTTTACCAGACAGAAGAAAACAAAAATATTTTCTAACGGAAATGGAAGTTCTTTACGTAAATAAAGAACCGCAACCGGAAACAAACACGTTTTACCGGAAACAAACATACTAATGTCTGTTGGTTCGAAGACGTTTCGTTTTAACTATGCAACATTTATCCCAAAACTCTTCCTATGTAATAATAGAAAGCTAAAGGGATAACCGTCCGCCGTGTAGATTGATAGAGTAAGTGTACTGTATAGACGTAAGTCGAGACTTGACTTTGTTCATGTGCAACCTGAACAAAGTAACAAAATGAAACAAAAGTAATAATATTACAATTTTCACTCCAATAATAAACACAATTTCTTAAAAAATAAGTTTCCTATGTAACAGGCTTTGGACCATCAACAAAATAATTCACGTGCTGCTTGGTTCAAAGAACCGGAAAAAATGATGGAGATTATGGTTGCACATGCGCCAGGTGGGAATGGGGGTTGTCTCAAAGGGTATTTGTTTGTGTTTCCGGTTCACAAGCTGCGAATAGGGAAAATATCTAAATTTATGATGGTAACGTATTTATTGTAATAAAATTAACACTTTCATGTGCAGACTCTAAACGAGTACAGCCAAATACCACCAAAAAAAATTTTCCTCAAAATTACAAATCCTCAAATTTATGAATCCACGAACTTGCAATTTTGGGTAAAACCACGAAAAT
This sequence comes from Limnoperna fortunei, assembly GCA_944474755.1. Taxonomy (NCBI): domain Eukaryota; kingdom Metazoa; phylum Mollusca; class Bivalvia; order Mytilida; family Modiolidae; genus Limnoperna; species Limnoperna fortunei. Next base: position 91,291,858 of record OX104116.1, read on the forward strand.
TAATACCCAAGAATTTAAGTACTTTCACAGTAATTTTCTCCATCTTGTGTACTGTTTCCGTCATCAAGGAAGCATGTGCTTTTGACTTTCATGGACTAATAGCAACTTAAGTTTTACAAGTATTCTTAATAAATCAAAGGTCATACATTGGATACTAAACAGACAATATATAATTCCATTAACAATTAACTGACTAGAATGGGTATTTTTTTTCTCTTCAAACCAGCATTAAAGGCTGCTATGCGATTCAAATACTTTCAGTTTGTTAACTTGTACTTTTAGAGTTTTCAGTAACACAATGTACCCTGTTTAATTTGTACACTAGGAATAATAGTCAGATTCGAGTTACAAGCAATAAATCCACAAGATATTATTATAAATGTAAAAGTTAATGGTCACTACTTAATATAATTATTTTTTTTTATTTGTTTTGCCAACTGCTGGTTATATTATTTTGTAAAAAAAAAAACCATTTCATTCTTGTACTAATACAACAACCTACTTCAGGATCCACTTTAAATCTAAGCCAATCATCCAGGTGTAATGCAGTCTTAGAACAGTCTCCATCACCTTCCTCTTCACTGTCACTGTTCACTTCCTCGTAACCATCAAATCTTCTACAATCTGTTGGTGTATAGTGTTATTTAGCAAGTATAATAAGTTTACCTGTTGAATTTACCTGTTATTGTGAGAGTATAATAAATGATGTCACCAAGGGATCCAAGCACTCCTCTATTGGACTACGTCAAGTGTTTGTTTGAATAGTGTTTAATGCCACTTTCAGCAATTTTTCAGATATATCATCTAGTTTTTATTGGGAGCTGAAGCCAGAATATCCAAATTAAACCCAGGCCTGTGATAAGAAAACTGGCATTCCTCGTCAATTAATATTTGAGTCAAGTACACCCTGCCTGCAGGGAAACTTGAATTGGCAACCTCAGTGTTGGATAATGTAAAGTAATGTAAATTAACAGAAATGATTTTGCCAAATGGTAAAAACGAGCAGATATGGCAGTGCCAGAAATGTAAAACTACTAAAAAACAGTAATGGTAAAAACTACATCAGTTTTACAATGTAAGAAAAAGTCATGTCTGAAATGACAAGTGTGGACACAGAAAAACGTCTCGCCTGTATTCCACATCAGTAACGAAAATAAATTTCGTCATAAGCATTACGTAAATAGCATTTAATATCAGCAGCGTCCTGTATACAAAATATTATCACCATACCCTGCATAGTTACAGGGGAACAGCCGTAACCCAAAAATTTTAACGTAGTTGCTGGACCGTGAAATTGAGGTCAAGGTCAGGTGGAACCTACCAGACAGTCATGTACTATTCATCAGCAACCTATATACCAAATATTGTCATCCTACCATGCGTAGTTACAGAGGAACTATCGTAACCCAAAAACTTTAACGTAGTCGCTGGACCGTGAAATTGAGGTCAAGGTCAGGTGACACCTACCAGACAGTCATGTACTAGTCATCAGCAACCTATACACCAAATATTTTCATCCTACCATGTGTAGTTACAGAGGAACTGTCGTAACCCAAAAACTTTAACGTAGTCGCTGGACCGTGAAATTGAGGTCAAGGTCAGGTGACACCTACCAGACAGTCATGTACTAGTCATCAGCAACCTATACACCAAATATTGTCATCCTACCATGCGTAGTTACAGAGGAACTGTCGTAACCCAAAAACTTTAACGTAGTCGCTGGACCGTGAAATTGAGGTCAAGGTCAGGTGACACCTACCAGACAGTCATGTACTAGTCATCAGCAACCTATACACCAAATATTGTCATCCTACCATGCGTAGTTACAGAGGAACTGTCGTAACCCAAAAACTTTAACGTAGTCACTGGACCGTGAAATTGAGGTCAAGGTCAGGTGACACCTACCAGATGGTCATGTACTAGTCATCAGCAACCTATACACCAAATATTGTCATCCTACCATGCGTAGTTACAGAGGAACTGTCATAACCCAAAAACTTTAACGTAGTCACTGGACCGTGAAATTGAGGTCAAGGTCAGGTGACACCTACCAGACAGTCATGTACTAGTCATCAGCAACCTATACACCAAATATTGTCATCCTACCATGCATAGTTACAGAGGAACTGTCGTAACCCAAAAACTTTAACGTAGTCGCTGGACCGTGAAATTGAGGTCAAGGTCAGTTGACAGGTGACTGACTGGCAAGTACTCATCATAAGCTACCTCTGGACCAAATTTGATGGACCTAGGGCTTGGGCTTACAAAGATATGAAGCAAGATGTCAAGTGTTTACGCCGCCGCCGCCGCCGGATTCCCATACATATGTCTCGCCTCCAGCGACTTTCGTCGCAGGCGAGACAAAAACTACAATTAAGCCCACTCTATGTTAGTTCTGAAACAATCATTATCAAAGACAAAGTTGTCAAATATAGAACATCAGTCCTATAATTAACATGTATAATCAGCAAAATTCATTGTTCCAAATGTTTAAAACCCTCAATTCTTCACCATGTGACCATGCACAAGTTCCTTTACATGCTTCATTTTCTTTGTGACATCTTTGGCCAGATCAATATTCAAAGTAAGACTGCAGCAGAGAGACCTAACTTATTTCACAGTGCAGTTAGATGTTGTAGTTTCATTTCATTACTAGCAGCAAAGTATTTTGCTAAAAACCAATATTTGGTCCACTGCTCTCTCAGGAAAACTTGGCAACAGAACTGACTTCAGGTGCTCACCAAAACATGTCAATCTACCCCACAGGATTGTTAGGTTAGTAACAATGCCACAGAACAACATCAAACCCCTTTCTTTCAAACCAACATCATAGACATGTCTAAGTATGGAACCAGAATTGCAGACACTCTTAAACCACTACAGAACATGAGATCATTTAAATGGCATCACAGGAATGAACTATTTGAAGTACATCACCTTCAACAATTACAAATGTCTCGGTCATGCCGACTTGTTAGTGACACATGCATCTAATGGAGATTGTTCATGTTGCTGGTTTTAAGTGTAGAATGTGAACATGGTTTTTCCTTCCAGAACTTCATAAAGACAATGCTAAGTTAGAGACTCTGGATCAGCTGACACATATTGGTTTGGTTGGTGTTCCAGAAAAATGACATTGATAAGTAACTATCACTTTGTCAATAGTGCATTCCACAAACAAAACAGAGATTATCAATCCAACAAACAGAATGTGTTAGCAAACTAATCAACAATTAAGAAACTGTATAAATATGTCAAATTAAGAACTTTAAATACATTATGTTTATGTACCAATCTTAAGATTTTTTGCTTAAAAGCTATTCCATGTATCTTCTGATACCCAATTATTCTCATATCACATTATGCTCAGTAATCAAAACACATTATGTTGCATATCAACAAAGTAACATCGCATATTAAAATCAATTGGTAAGTACTTTATAACTTCTAAATGTGTGTCAGACTCCATTTTTTTCAAGTTTTCATTTTCTATTTTCTCTAACAAAACAAAAAGACTGGAATTCACCTATATAGCACTTTAAATTCACTTATATAGGTTCAATACAGGTATAAAATCTATTTATATTTTTGGCTAAAACATATCTTTGGTAATTAAGGTTATAAAGAATCAGTTATATGTTAGTTTGCATGGATTTTTAATACAAAATCAGGAATATTACAGATATATCATGTCGTCCAGTTTTTATTTGGGGGGGGGGGGGTTGAGGTATGACTAGGGTTCTATGCTATGTAACAAACCTGTATCAACATCTTTGATGGAATCTGCGGGGAGTCTTCCAGGACCAGCAAACAGGGCTACAGTTGCTGATGATACTAGGGTGCAGCATTTTACAAATGCTAACCGCTGGTACCGTGACATCTCATCATACATAAGATAATCAGAAGGAAGGTTCTTGACAATGTTTCTTTTAGTTGATGCTTTAGACAAACAGGCAGTGGTTGGTAAGGTGTTGAGGACTGAGGATGTATGGAACTTTACCTTTCCTTCTTTGCTGAAATTAACAATTCATTACAGTATTAAATGATGCTTGGAAACATAAGTACACAAGGGACTACTTTTAACAAACCAGAGGCTCTTAAGAGCCTGTATCGCTCACCTGATTTTATAGGCAATGAAGATGGCATTTCCCTGATGTTAAAGTAAGTCCTGTAATTTTCAATAAACTTTAAATAGGACCATCCAAACAATATTACTAGAAAGCTTTGTTTCATTGGTTAACCAGTTGTAGAGAGATTTTTTTTATTTGCCCATAGGGTCCTATGTTAAACTAAGTCCTGCGGGGGAGTTGGCCATTTTGAATTTCCAATTGCCTTAAAAAACATAAACTTTATAAAGGACCATCCAAACAACATTGCTAGTAAGTTTTTGTTTCCATTGATTAACCGGTTTCGGAGAAGAAGCCTTTAAAAACTTTTTCCCATAGGGTCGTATGTTAAACAAAGTCCTGCGGTAGCGGCCATTTTGAATTTCCAATTGCCATAAAAAACAAAAACTTTATAGAGGACCATCCAAACAATATTGCTAGTAAGTTTTTGTTTCCATTGATTAACCGGTTTCAGAGAAGAAGCCTTTAAAAACTTTTTCCCATAGGGTCCTATGTTAAACTAAGTCCTGCGGTAGTGGCCATTTTGAATTTCCAGTTGGCATAAAAATCATAAACTTTATAAAGGACCACCCAAACAATATTGGTAGTAAGTTTTGTTTTGATTGGTTAACCGGTTTCAGAGAAGAAGCCCTTTTTAACATTTTTCCCATAGGGTCCAATGTTAAACTAAGTCCTGCGGTGGTGGCCATTTTGAATATCAGATTGGGATAAAAAAACATTAACTTTATAGAGGACCATCCAAACAATATTGCTAGTAAGTTTTGTTTCCATTGGTTGGCCGGTTTCAGAAAAGAAGCCTTTCAAACTTTTTCCCATAGGGTCCTATGTTAAATTAAGTCCTGCGGTGGCAGCCATTTTGAATTTCCAATTGCCATAAAAAACACAAACTTTATAGAGGACCATCCAAACAATATTGCTAGTAAGTTTTGTTTTGATTGGTTAACCGGTTTCAGAGAAGAAGCCCTTTTTAACATTTTTCCCATAGGGTCCAATGTTAAACTAAGTCCTGCGGTGGCGGCCATTTTGAATATCAGATTGGGATAAAAAACATTAACTTTATAGAGGACCATCCAAACAATATTGCTAGTAAGTTTTGTTTCCATTGGTTGGCCGGTTTCAGAAAAGAAGCCTTTCAAACTTTTTCCCATAGGGTCCTATGTTAAATTAAGTCCTGCGGTGGCAGCCATTTTGAATTTCCAATTGCCATAAAAAACACTAACTTTATAGAGGACCATCCAAACAATATTGCTAGTAAGTTTTTGTTTCCATTGATTAACCGGTTTCAGAGAAGAAGCCTTTTAAAACTTTTTCCCATAGGGTTCTATGTTAAACTAAGTCCTGCAGTAGCGGCCATTTTGAATTTCCAATTCCCATCTAAAACACAAACTTTATAGAGGACCATCTAAACAATATTGCTAGTAAGTTTTGTTTTGATTGGTTAAACGGTTTCAGAGAAGAAGCCCTTTTTAACTTTTTTCCCATAGGGTCCTATGTTAAACTAAGTCTTGAGGTGGCGGCCATATTGGTTTACCAATCAAAATAAAAAACACAAACTTTGTAAAGGTCCATCCAATGAACATTATGGCCAAGTTTGGTTTCAATTGGCCAAGTGGTTTCAGAGAAGAAGATTAAAATGTAAAAAGTTTACAGACGCCGCCGCCGCCGCCGACGACGACGGACGCAAAGTGATAACAATAGCTCACCTGACCCTTTGGGTCAGGTGAGCTAAAAATACTATTACAGATGTGAAATGCTCAAAAACATGAGATATTACTATAAAATAAAGATAACAAATAACAGTAACATCTAATCATCCCAAAGAAGGACTTGAAATAAATCTTTAATATTGAAGCTTAAATATAAAAATTTATTGGATTTGGTTTAACAATACCAAATGTTTTTTGTACTTTAAATTTGTACAGTTTTCAGATCAATTAGGATTTCCCATTCAGATATTTCGGAACCACAAAGAAGAACATCTTTAGTTTCACGTATTTTTTTGGACTGAATCAACTTTAATTTTTGCTTATTGTGTTACTAAGGTTTATCCTTATTCAGCAACAACAAATTTCAGCTATCAACAAAAAACTATTTTCTGTGTAAGAATTCCTGAAATAGCAGCCTTTTATCAAACCACAAAAATTGGATTGTAAAATTTAAATGAAAATAGATGCACACACATGTAAAACTCTCCCAAACACCTACTATGACAGGAGCTGTGATTTTTGTCTGTCTACTCGAATAATGTTTGGGTACATTCCAGCACATAATGCTGCCTTGACAACAGCCCAGTTCTCAGAATTTGTGTTTAGATCTCTGATATCACCACCTCCCCGAGCTCGTACAAATCCTGAGGCTCTCAGCTGACCCAGCAATTGTGCCCTGCAAAGATGCAAGAAGTACAGAAATTACAAAAAAAAAAACACAATATTAGATTGTTGTGGAACATTGTTTAAATTACATACACTGCTTTCCACCAATGTTTTTACCATAGATAGCACATTATATTTACCTCTTTTACTACTATAGGCAAAAATGCTCAACATTACACTTTTACTGGGATTTTTTCTCTGCCTAATTTGTTTAATTAAAACAATTTAAGAAAATAATTCTTAATTTATGATCCTGCAGCTCATATTAAAGTCATATGTCTAACAATTTGATTTGCTGCAACATTGGTCCATAAAATTATGCTAAAAAATGTTAATTATAAGCACACTGTACCTCATTCCAACAATCATTTCCATGACAGCCGATGACAAGTAGTTCTTAAAGCAGAATGTTTTATCCCATCCATCTGTTTTGGCTTTCTGCCATGCCTTAAAAATAAACATCAAAATATATTATTTCAATTCTGAAGGTGGTTATCAGAACAAATTTTGTCAATCTGCAATTAATTAAATAATTCTTCAGTTCACAGTCATTTAATATGTTATTTTTATTAGCATAATTTTCCTAATTTTCAAAACACCCCAAATATTAATCTGATCAAAATGTTAAATATCAGGTGCACAATGGCACTATGTGACAGAGATACTGTAAAGTTTTATCAAATTCCATTCAGTGGTGACAAAGTCCTTGTTTTGCTATGGGAACCCCAAATATCATTTCAATAAAAATGTTAAATATCAAAATCACAATGGCACGATGTGACAAAGATTCTGTAAAGGTTTTATCAAATTCCAGAGAAAGTGTAAAGGACAGCAGACCACTGCAATCACTACATACCCCTCGATTTTCTGGGGGTATAATAACGTAGATGTAAAAAAAACATAATTTTCCTAAATATATTTTACATTAAATCTATAATGCACCACTGCAAATACTGAAACAAATAAAACATATATATTTTGAATGTGACTTCCAAAATATTTTTTTTAGTTGTTTGTATCTTTGCAATAATCATGTCAACCCTAGTACCTACAAAAAACTGAAGTTTTCATTTTACCATTTTGTATTAAACGAGTTCAACTTGTTTCCCAAGATCATAAAGAGTATTTTCAAACTCCAGCAAAGAGTTCATATCCGCTCCAGAGATATTCATATTGTATGTTGTACCAGCTTTCAACTGGTTTCTGCTAGTATTTTTCCACTATGCTCTACAAACACAGTATAAGTCAATCACAAGTGTGGACACAAACGTCTCGCCTGCATTCCGCATCAGTAACGAAAATAAATTTCGTCATACGCATTACGTAAATAGCATTAAATATCAGCAGCGGCCTGTATACAAAATATTGTCACCATACCCTGCATAGTTACAGGGAACAGCCGTAACCCAAAAACTTTAATGTAGTCACTGGAACGTGAAATTGAGGTCAAGGTCAGGTGGAACCTACCAGACAGTCATGTACTATTAATCAGCAACCTATATACCAAATATTGTCATCCTACCATGCGTAGTTACAGAGGAACTATCGTAACCCAAAAACTTTAACGCAGTCGCTGGACCGTGAAATTGAGGTCAAGGTCAGGTGACACCTACCAGACAGTCATGTACTAGTCATCAGCAACCTATACACCAAATATTGTCATCCTACCATGCCTAGTTACAGAGGAACTGTCATAACCCCAAAAGTTTAACGTAGTCGCTGGACCGTGAAATTGAGGTCAAGGTCAGGTGACACCTACCAGACAGTCATGTACTAGTCATCAGCAATATATACACCTAATATTGTCACCCTACCATGCATAGTTACAGAGGAACTGTCGTAACCCCAAAACTTTAACGTAGTCGCTGGACCGTGAAATTGAGGTCAAGGTCAGGTGACACCTACCAGACAGTCATGTACTAGTCATCAGCAACCTATACACCAAATATTGTCATCCTACCATGCGTAGTTACAGAGGAACTGTCGTAACCCAAAATCTTGAACGTAGTCGCTGGTCCGTGAAATTGAGGTCAAGGTCAGGTGACACCTACCAGACAGTCATGTACTAGTCATCAGCAACCTATACACCAAATATTGTCATCCTACCATGCGTAGTCTGAGGAATTGTCGTAACCCAAAAACTTTAACGTAGTCGCTGGACCGTGAAATTGAGGTCAAATTCAGGTGACACCTACCAGACAGTCATGTACTAGTCATCAGCAACCTATACACCAAATATTGTCATCCTACCATGCATAGTTACAGAGGAACTGTCGTAACCCAAAAACTTTAACGTAGTCACTGGACCGTGAAATTGAGGTCAAGGTCAGGTGACAGGTGACTGACTGGCAAGTACTCATCATAAGCTACCTCTGGACCAAATTTGATGGACCTAGGGCTTGGGCTTACAAAGATATGAAGCAAGATGTCAAGTGTTTACGCCGCCGCCGCCGGATTCCCATACATATGTCTCGCCTCCAGCGACTTTCGTCGCAGGCGAGACAAAAAACCAGCAAACACCAGTTCACCTCATATTATGTTGCATGCAAATTAAGAAATAATTCATGGATACCATACTTTATTGTCGTTTTAAAACGACAATAAAGTATGGTAAATGACAATAAAGTGTGGTATCCATGAATTATTTCGATTGTGATTATGACAAATATGATAATCTGTACAGTGAAGCGGCATAGAAATGTGTGCTGGTGAATGGCTGTTCCACGTACCTCCCGTGTGTCATAATGTTGAGTAGTGGAAACATAATTTAATGGCTGAATGTTGAATTGTTCAAATCACAGAATTCAGAGTTAAAATAACACTTTTATTAACAGTAACGATGAGTATGGTTTAAAAAATTGGATTTTTTTAAAATAAAATTTAAACGACTGCAACCAAAATTAACTAAATTTATTGGAATTTTAACACTGCTTTGTTTACATAGCAAAAGCAGGACGTCATATTAGAATTGTAAATGTGACGATTGACACAAATACTACAAATACATTTTCTGTTTGTTTGTCTAGTAAATATAAGTCTATCAATTTAAATTGCTTGGGAATGCCCACTGACATTGCAAATTTATGCAAAATTTTTTTGTTTTTATAGGAAAATAATGCACAATGTGTCTTTATCCCGATCTCTGACTCAGCAACTTGTATATAAAATGTTGTCATCCTACCATGCATGGTTACTGAGAAACTGACTCATCCAATAACCCAATGAATGGCTACATACATTTATACAGGCAGACGAAAAGTGGCAGAGAATCGGAAGTTTGAGAAATCAGGTCTTGTTATTTCCAAAATGGTTCATTGGCAGACCGGAATCAATATCGGTAACATCGAAGGTCATATATGAATGATTGTTTCCATAGTAATATAATGTCAAATGCCAGGTCAGCAGACACAAATATAACCATAATCAATTCACTGGAATTTCATTTGTTAAAAAAAATGACAGAAACAGGCAGACAAAATTGTGAGGTCTTTGATCGTAACAAGAACACTTATCACAAAAATGCCCTAGTCATGTCACCTCAACTTAGCAAGACTGTATAACCATGTTGAACCAGTATGTATCATAGATCTTACTACCTTATGTCACATACCTGGAATGCTCTCAGTAAGGCCATATGGTCACTGTACGTCGACGATGAAAATTTATGTCTTGACATAGCTGATGCCCTCTTTTGAGATGGTTGGGATGGCAACATAACTAAAAAAATTAAACAACAATATTATGAACTTTCTGTAGATCACAATCAACAGTTTTACTAAACTACACATTGATTAGATATAAAACTGAAACTTAAATTCAGACCACAAACCTTGTACACTGTGATACATCAGTCATGCTACTAGTCTCCAAAGTTGTTTACCTGGTCCTATTGTATGACATAACCTTTGTCTTTCAAAACGATACCACGTATTGCAAAAGGGAACAGCCCTTGGACAAAAGTGTTTCTAAAGGATATTATACTGTCAGTCCATGCACTATAGTAATAGTGGTTGAAGTAATGATTACAATGTAAAAGTTCACATCAAGGCTGACAAATCATCAAGCAGCTTTTGATTAACAGCTAAAAACAGTCATTATACATAATTTATAAGAACTTACATGGATCTTTATATGCCAATGAACATACAATAGTCAGAACAGGGTCTAAACACTTCAGTACAACAGCATACAAGACCATTTTCCCAAGTCTTGGTTCAATGGGTAGATCTGCTAGATGATGACCCAGTTCTGTCAAATCTTCAAAACTATCCAATGCATCCATTTGCTAATTAAAAGTAAATGACAGACTTGAATACTTAACAAGATTAATAGGTTCTTTCATATGTTTTTGGGAAAGACAGGTTGAGATTTCACAAGTGATAGAAATTTTGTCTTTTCGCGAGTGGAGCACAGAGGAAGGAGCCAAAAGACATAAAAATAAACAGAGTAAAATATCCATAAAATTATTTAAAGGGAAACTTTGCAAAAAAATGAAAATCTGATATGTTATTCTTCAACTAAAAAGAAACACCTTTGCCTCTTGATGTTTTATTATATTTTCAATGGTTAAGTTTCTGCATTGAATTTACCGTGTAAAAAAATGCACTTATGGAGGTCCCCCATCTTGTCACTATCTCGTCACTAGATGGCGATACTAGACATCCAAGTACCTTACAAATCATCGTATGATAATAACGCGAAACGGTCAATAGCAGAAGGTTGTGCTATAAGACAAGGTTGTGGAAATATTAAGTTTCGTATTCCTGATCTAAGCAAAAAAAAGAAAAACAAAAAACACCGACTTGTGTAACAAGTAGTTAACCCATTTAAAGACTTCTACTTAATGTCCACAGCAGCAACCACTTCGTATGCGAATATCATTTTCCAGAATGTTAGTTTAATGTAAGGTGACCTCGTTTTCATTTTTCTTCGAATATTAGTTTGAATTTTGTCCATAAATATTAATTAAATTGAAAATTATTCGTATTATATTTCGAAATATGTAACTTATTGAACGAAACTTTTTTATACAAAATATTTGCGAAGTTGATTATTTAAGAAATAACTTGATTGATTGATTGGATGTCTGCTTTACGTCCAGCGAGCAGTATTTCAGCTATATTCAGGACGGGAACAAGTTAACAAACAATAAATCAACGGAAAATGGGGTAGGGATGGGTCACAGGGAATACAATTTTGACTGCCACTGGAAAAGTATGGAGATTTGGGTAGGGGCGGAAAATTTAGCCTTTTGTAGTGGCTACAATGAGTCTACTCTTTTTCGAAATCTACAAAAGGGGTCTTTATCGTGCAAGGAGCGTGGCACTCTCCAAACACGTTACCCACTACGGTCCACGGTCAGGCTTTCCGTATTATGACCTGACAACCCCCCAACAAGAGGGTCTCCCCTATCCGCCACCCGGGGACGCGCTGGGCTGCTCTGTGGGTCGAGCACTGGGAACCCTCCCAGTATGGTCCCAGATTAAGAAATAACGGTCATTAAATGAAATATTTTTGAATACTCTGTTTTCTCGCATCAAAATTTCACTTCACGTTTAGTACATTTATTATTATTATTATTATTATTACTACTACTACTACTTGTTCCATTTATTGTGCGTGTGCGTACCACAGTTTCCAAAATTTCACATGTGTATATTTGAGTCAACGTGTAAGTTTTATGTTTCCTCTGACTTCGCATCTAAAGGTATTCGAAATCTTATATACATCCTGTGTTCTGACACTTCGGTGTATTCAATCTGGGACTAGTATAACTAATAGTTGATTTATAGGTTCCTGATTCAATCATACCTATCGTTGGCAGGAGGGGGGCATGCTGTTCTAATTTCGAATTACATGATTAACCTTTAATCTGGTTAGCTTTTGAAACAGTCCGAATATTCATACTTCAAAGTCGGCATCAAATGATCTAGCTAGATCCTGTTTGTTTACCTGCAAATTCTGTTAGTTACCCTTCATAAACGAGTAATGATTTACCTGTAACATTTTCACATCCAGGTACAGCTGCCGTTTCAAGACGTGCAAACTTATCTACGGAATTTTATTTTATATATAAAAATAATCATAAAAATATATCTTTTATTAAAATTATTATTTAGGGGTCGTCCATAATTGTCAACCATTTTCACAAGTGTGCAAAAAGCACACTTTTTGAGACCCCCCACCCCATCAAAAAGTGTACATCAACCATTAAACTAATATAAAAACCAAACTCCATGGAAATGCAAAATTTCTGAAGATAAAAAAAGTGTACGCAAAAATGTCGAAATATTTAACCCCCTCCCTAAAGTGTGCGGTTTGCACACTTATGAAAATGGTTGACAATTATGGATGACCCCTTAGGTAAATTCTATCTGGGTAAAATAAAGACAGGTTAAAATTTTTGTCTAAAAATACTTATATTAATACAAAGATCATAAAAACATAAGACGTATTTGGTAATCTTATATTGTCAGCTGGTCATTAGTCATCGCCAGAGTTTATATATTCTTCAAAGAGCAAAGGCAGAAAAACAAATTTTTTAACTGGATTATTTATCACATTTACTGGATAATTACATTTATCACATCACAAACGCAGTCACGTGATAAAATACTGTCAATATGGCGGCCCCCATACACATAATTTTACCACCTTTAATCCACTCTAGAAGCGTAACGGCAAAAAAGACAATAAAACATAAAAGCGCAATTATATTTCTTTTTATTTGACGAATAACATATCAAATTTTCATTTTTTGGCGAAGTTTCCCTTTAATCACTACCATAAACAAGTGAAAGATCACACGGACTTTCCCAAAAAAGTATGAAAGTACCTATTTCTTCCGTAAACCAACAACTTTCACATCGCTATAACCTATAGACTCTTCATTGTTTTAGACTCCATTGTATCTGACGTCCAATCAGAACGCCGAAAACAATAACGTCAAACAGGAACATTGTTATGCTTTCATAACAACGTTCTTGTTTCTGGCGTTTTGATTGGATGATGAACAGATGTGTTCGCGTGACCTCATCTGTACCATAAATCAGCCATTCACAGAAGAATAATATTGAGATGCTTTACAAAAATAAACACAGTAAAATATCCATACAATTATTTAATCACTACCATACTGATTAGTTGAGGGCCTCGGGGAAGATTAGTTGTATACTAATTGTGCTACCCTCTATAAATATTATTATTATTATACTCAGAGTAGGAAATAATAGCCCGCCCGACCGCCCGAGACGGCCTATTTTACGCCCGGGCGGTCAAAAATTAAATATCGACGGCCCAGTGGTCGGTCTCTTTTTATAGACGAGTGGAATTACCCTTTTCTATTTTTAAAACGTGTTCCCGGTATTACTATTACCTTATTCATAACGGTACGTAAGAAGTTAGTCGGTTACATTAACATTACCACAAACACGTGTTTCGATACAATTTCCGTAGGAAATATGGTAAGATGTTTTATTGTCAAATTAACCCCCATTGGCTAGTTGATATCAAATCATCCAATGGCAATCTCGTTTCTTAAAAAAAATAAATGGACTAAAATTGTTGTTGTCAATGTAACAATGCTACGGCAATATCTTCGTCTTCCATCGCCTCAAAAACGACCTGCCCTTGATTCCAAGGAGAAAAATAAGTTGTATGATCAATCTAAGAGGAAGCGGTCAATTTAATCCTGAACAGTCAATACACCAATGAAACAAGGGAGCTAGGAGGCATCCCATCTTCATGCAAAAGAAAGCGAAAAAAACTTTTGTTCAACAGATGGACGATATTGTTAATGTTATTGAGAATGAAACACAAATATAAATAGTGTAGATAATTTTGAAACTGCTGCTTGTGAAAATAAAGCAGCTGAATCTGACAATGACAATGATTCATGCTTTTCAGACATGGAGGAAGGCTTCTATTCTGGGGATGAAATAGACAGTGACCTAAGTGACAGTGACTGAGATTCCTTATTATAATAAATGTCATATAAATCATAAACAATAAATGAAACAAAATTATTTATTTATTTAAAAACAAATTGAGATGAGATGTACATTCACAACCAAGGGCATCAAATATTAAATTGAAAACAAAATAACACTTTAGTCTCAATCCCAGGGGTTGAAAAATTTTTAAGGCAGGCCTAAGCCCTGGGATTTTTAAACTCAACAACCTTAAGCCCAAACATCAGTTTACCAAGCCCCCTCCCCCCTGAGCTAGTAATATAGAAGAAAATTATTTGAACAACAATAATTAAATGTTAATAGATCAAAATTGATTCCTTTTAAAAATAGTTTTATGAGTATTCTTAAGAAAAATTTAAATGGTATACATTTCAAGAAAATTCTTATTATTTTTCCTGGAAAAAGTCTAAGCCAGATGGGCTTTTTTCCAAAAAAATTGCCAAGCCCAAGGTTTCCATTTTTTAAGCCCCAGGCATCGGGCTTGAGGAATTTTCAACCCCTGAATCCCTTAAAATATAAAAGCTAATTTTAGTTAAAACAAATTGGGAATAGTTCTGCAAAAATGAATGTTCACTTGTTGCACTCTGCACTATGGCACCTGCTGTATTTGATAGTCTGACATCTTTAAACTCAAAATCATCAAATGAACATGCAGCTCATTTAACAAATCTTTGTCTCCATTTAAACATTTAGAACACAAAAAATCAATTAGGAATCTATAAAGGAAAATGGGTGGAATTACGTTGATTTTCAGGGCTGGCCAATTTTGGTCAGGACAGGTAATTTTTTTATGCAGCCAGCCCTGTGGTCTGGCAGATATTTTGGCGAGTTTCCTACCCTGTTATACTTTACAAAAAAAAAGCCACTACTTTTTACTCCTGAATGTTCTCCTGCAGCTCATAAAATGGTGCGACTTATCTATGTCATTTTTCCATAGTGACAAGCTAATATTTTTCAATGCTGCAGCAGGTTTCCCAGTTTCTAGTTGAAAAAAAATTTGTCGATTAAAATTGTTTAAAAATCCTTCAAGGAAAAGGCCGGATTTCTTTAAACAGGATGTAGGTGATGGACAGATCTGAAATAGAGCGCCACGTTATGGGAGGCAATGCTGATGCTGCATACCAAATTTCAAAAGAATGTGATTAGTAGTTGCTGAGAAAACTGTAACGAAAATTTTTTTCCCCGCCCGCCTGCCCGACATTCACCATATTATAACCCGGATTTTCACTCAGTGAAATCCGGCCAAAAATCGATCTTTTTAATACTTAAGGCTTGAGTAGATTTCATGACAACTAGGCTGAAAAGACATTTTTAATTATAACAATTTATAGTTGCTATATTGGAGCCATTACCCAATGTGTCGTACTACCAATGACAAAAATAGGCATCATGGTAATCTTTCATTAAAACAGAATTTTTTGTAAATAACAAATAAAAGCTTTTTCTGTTTTCTTCTACATATGAAATACTATAGACTTATTTTTAATTTCATTTAGTTTGGCAAGTCTTCTGATTTGATATTGATGTGCTGCTTTACCTCTGATAAAGTGATGAAGACTATGAAAGGACAAAGTTCAAGTGACAAGGCAGCCTAAAGTACGAGCTGTTTATATTCCAGAAAGTATGGTAATGTAAATAAGCCATTTATGATTACAGAATTTCCTACAACCATTTGAAGCTATTATTATAGCTGTCATATTTATCCAGATATCCAGAAAAAAAACCATCTAGACTAACAGTAACTAAATGAAGTCACTGAAGCATGAAAAACAATCCAAACTGAGCTACCCAGCTACAGAGCTTCTGAGATGCCCAACTCCCCTTTAGGTAAAGATGCCTTCAAGGATAGATCTGGCCCCATGTGGCTTAAACCCTTTTGAGTAAAAATGTGTTGCTCAGTATGAGAATTTTCAGAAAACTATGACAACAGGGGAAATCAAGTTTTAATTAGATGGAATTAAAGTTGAAAAAGGAAAGTCTGAAATGGCCTGGTTGCAAAGAAAAAGCCTTAATGAATGGGGAATGGTTTATAATTTGTTAGAAGAAGGTTTTGGGTCTGTGTCAAGAAATTAACGAAGAGTCAATTACACAAAAACAGTACCATCAGGTATAAATGTACTAAAATGTTCCCATGTCTAGAAATATGATAACACATTTATTGAACAAGCTCATAAGAGCACCTGCACAACTTCGATATGATTGCAATCTGTCTATGAAATTTCAAGGATATGTAGATATGGGTGTAGGAGGGTTTGATCTGACACACATAATAGGTACCTTCTTAACAATTTTCTGAAAAATGACTAAGTTCCCAAGTCTGGAAAAATGGGAAAAAATCATTCAAACAAATCCATAATAGCAGGTATACAACTTCAATACATGTACAATCTTTCTGAGAAATTTCAGCAATCTGGGATGAAAACTGTAGGAGGAGTTGATACGGTCTTCTGAAAATGTTCTGAAACATGACTAAGTTCTCAAGTCTCCAAAATAAGGAAAAAAATCCAGAACTATTTCATAATAGCAGGTGCACAACTTCAATACATGGGCAAACTTTCTGTGAAGTTTCAGAGATCTGGGTGGAAAACTGAAGGAGTTGATTACACAAAATAGGTACCATCTTCTGCAAATGTTCTGAAAAAAACAACTAAGTTCCCAAGTCTGGAAAATTAGCAAAATAAATCCTTGAACACTTCAATCATAGCAGATGAACAACTTCAAATAAATGTGCAATCTTACTGTGAAGTTTCATAGATCTAGGTTGGAAATTATAGTAGGAATTGGTTACACAAAATAGATGCCCTATTTCCCAAAACCCACCCTCCCATCGTCCCATTCACCCAGCCAATTTCAAAACTATAACCCAGGTTTGCACATCATGCAGCCCAACCAAAAAATCACAGCAAAGAACTGTTAATGACCCAGGCCTAAGCTTGGGTTTTTAACTAGTCAATGAAGCATTAAGTGACTAACTCACTTTAGTTTTCAGCTACATCAGTCCATTTTTTATTGGGGGAGGAAGCCAGGGTACCAGGATAAAACCCCCAGACCTGAGGTAGGAAAACTGGCGATCACTGTCAATAAGATTGGAGTCGAGTACACCCTGCCCACAGTGAGAATTGAACCCACAATCTCAGTGTTAACAGAACATGTGATCAACAGTGACGAAATACCTTAACCAATCGGCCACCAAGGCAACTCATCACAGATACATCTTTGTGCTAAGTGATATTTTATGATATGCCACATAATATGAGATATCAAGTAAGAAAAGAAACTAATAGTACATACACGTGTATACACATAATGGACTACTACAGAAGTCATTTGCTCTACCTGTCATTATGGTTCAGGATTATTTCTTGAACAACATGCATTACAAACTCTAAAACAATACAGATTTTAAAATTGGCCATTCTAATTGATAAAATTTATTAAAGAATGTCTCAAGAAAAAAACGTTCATAGAAGTACACAAAGAAGCTGAATAGACAGATGGACATTGTATATTGTATTGTTTACCAAAGACAGGTAATGACAATATTTTTATGAAAAACAAGTGTGGACACAGAAAAATGTTTTGACTGCATTCTGCATCAGTAATAAAAAAATTACATCATGAGCAACATGTAAATAGCATTAAATTGTCATCATTTAAAATATACAATGCATGGTTATGAAGAAAACTGACCAAATCTAAAAATTTGAGACTCGTGACTGGACTGTGAAATTGAGGTCAAGGTCAGGTGACACCAACCAGACAGTCATTTACTATTCATCAGCAACCTATACACAAATATTGTCATCCTATCATGCATGGTTAGAGAGAAACTGCCCTAATCCAAAAACTTTAACATAGTCACTGGACCGTAAAATTGAGGTCAAGGTCAGGTGACACCTACCAGACAGACAAGTACTTTTCATCAGCAACCTTTATGGTTGCTAGGGACTTATGTTAACCAAATGTGGCATTTTGAAAACCGGAAGTGACGTTTGAAACCAAAAGTGTACTGATTGATTAATTTTTTCCTTTTCTGACAGGAAGCAATATTTCAGCTGTATTCAGGACACCCAGAGTCTATGTCTTAAGACAGAAAATGTGTCACTTAATCTGCAACATAAGGTTGCTAGGGACTTTTGATTTCTGAATACAAAAGGGATGTTTCAAATTCAATGGCAAAAGCTTGTAACTAAAGACCAAAATGATATGTCAAATGCTTTTTAAACTGTTTGGTTTTAAAAGTTGGAGGGAAAAAAAAAGAAAAATAATCAAGGTCTTCTCACTTGAATTGAGAAAGATCCTGAAAAACAGAATACAACATGTTTTAAATAAGTATAAGGTTAATACTATAGGTCATTATTTACCTTCAGGATATGTACAGCATTCCTTGTAACCAAGAATGGGGGAGGGTCTGGTGCTTTAGCCAAAAAATCTGCTATTGTATAATTTGCTGGTGCTAACAACTTGGTATGAAGACAAAGTTCCTATAATAAATGTCAAACACGAGAATGTAATATTTATTGTATAGACTACTTAGTCAAACATATGAAAATATAAATACTTATACACAACAGAATTAATATGTTTAACAAACAATAATCAAGTCACTTATTATTACACAAAAATGTGCTTTCCATGTTATACAATAATTGTTAAAGAAAGATGAACATTTGTTGTGAATTTTATTGTCAGAATCATATTTGAAGTGTATTAAAACAAAATGTTTCAAATTACTTAAAAACAGTAGGTTTAATTAAAAAAAAAAATATTATTCTTTTCACAAAAAGCATGAATGATTTAAATGAAAACAAAAGCATTCATTTTATACAATAATAACAGAAGAGATAGAGAAGCTTAACTGAGGCAAACAAAATTCTTCCATGCAACTGCAAGATTGATTCGTCTGAATCCATCTGGATATTTTTGTCCATCCCTCTGCACAGCATCTGGAGGGACAAAAAATGGTACAGGGTAATTCATAAATGTGGGTGTCGCTGTACATTACCATACCTTACCTGCAGAGGGTATCTAAGTATTTCTGGTACAGGGTAAACCATTCATATGGATGAGAACCGAGGTCACTGTACATTACCATACCTTACCTGCAGAGGGTATCTAAGTATTTCCGGTACAGGATAATCCAATAATGAGCTATACCTCACTGTACTCATCAAATGATAACATGTACCAGGCTGGCATCGACCAGCTCTGTAAGCAATAATTAGAGTCAATACAGCAACTAAAGTGAATTTATTTAAAAAGCTTGCCTATATTATTTGTTAATTTGATTTGTTTTAAATACAACTTGAAAAATCACATAGGCCTTAAAAAGCAGGCTTAATTTACAATGGCCATAATATACATGAAATCAAATTAAAAGACAAAGTAGATGTAATGAAGTTAATATCGTAGAACGGCAAATAAAAGATTTAAATCTTTTGGAAACATTGGAAAAAAGAGTCATCAAAGATAATTGCCTTGATGTAATCTAAGTCTATATAGATTTTACCTTCCTCTGCGTTGAATGGCGCTGGCCTTAGATATCCAGTTACTCTTTAGAGTACTGACATTTAACAATGCATCAAAACTTTTCTGTAACAGAGAAAGTATAAACAAGTGTTATGCCATGAGAAAGTATAAACAAGTATTACACCATTCATCAAATGTTTAATGTAAGATCAAAACAGCTTTTGGTAATGTGGAAGCTATAACCATTAAATAGAAGCTTACAGTAAGGAAAAAATTCAAAAGCAATTCAAAAGAAATAAATGTCATATTTATACAGCACTTATTTTCCCAGTAGAGTAGTTTGTCCATATTTTCCTGTTGTGATTACTTCCATGTGCACATCAAGGTAAAATTTACTTAGTCATCTTCTGCCTTTTAACATATAGAAATTGGTGCCTGTTTCTCATAAGGCAAAGAGACAAGTGTGGACACAGAACAATATCTAGCTTGCATTCCAAGCTGATTGACTGATTGACAAGTACTTATCATAAGCTACCATTATATATGTATATAAATTTATGTCTAGCCCCAGCAAATATCTTTGCAGGCAAGACAAAAAACAAAACTTGTCATTAAACCTATTCAGCCTTTAATACATAGAAATTGGTGCCTGTTTCTCATGTTTCATGGTCAAGGACTAACTCATGAAGTTTATTTTTCCCATAATCAATTGACATTAAAATAATCCTATTAAGACTTTTGACAAACCAAAGACCATACTTTGTTGTTTTGTCATTCAGCTGTATCATGACATTTAGTTTTTATTGGGAGAGAAAGCCTAAGAGCCATGTAAGAACCAAGATCTTCTGTGGGAAAAGTGAATTTTCCTAGAAACTATGCCAGAGACCTAGAAGTAACAGATGAAAATGAAATAATATAAATATAAAATAATCATAAAAGTTACCTCTTTCACTTTGCCTGCATCAATAACATACACTACATCATTGATAGTTATACTGGTTTCTGCTATGTTTGTGGATAAAATCTGGATAAAAGGTAACAAAAAATTGGAAAAACACAAAAAATATACAAGAAAAGTAGTCAGAGAAGCCTCTGCTGTCCAACATTTTTTTAGACTTTGATAGCAACAGCCATGGGATATCAAAGAGCTCTCTAGACAAAACAGCGGAGTCCTGTGATGGCAGCCATTTTGAATTTCCAATTGGCATAAAAAACAGAAACTTTAAAGAGGACCATCCAAACAACATTGCTAGAAATTTTTTTTTCATAAGTTAACTGACAAGACAAGAAGCCATTTAAAACTTTTGCCATAGGGTCCTATGTTAATTTATGTAATGCTGTGGTGGCCATTTTGATTTTCCTATTAGTATAAAAAACATAAACCTTATAGAGGACCATCCAAACAATATTGCTAGTAAGTTTTTGTTTCAAATAGTTAATCGGTTTCAGAGAAGAAGCCATTTAAAACCTTTTCCCATAGGGTCCCATGTTAAACTAAGTCCTGCGGTGGCAGCCATTTTGATTTTCCGATTGGCATAAAAACAATTAACGTTACAGAGGACCATCCAAGCATCATTGGTAGTAAGTTTTGTTTCCATTGGTTAACCGGTTTCAAAAAGGAAGCCTTTTTAAAAAAAAATTCCCATAGGGTCCAATGTTCAACTAAGTGCTGTGGTGGCAGCCATTTTGAATTTTCTACTGGCATAAAAAACCTAAACTTTATAGAGGACCATCAAAAATATATTGCTAGTAAGTTTTTGTTTCCATTGGTTAACTGGTTTCAGAAAAGAAGCTTTTAAAAACTTGTTCCCATAGGGTCTTATGTTAAACCAAGTCTTGCAGTGGGGGCAATTTTGATTTTCAGATTGCCATAAAAAACATAACTTTGAAGATGAACATCCAAACAATATTTGCTAGTAATTTGTTTCCATAGATTAATCGGTTTCAGAGAAGCCGTTTAAAACTTTTTCCCATAGGGTCCTATCTTAAACTAAGTCCTGCTGTGGCGACCATTTTGACCTTGCGATTGGCATGGAAAACATAAACTTTATAGAGGACCATCTAAACAATATTGCTCATAAGACAATATAGCTAAACCACACGAACATGTTTATAACATCGGGAGATTAAGAAATGTGCCAACTCAGACCTTAGTAGCAAAATCCAATGTTTTGTCTATGGAAATCTCTTTGATGTCCCACACTCCCATCAAAGTTTTAAAAAAGCATTGGACGGCAGATAAATCTCAGACTACAAGAAAAGGTGTCCCAAAAACAATATAATTAACAAATTCCAAAGAATTTTACACATAATAATTGGCCATATAAATATAACTTAGTGATATTTACTTATTTTTATATAATTATGACTACTTTGTACATAACTGTGGATACATGGATTCCAAACAGCCACCTATGAATACCAGAACTAACACAAACTTCTACAACAGCCTTATAATGAACACAGTTCTTGGTATCAATATAGGTCAGGCTATTATTCAAGGTCAGGATGACATGATTAACTTCTTTGTTTTCAAGCTTAGGACTTACAATTTTCCTCACTCCTACAGGTGGCGCATTGAATACCTTCTTCTGGTCAGCTGACTGCATATTAGAATGCAGAATATACATAACATATCTACAAAATACATAAATTATGTTATACAGAAACCACTACCAGATTTTATGGCCTTTAATTGACTTCAGGTTAAATCCATTATTTATTCATCTTGAAAAAAAATAATTTAACATCCATTATTGTATGTTATAAAACATGGCTCCACAAT
Organism: Limnoperna fortunei; assembly: GCA_944474755.1. Classification (NCBI taxonomy): domain Eukaryota; kingdom Metazoa; phylum Mollusca; class Bivalvia; order Mytilida; family Modiolidae; genus Limnoperna; species Limnoperna fortunei. The sequence continues at coordinate 91,314,581 of OX104116.1, forward strand.
AACATTTGACAGACTGCCCGGGACAAGTAGAAATGTCCATTGCACAAGGAAAAGTCACTTGTTTGTTGGGACAAGTAAAAAATATAAGTCTCCACTGAAATATCCTAAAAATTTACATTTCTTTTCTTGAAAATGCATTTGGTCAATAGTTTTCCTGAATTTATTACTTGTATTGCCAACAAATTTATGCATATTCTTTAGTACTGGTTCAAAACTATGTATGAATAGCCATAACGACTTGCTGCAAAGGGACCAGTAAAAAAAAATCAAGAAACCACTTAAATGAATGGAGAAGCAGATAATTGTTGTAAAAACAGCAACTCAACAATGTGTATATGGAAGTACACACCATTTTCCAAAAATCTAACAAATATATCTCTTTATGACTGAAGAATATACCAAAGTTAAACATTAGATATTGATAAGAAAACACATGGACAGAAATTATTACTTTCTGGCCAACAAAAAAGATACCACAAAAATAAATTAGTGTTCTTAAGAAGATCCTAAGAGAATGCAAATAAATTTGGTAAAAATCATCATCGGAAACCCACATCCAGTCGCGTTCTTGCTTTGCTATTCTTACGGACCATGCACACTTGCAGATATTTTAATGATTATTCAATGTCATATTTTGATTGGTTGCTTGTACTTCCATCGAAGTGTAAACAAGACAATATCTACAAGTGTGCCAATTGTCAGTAAGTGATAGCAAAGTGAGAATGCAACCGGACGTGGATTTCCAACGATGGGTAAAAATTTATAAGCAGGAAACTTTACTACTGAATGTAAATTAGCTGAATGTAAGCGCTTATCAGATCTGCACTTACTTATATTTTTCAAAGAATTTGTCTTCATTTATCATGTCCCTTAATTTGACAATATCATCATAACCAGGAAGGAATATCAGTATGGCTCCTGTAAAATAAAAGCTGTTATCAATATCAATATAACCAGAAAGGAATTAAATTAAATTTTCATATTGTGAATTTTCCATTTTGTATGGAAACATTTCAGCAGTACTTGCACTTGGAGTATACATTTCCCAATTAATCTTGTACTCCGAGCCTGTATTTCCTTCATAGAAGGTGTCAGAAAAGTTATTTAACCAGATGTTCACAGTGGTGTGGCAAGATTGAAGTCATCACTTAAAATTATTAATGGTCGCCATTATGACTTTGTTGATCGTTTAGTGAAAGGTGTCACAAATTACTTTTGTGTTTAAATCCACTATCAGCAATTTTTCAGCTATATCATGGCATTCAGCTTTTATTGGGGTGGAAGCCAGAGTACCAGGAGAAAACCCCTGATCTTCGGTAGGAAAACTGGCAATCCTCGTCAATTAAGACTGGATTCAAGCACACTCTGCCCTCAGTCCACATTGGTAGGGGACAAATGAGTAGTAACGTAGTTCCAGGACACTGACTGGAGAGAAGGACACCTTTCATTGATATATCCTTTAGTCCACATTGGCATGGGACAAATGAGTAGTAAAGTATTTCTATCCACCGTACACAAAGCACATGTCACTAACCTTCCTGACTAGTACACAGTATTTTGATCAATAAACTTAAAATCAGATCAATATCTACTAATTCATCATCAAAACTATGGTGGTATCTGCTGATTAACTCTCTGTCCTCTGGGGATACAATTTTGGCATCTAAAGCCCCATCACCTGTTGGTCCCATAACATGTGTATCCCTGAAATGAATCATTTATAAACTTAGGTCACTCTAATTTAAATATCAAAGCTTAATGTCTTATATGGTTAAAGATGTAACGGTGGTTTATCTTTAATGTAAACTTTTGCCATGTATGTAGCATTTGAATAACTTTATTGTATAATATAACTATATATGTGCCCAATTCTGTTTGTTTGAATGGCATCTAAGGCCACTACACCAATTATTCAACCATCCTGGCATTCAGTTTTTGTTGGGGAGGAAGCCAGAGTACCAGAAGATTTCCATTGACCTTTAGTAGGAAAACTGGCAATACTTGTCAATGAAGATAGAAGTCGAACATTCCCTGATGCAATGAGACTCGAATCCACTACCTGAATGATGATTTAGGCTTTCAGCTAAATCAGGCATCCTGTTTTAACTAAGGGAGGGATCTTACATTCACCAAATAAGTTTGGAATTGAGCACATCCTGCTCACAGTAAGGCTTAATCCGATCAAAGTCAAACATGTTATGTAGTTACCATATCATTTGCCTTGAAATCATATGCAACAGAAATCAAAATCTCAAAATGTTTGTGTGAACTTACATATTTGCTTCTAGCAGTTCACAGATTGCAATGTGGTTAAATTTCTGAGCTAAATAAAGAGCAGTCCAATCATTTGAAGCTTTGATGCTGATATTTGCTCCTAAATTTAACAGTTGTTCGACGACTGCTGTATACCCACGGCCAGCAGCTATCATCAATGGTGTTATACTGGTCTGACTGTGTTGATAATCAACTGAAAATGTTTAGATCAAAGGTCAATCTACCAAGGAAATGATGGCATAAGTTTTGAATTTTAAAGAAAATATAAATAACTGTGTATCTATAATTATAGAATGAATTAAAACACAAAAGGGATCTGGATTTGTACAAACTTAGTTAAGACAAACATTCAGAACTACATGTATATAGTTGCTCTACTGCAATGCAAAAAAGATGGTTTAATCTATAATCAACAAAAAATATATTGCAATTCCTTTTGATTTCCTATCAATAATTTTTCTTTTTTTATATAATACATGTTTTTGTTAAATTTAATTGTTCAACTACCGGTAGATCAGACTTTGCAGACCAGAAACAAAGCTGTCTATAGGCAAATGAAAACCTCGATGGAGTATTTAGATTCTTAGATTAAGTGCTCTGCTTGAGATTTTCAATACTAAAGCTAAGAATTCCATTTCAACAAAACAAATTTTAAACAGTATTTGTATCACTGATTACTTTAAAACCATGATAATGTATACCAAGCCATACATATTGGTAATAATGTCATTAAAAGAATTCTCATTGTGTCATTGTGTCCACAGAAAACTAATAATTCTAGGATAATCAATTGTGCGAAGTGAAGATTGAAAATATGATCATGAGTGCAGTAGAGTAAGAGTAAACAAGTGTGTGGAACTTTTCAGCATGAGTGATAAGATTTTCAATATTCATTATGTGTTATTACCTTGCTTATTACATTGACGAATATTTAATATGTCGTCGAAAACTTATAAGGTACTGTGTTTTGAATGTTCTTGGGCATCTGTTTTACCAGCGACACGGTTAGTGACATTCATTGTGACACCACTTCTAAGGAGTGAAAGAACTCAAATTTATTTCACATGTGATTTACCCAAACATATTTCAAAGCAAAATCTCACAGCTGTCATTGTAACAATAACTAAAAGTATACTAACCACTGACATTCTCACTAAGTATTAAATGAAATATTTGTGTAAATGCAGTTTCCTGTCCAGATAACCAGGCTTCACTTAGGAGTTGGTCCATCTCCTGTATTAACCAAGGTTCTAAATTCTCTTTTTCTTCTCCTAACTGCAAATATAATACTGGTGTAATAGATTTTCACTTTCTTGTTTTTCATAAATGAAAGCAGATAATGAAATAATAATAATGTTTGTAATTGACACCAGAATTAGCTTATCCACATCTGATGTTAAAACAAGAAATGCCTTTGATTTTATGACAAATTTTGTGGGGAAAACAATTCTGTTATCTGTTTGACTGTGCCAATGAAACTTTGAAAAGGGTAAATACTCACTGTATAACACGAGTTCATTCCAATGTAATGTCTGTGGATTACTACTGTATAACACTAGTTCATACCTCTGTAATGTCCTGTGGATTACTACTGTATAACACTAGTTCATAGCTCTGTAATGTCCTGTGGATTACTACTGTATAACACTAGTTCATAGCTCTGTAATGTCCTGTGGATTACTACTGTATAACACTAGTTCATACCTCTGTAATGTCCTGTGGATTACTACTGTATTACACCAGTTCATAGCTCTGAAATGTCCTGTGGATGACTACTGTATAACACTAGTTCATACCTCTGTAATGTCCTGTGGATTACTACTGTATAACACTAGTTCATATCTCTGTAATGTCCTGTGGATTACTACTGTATTACACCAGTTCATATCTCTGTAATGTCCTGTGGATTACTACTGTATAACACTAGTTCATATCTCTGTAATGTCCTGTGGATTACTACTGTATAACACCAGTTCATAGCTCTGTAATGTCATGTGGATTACTACTGTATAACACCAGTTCATAGCTCTGTAATGTCCTATGGATTACTACTGTATAACACTAGTTCATACCTCTGTAATGTCCAGTGGATTACTACTGTATAACACTAGTTCATATCTCTGTAATGTCCTGTGGATTACTACTGTATAACACCAGTTCATATCTCTGTAATGTCCTGTGGATTACTACTGTATTACACCAGTTCATATCTCTGTAATGTCCTGTGGATGACTACTGTATAACACTAGTTCATATCTCTGTAATGTCCTGTGGATTACTACTGTATTACACCAGTTAATAGCTCTGTAATGTCCTGTGGATTACTACTGTATAACACTAGTTCATACCTCTGTAATGTCCTGTGGATTACTACTGTATAACACTAGTTCATACCTCTGTAATGTCCTGTGGATTACTACTGTATAACACTAGTTCATACCTCTGTAATGTCCTGTGGATTACTACAGTATAACACTAGTTCATATCTCTGTAATGTCCTGTGGATTACTACTGTATAACACTAGTTCCTACCTCTGTAATGTCCTGTGGATTACTACTGTATAACACTAGTTCATACCTCTGTAATGTCCAGTGGATTACTACTGTATAACACTAGTTCATACCTCTGTAATGTCCTGTGGATTACTACTGTATAACACTAGTTCATACCTCTGTTATGTCCTGTGGATTACTACTGTATAACACCAGTTCATACCTCTGTAATGTCCTGTGGATTACTACTGTATAACACTAGTTCATACCTCTGTAATGTCCTGTGGATTACTACTGTATTACACCAGTTCATAGCTCTGTAATGTCCTATGGATTACTACTGTATAACACTAGTTCATACCTCTGTAATGTCCTGTGGATTACTACTGTATTACACCAGTTCATAGCTCTGTAATGTCCTGTGGATTACTACTGTATAACACCAGTTCATACCTCTGTAATGTCCTATGGATTACTACTGTATAACACCAGTTCATACCTCTGTAATGTCCTGTGGATTACTACTGTATTACACCAGTTCATACCTCTGTAATGTCCTGTGGATTACTACTGTATTACACCAGTTCATACCTCTGTAATGTCCAGTGGATTACTACTGTATAACACTAGTTCATACCTCTGTAATGTCCTGTGGATTGCTGTCTTTTCCTTCAACTATACTGTCATCTTCTTCCTCCTGGTCTTCCTCATACCCACAGATGTTTGTACACCACTGCTTTAATTCTTCATTTTGCTTTTCAACTAAGTTTGTATAATAATAACAATATAAGAACTAGCTCTGCACTTTATTTGTTATGTTTTGTCTCCCACTTAATGTAAATAGGTAAAAGTTAAGCATATGTAATTATTCATGACTAAGTATTAAAATTTAACCCACATGATATAAGGGTGCCAAGTTGCTTACCATTCCAGTGTTCCAGCTAGAGGGAAATAGAGGGGCGCCGCACCCCGCCCTAAAATTACCGCGCCCCTGTGCCCCTCTCAGGCGCCCCTGTGTCCCGATTTGTGTCTCTTATCACTCTATATATATTGCTCTAATTAATTTTCTGCTCTAAAATTAATAGTAATTATAGTGTTTTTATAGCTAATTAACTCATTAGACTATTCTCGTTTCCTTATAATTTGATTATGTAATTAGTAGTAGAGTGGGGACTGGTACACAGGTAACACTTCAAAAATGTTATTACCTTAAAAATATGCGTGGTCACTGTTTGTGGCCATTTGGCTTAATTATGATCCAGACCGGAAATATCTACAACCGTTTTTATTGCCATTTGCGGTAGATATCTTCGAATATTTGTCACCGCGCCATGTTTATCATTGAACACGCCATTTTTTAAACAAAAGTGAAAGCTGGTACCCGACTGCCTTTTTCTATGTTCAAATAGCGTTAAGTAAAAATAATCGCGGCAACCAGTACAAACCAACTGAAAATACGGTCATATTCGGAGCGGATATGAACTTAGTTCAGGAACTTGCAAATACAATGCTGCTTGTATTGAAGTTACAACCACAAACATTGAAACACAGTAATAAATAGTATATTGGCAGTCACTTTTCAGTTGATTAAATGCACAAATATATTTAAATATTTTACTTTAAAATGTAAACAAAGGCGAAAAACAGCAACAGAACGCTTATTCAAATAACAATAACAACAAAAGTGCAACAACCTCAATCACACTAAAAAATATGAAAATACACGAAAAAGTGCCCTTCTCATGCGCCCCTCTATTTTTAAATCCTAGCTGGAACACTGTATTCCAGTGCACCTGGACTCACCCCCACCCCCCTGGTTTGTAATGGTGTATGGATTGTGCCCATTAGTTTTTTTCTTTTGTTTAACCATGGGTGTGTCTGTCTTTAACTTATCTTTTTTGAATACTCTACGGTATCATGAATTCTTTTTTGGTTTTTTTTCAACTCAGTAATTCTAGTCATGTTAATTAATCCAAGTTGTGGCTTGACCAATAAATAGCCGAAAGGATAACAATTAAACAATGAAAAGTCATTTGTTCAAAGAACAAATGTGAGGTCTTTCCCGGCATTTTCTTAGTGTTATGTCTAGGTATATGGTTGCTAATTTTGAAAATTGCTGCCCATAACCATTGGACTTTGGTCCTAAATCGAAGGGCTTGTTGAGACGGTCACAAAAAACCTATGTTCACTATATTATCTCTGATGTTTAAAAGTTATAAGCCATAAACTGATTAGCCGAAAAATGTCAAAGGCCATAACTTGAAAACGATTTGTCGCACAGTTTTCAATAATTTAAATCAAATGTAGATCTCAATGAGAGCAACATTTTTCTGATATATTGTCTGCTTAATATTTTTATGGTTTTTGAGTTATTTCGAAAACAAAATTTAGCCGAAACCAGTCAAGGGCCATAACCTTGAAAACGGTTTGTCGCACAGTTTTTGAACCTGTATATCAAATGTAGATCTCAATGAGAGGAACATTTTTCTGATATATTGTCTGCTTCAATTTTTTATGGTTTTTGAGTTATTTCGAAAACAAAATTTAACTGAAACCTGTCAAGGGCCATAACCTCTAAAACGGTTTGTCGCACAGTTTTCGAACTGTTATATCAAATGTAGATCTCAATGAGAGGAACATTTTTCTAATATATTGTTTGCTTCAATTTTTTACGGTTTTTGAGTTATTTCGTAAAAAAATTTAGCCGAAACCTGTCAAGGGCCATAACCTCTAAAACGGTTTGTCGCACAGTTTTTGAACCTGTATATTAAATAAAGATCTCAATAAGAGGAACATTTTTCTGATATATTGTCTGCTTCAATTTTTTATGGTTTTTGAGTTATTTCGAAAACAAAATTTAGCCGAAACCTGTCAAGGGCCATAACCTCTAAAACGGTTTGTCGCACAGTTTTCAAACCTATATATCAAATGTAGATCTCAATGAGAGGAACATTTTTCTCATATATTGTCTGCTTCAATTTTTTATGGTTTTTGAGTTATATTGAAAACAAAATTTCAATGGCGGCCATTTTGAAAATGGTGGACCAAAAAATTTTTTTGATCCGATACAGGTAATTAGGACCCTCATATCTACTTGGAAACCAAGTTTTGTGTAAATCCGACAACTTTGACGTTTTCGACAAACTTCGCGTCAAAATCGCGTAAACAGGAAGTGGATTGTAGAATGTTTTTTTGCATGACAAATCATGGCCATAAGTCAGGCAACATTTTCCTCACTTTAGATTTTTGATATCTGTCATTGTTTCTGAGTGTATCTGAACACAAGGGTAAACAGTGTTTGGGGAGATAACTCTGTTTCTAAAAATAGATCGGTGTCGCAGGGTGACTCAGGTCGAGCCCAGGTAGTGTCGGTTAAGTGTGCCAAGTTTCAAAGCCATACGTCAAGACACTTTTTTGACATCTGTGGCAGAAGAAAAAAAAAAATAATAATAATAATAATAATCATAAGAAATACAGTAAGGTCTTTCCCTCGGAAAGGGGAAAGACCTTAATTAGAAAATTGCAAAGCAGCTTTCCACAATAAAATATTACAAGAAAAATAAATATGGTTCTTCTGATAAACTGAAACATTTTTTTTTAAATTAGCCGATTATACTGTGCTTGATATAAGAAATCCAATTTGCCTTTAAGATGTTTCTACATCATAAGTAACTTTACCTTTGTCCTTTTCTTTCAACAATTTGTTCATAACTTTGTTTGTGTATCCAGTCCTTTGTGGAAAACAAAATACAATTAAAAGATGAAAAACTATTTGTGTATAGATTTAATTACATGAAGACAAGTATACCATTAACAATATGATGGTGTTATTTAGCCATTTAAAGTCTATTAAATCCAACATAAAGTTTTTCATGTTTTAAGTATTGGTAAGTGAAAAGAAACAGCTGTGCCATGATTGCATGATACACCAACTGAAGACACAGACAAGAGCTATACACATCATGGATGCATAACTCTATTTGAACTGATCAGACTTATTCCTACCTATCAATATCAACATTGCTTTAAAATTACAAGAAAATTGATTAAAGCTGTCTTTAGTTAGAGTGTGAAACTAAAAAATACCTGCCCCCCCCCCCCCCCCCCTGTTTTTTACAACAATGGTCATATCTTTGTAACTCTAAAATCATTATTTTACCACAAACAAAAGGAAGCTGGCATCTATTCAAATAAACAACTCCTCAAACTTTCAAGAAAATTGATGAGAGTTTTTGAGTTATAATCCGAAAAAAAAAATTCCCCCTTTTTCAGTAACAAAGTCCATAACTCTATAACAATAAATCAAAATTTTTTTCTGCAGAGATAGAGGGGAACACTAGCAAACAGAAAGAACCTTGTAATATTACAAAAAATAACTATTAATATACAACTATGGCCTTTAATGAAGGTAAAATCCATAATTATTAAATCAAGAAAGGGTTATTTTTAAGATGATTTGAGATTTAATAATTTGGATATTACATGAAATCAATTAAAGGCCATAAACTGTATTATTATACTGAACTAAACACAAACAAGAACAAGGGGACTGTGTAGTCATAACTAAGTCTCCCTTTTAAATTTTGCGTGCTTTGCATGTCAAACAAATAGCTAGTTATTTCCTTTTTTCAAATTTGGCACGCTTGGGCACGTCAAACAAATAACTAGTTATTTTGTCGACGTGCAAATTCACAGAGAGTTATTTTACCCATGTGGAGATGAGCGAAAAAAAACAGTTATTGCTCCCAACATAAAATTTATTTTAGTACATGTACTGGTTTCCATAGTAAAGTATAATAATAATTAATATTTTTTAGCATATTTCATTTCATACTATAATAACTTACCATTTTAAAATATCTTCCAAGAAGTATTCCTTCACCTCAAATAATGTTCCTGGAACTGTAAACAAAATACAGTATGAAAACCAATTTTAGGGCAAATCTGATTGCCTTATCTACAAGATTAAATAAAACACAGGGCTCTGCCTAAAGAGTACTTGATCACTTCACCAGCCCAAATAATAGCCAAATGATAGAGGCAAATATGTACTGATAATACTGTATACTTATTCAATTTGGTTTCAAAGAATGACAAATGTCAAAATTGAGTTATTAATGACTTTACTAAAATGGTTAAACAAATAATTGGCTCTTTTAAACATTTTACCAGTATATCTTTAAAACCATAATAGATGATAAATAAATATGTTTTCCTACTAAAAGCTCTTTAAATAAAAAATTCCATCAATAAAAATAGTGTCAAAATCAGATAAAAAATATTATTGACAATAAAGATGAAACAAGAAAAATAGGCCCTTTCGACCATATTTCACAACTTCTAAAAATAGGAAAAAATGTTTACACTGTTCAAAAAGGTTATGCTAAGAGAATTCCAATGAAAAAATCTTATTCTCATAAAAAATTTACAACTGAAAAATGTTAAAATGTACAAAATGACTGCAGTTTTTAAACTGATTACTATAGTGGACTTTTATTATAAATATTACTTTTTAAAGCAATTTATTGTGTAGGTAAATTTAATAAAAATTTTAGATACATTTTTACCTGAAACTACTGGGCAGCCATCCATATATCTGAGAAACAATTCTATGTTCAAAGCAGCACTCATTAAAATAACCTTCAACTTTGGAAATTTTGCTAACAAATCTCTAACTGCAATCAAAAGGAAATCACTGAATCTATCTCTCTCATGTACTTCATCCTAAAATATAAACAGAATATCTACCTTCAAAACGAATAACAAAATACAGAACAGCAAGGAAACTGTCAAAAACGACAATTTATAAATAAAAGTTCATGAAACCGGCAAACTCAAGAACCAACAACCATTAATAAAGCAACTACAGCAATGGTCCTGATTAAGTACAGGCATTCAAAAATGGTGGGTTAAACAGTTTAATGGCAGCCATGCCAAACCAACCACTTTCATGTTGATTGGTGTGTTGAAAACAGGTTGGGCATCATACACCATAAGTCAGTAATGATCATTGCAGCACAATCACTATGTACTGAATTCAAAAATTGGAAACTTTCTGCAATCATGAGATAGAATTAGGTAGTATTAATTCTGTATTCAAAAAACAACAGTAATGGTAAAAATCATCTTAAATTTGGAAAAACCAGTGTACTTCATGTATATTGAAAAAAACTTTGAGTATATAATTATCTTACCAGGATTACATGTGTGACTTCTGCCATAGACTCCATGGATCCCATCAATGTTCTCAATAGGACACCATTTGTACAAAATGTCAGCAGGGTTTTAGGGGACACCCTTGAATGGAAAAAAACTCTGAGTTAGACCACACTGCATATATCTGTATCATTTTTGTTGATGATATAGTTTTTGTCTTTCCTAATCATTTTAGTAGCTATGACATTTGTATAGAAACCTTTATATCAAAACTGATTATAATGTATATTCCAAAAACTAAGCTAAATAATACATGAAAGTGTTATTAATCACTAACTTGCTCTCAAGTCTTATCTGATATCCAACAGTCTGTCCAACTTTTTCCCCTCTTTCTGCAGAAACACGTTCAGCAATGCTAAGAGCAGCTATTCGACGGGGTTGGGTACAGAATATTCTACATGGTATATTTTGATCATGACAGTAATCCAAAATCATCTGAGGTACCTACAGTTCAACAAAGAAATATACACAACTTATTGGTGCAATACATTTTATGCACTGGAATATTATAGGACCAATTTCAATAAATGTGGTAAACATGTCTCACTATAGACAATCAGAAGGTTATGAAAACAATAGGTTATTACTTTCCTGGTAAGCCACTGAAGCTTCAAACACTTAACCCACATGTAAGTTTATATGTATTATTATCTGAGATAAGCATGTCTGATCGTTTCAAGTAAACTGCAATAATTTTTAAAGATATTTATTATCAAAATGCCTAACAAATGCATCAAGATGCCTGACAGATGTGCTGCTATGGGTTAGCATGACATAAACTTTGTGTTCGGTGCATTTGAAAAGTGCACTGTGTTTTTTATTGACATTTACAGTACAGTCAACGTGATGCTGTGATTTTCCCTGCATTTGCAAATGAGTGGAAAATGCGTGGTCATTTGTAGGTTTGATGCATTTGCGTGGAATCACGCATACTGGATTCTGCCCACGATAATACCACGAATAATATGTCCACGCAAAATTCGTGGATGATGCAATGACCACGCAAATTAATCTATATAAAAATTCCCTGTGTAACATGAACAATGTTTTTAAACTTGACCTGCTGATGTATTTGTTCAATCGTATTTACGTTATATTTCTTTTCCAGGTACAACAGAATTGTTACTTGTCATACATTAGAATAAAAATATCTATATATTCTTTCTTTCTTAAATCTATCTTTCTTCCTTTAGTTATTTATGTATGTTGGTAAAATAAACATCGTGTCCGTAAATTTTCCTTTCTTAAATATACGGTATGCTAATTTTTAAGGCTCCATAAATGCTACTTACTTTCAGTAAATTTACTTTAAGTAATAAATAAAAACAAAAATTTTTAGATACTTTGTATGAAATAAACTACCTACAAACGGCGATTTTTAAGTTTCAAATATTGTATTTACGAATGATCGCAAAAAATATATATCGATAGTATTGCTCAATTGTAAGAAATATTTCAAATGTCCCAACCAAATGTTCTATCTTGTGTGCTTGTCTTCATCATGTTAGACAAGCTCGTAAAATTACATTGAAATATTAACGGAAATCCTTCCAATTGAGTTGCACCTTATAACTAAGTATGCTTAGTGTGATTTATTAAAGACTTATTATCATTCAAGGTTTGCAATCCCACTCTTATGTACTACTCTCCAGCATTCAACACCTAACGGCAGGAGACAAATTTTTTAATTGCCATATTGCATTATACGCAGGTTTCAATTAACAAATCTACTTCCAACACTGCCCGAGGCATCGTACATAAATGTTTTGCATTTTTTTACATACGTGCACCTGTGTTAAATGTACTTTATATTTTTGTTGATATGCTACATATGTAGCTATGAGATACAGTTGAACCTACGTATTCAACACTATCTATAATTTTCGTATCTTATTTGTTTCCATCTCCGCCCATAATGAACATTGTTCACCATAGACCACTTCTTCTGCCTCTTTGGTGCAAATATTTAACAATTTCCGATTTAATTAACTATTTGAATGTGTGCTTTTTGTTTATTTTTATTTAATTATTTATTTTATTTTATTTTTTTTTTGGGGGGTGGGGGTGGGGGGGAGGAACGCAAACAAAATACCCGTCAAAATAGTATTTGAAAACGGGAATTGTGACATATTTCCACCAAAAAAGAGGTAGAAGAATTCGGCCTATATTGTTCATCACATATGTTCCACCCAGCCATCGTTATAATAATTTTAGAATGTACATAATTGTATTTTCCTTTATTAGGAGGAAATACACCTGCTGCGAAAGCAGACGTTGCCTTCCATTACACAAATGCTCAGCAGAATTTGGCTGAAATATACAAGAAACTGCGGTATTAAAAACGAGGAGCATCCACAGAATATTTTTACAATGTACTGTCGATGCCAAATTTTCAACTTCAATGATCTTTCATAATAATTGGGACCGTACACCTAACCACATGTTGACTTGATCAATTCCGAAGCTGGTGAATTTACCTGTACAAAGAACTTGCTAAATAAACAATACTCCATTCCGAAATAATATAAGGAATCGTTCAATTAAAAAAAAAAATTGTAATACATCCACAGTTTCTGTATACTTCTTGAAAATTCATAGAGAAAATGTAAGTACGATGTTCGAAGACAACTTCTGCTTACCGTATTATGTGTTTCCCGCCTTGAGAATTGGCCCGTGCAGTTATGTAATTACAAAAAGTGTGTCGGTCAAGAAATGAGAACACATGTTTAAAATAAATGTACGAATCCTCATGTGTATTAATAAAAATTATTTTTACTATAATTACTATTTATTATAATAAAGATATAAACAAGATTTTTCGATCCATGATGACAGAATTGCAAAACTTCCTTCCGAGGTAGCAACGATCGGTAGAAAACCGTATTAAAACCGTACGACAGTTGTATTTGATTATTTACTGTCCCATTCGTGTGTTGTATATTTTTTCATTATATCCATAATTATTTGTTTTTCACAATTCGAGTCTGAATTCGAAATATTTCCTTAAATCGTGAAGTGATATACGAATCTATGCACGTTGATTTTGTATAAGTGAATGGTTTTTTTCGGTAATAAATGTAGATTTATTTGCAAAATGACATTACTTGTAAACTTTTTTTGGGAGATATTGTCACACATAATACCGTGAACCAAACAAACTTAACAGTTTAATTGATATCGTGAAAGTTTATGAATGTTCCGAAACTAGAAACACAAAAACCGTGTATGCTTCATCATTATAAAATGCGTATCAAAAGACAAGGTTCATTTTTTCTAACTGACAAACAACAGCTATTCAAAGTGGCTCATACGATTGAGCAACATACACAAGTATAAATAAACGCAGGATTTTCTTCCGTTTTTAGGGTTAATAAATCCCAAACCTTCTTTTTCTCTGCACACTTAATCACTTACTGAAAAATATGTGTTTCTTTTATGATACGGGTATTGAACATTTAAACAAATGAACTGATTTTGTTCTGAAAACATGTTAATAGATGTATATGATTTCCATTTCAGTTAATTCTTTTGGCAAAAACGGCACTGCAGGCGATGCTTTTCAGTATTTGTTTTAATTGAATAAATTTACATGTCGGTTTAATTGTATCATGATATGAAAATTTATGTCAACGAAAAGTATTCCTAATATATTATTTGTACAAAAGAAGAAAATGTAACATACATTTACTTGTATAAACAATGTCTTAGATTCAAATTCTTACTGAATAGCATTCATGTATACCGATAACATGTATAATCACGCTCACTCAAAATGTTGCATGTTTTTGCACGGCATCCACGAATCCCGTGGAAAGTTGAAAAACTCAATATTTTTCCACTCAAATTTGCGTGGGTAAAAAATTAGTGATTCGTGGGCATAATTTGATTGGAATTTGCGTGATGACCACGCGTGGGCTATGGAAAAATCACAGCATTCCGTTGACTGTACTGTATCATGAATACTACAAATTAATTTAAACTCCTCATTTAGAGGTTATGTTAACAATTCAAGCAAGCTTTGTATAAAGTGATTGATGGAAGTGTAGGGTCTATTTAATGTAAAATGGCAACACTTGTCACTTAACCTGTTAAAATGTCATCTCTCTCAAACAAGCATACTAGTGAAAACATTGTCTTTCTACTTATTTTAGAAATTATGTCTTCTGTTCTGACTTTACATTATTATATTTATTATTAACTATTATCAAAAGTTTTTTGTATTTTTATTCAGAATTATGCTGTATTTACCTGTGTAGTTTTACCAGATCCTGTTTCTCCTGACACCAAGACAGCTCTGCTACTGTTTATTGCTTCCAATATTTCTTGTTTATGCTTGTTCACGGGAAGTGTAGCTCTAAATGTATCTAGATCAGACAAACCTCTTTTTGGAGGAACTTGAGCAACTCCATTATTCAACCTTCCAATGGTAGTCTTGTTTAGTTCCTTTGATACTAAGAGAAAACAATTCATTCTTAATTTCTGTAATTTCAAAAAATGATAAGTTGTCAATGGTCAGATGGCATTGTGACAACATAGTCCCTGTCATAGCAACCACCTGCTTTATGATGCCTAAATTAACCTCTATAAGTCCCCTAGTAATGTTAAAATACCTCTTCATTTGTGTTAAGGCAACTTTCAGTATTTAAAGACTGGAGTCGAGCACGTCGTGCCCACAGTGACAATGGAACCCACAACTTCAATGTTGACAGAGCATGTAAATGACCTTCATTTACTGGCAATCCTTGTCAATTAAGATTGGAGTCAAGTACACCCTTCCCACATTGAGATTGAAACCCACAACCTCAGTGTTGACATTCACATGATAGTAGACCAACTACATTGACCACTTGGCCACCAAGGTCCCTAGAAGTTTTGGACTGGGACAACAACATAAACCAGAAATTTTTAATATGGACCATATTCATTTGACCATACTATAAAATAAATATGTCATTAAGAAGTATTGTTTATTTATACCCCTTGAGATGTTTTTAAGCACCATATATTGTTTTTAAGAAGAAGTAATACACAGACTAGTCTTACTGAACACAATCACACTAACCTTCATTGAGTGACCCTTTCTCAGTCTTTGGTAATAAGTCTTGTCTTTCTTTGTTTGTTAGTGGAAATCTCTGAAGGAGGCTATGAATTTGTTGTCTAGAATTCCGGACCATGTGAAGACTTGCAGCAGACTGAGTGGCCATACTGCCTTCTTTCTTGTACACAGTTAAACATCTGTTTGCTCTCTTACTAAAAACAAGTGTAGACACACAGAAAAACGTCTCGCCTGCATTCAGCATCAGTAACGAAAATAAATTTCGTCATAAGCATTACGTAAATAGCATTAAATATCAGCAGCTGCCTGTATACCAAATATTGTCACCATACCATGCATAGTTACAGAGGAACTGTCCTAATACAAAAACTTTAACGTAGTCGCTGGACTGTGAGATTGAGGTCAAGGTCAGGTGACACCTACCAGACAGTCATGTACTAGTCATCAGAAACCTATATACCAAATATTGTCATCCTACCATGCAGTTACATAGAAACTGCCGTAACCCAAAAACTTTAACGTAGTCGCTGGACCGTGAAATTGAGGTCAAGGTCAGGTAACACCTACCAGACAGTCATGTACTAGTCATCAGCAACCTATATACCAAATATTGTCATCCTACCATGCGTGGTTACAGAGGAACTGTCGTAACCCAAAAACTTTAACATAGTCGCTGGACCATGAAATTGAGGTCAAGGTCAGGTGACAAATACCAGACAGTCATGTACTAGTCATCAGCAACCTATATACCAAATATTGTCATCCTACCATGCATGGTAACAGAGTAACTGCCGTAACCCAAAAACTTTAACGTAGTCACTGGACCTTAAAATTGAGGTCAAGGTCAGGTGACACCTACCAGACAGTCATGTACTAGTCATCAGCAACCTTTACACCAAATATTGTCATCCTACCATGCGTGGTTACAGAGGAACTGTCGTAACCCAAAAACTTTAACGTTGTCGCTGGACCGTGAAATTGAGGTCAAGGTCAGGTGACACCTACCAGACAGTCATGTACTAGTCATCAGCAACCTATACACCAAATATTGTCATCCTACCATGCGTGGTAACAGAGTAACTGCCGTAACCCAAAAACTTTAACGTAGTCACTGTACCTTGAAATTGAGGTCCAGGTCAGGTGACACCTACTAGACAGTCATGTACTAGTCCTCAGCAACCTATATACCAAATATTGTCATCCTACTATGCGTGGTTACAGAGGAACTGTCGTAACCAAAAAACTTTAACGTAGTCGCTGGACCGTGAAATTGAGGTCAAGGTCAGGTGACACCTACCAGACAGTCATGTACTAGTCATCAGCAACCTATACACCAAATATTGTCATCCTACCATGCGTAGTTACAGAGGAACTGTCGTAACCCAGAAACTTAACGTAGTCGCTGGACCGTGAAATTGAGTTCAAGGTCAGGTGACACCTACCAGACAGTCATGTACTAGTCATCAGCAACCTATACACCAAATATTGTCATCCTACCATGCGTAGTTACAGAGGAACAGTCGTAACCCAAAAACTTTAACGTAGTCCCTAGACCGTGAAATTGAGGTCAAGGTCAGGTGACAGGTGACTGACTGGCAAGTACGCATCACAATCTACCTATGGACCAAATTTGATGGACCTAGGGCTTCTTCTTACAAATATATGAAGCAAGATGTCAAGTGTTTATGCCGCGGCCGGATTCCTATACATGTCTCGCCTCCAGTGAATTCGTCGCAGGCGAGACAAAAAACTAAATAAATTAATTTTCTTTTTCCATAGTCTCAATAAAAAAGGAAATCACCTATATTTACAGACGTAAAGTTGAAAGTTGAAAAAATCATTATTTATGCATTTAGCTTTGACAGAAATGTCCAGAGCTCCATACTTTATAAGGAAAGAAAACAAGTATACAAAAATTTAATAATGCAGCATTTTTAACTTATGGTCTTCATAAACCCCAAAAGAACCTATTTTGTTAGCCTGCATTACTGACACAAATTTTTTAATATATTGAAATGTATATTTGGATTATAAATGCAATTATGCATCTACTAACCCACTACTCTTAGTATGAAACCCCATTCCTTGACACAGTCTGTGAATGTAGGCTCTCTCTGTTGCTGTTAGAGATGATGGAAACTCAAGTTCTGAAATAAAAACACTTTCAACATCTTGTATCATAAGAAAACACTTCTGATAGACAACACTGGTGAACTACTGTGAAATACTTTTTATTCATGGGGTATCAATTTTCGTGGTTTTCATGGACCCTCAGACCACGAAATTATAAATCCAACGAAGGAGGGGAGATATAAAGTGTTCATTTTCAATGTTACTAAGTAACAAATTATTATCAGAATAATGAGTTTGGTTGCTTCTTTGAACATAAATTAAAATAATAAAATAAAATATTTAAAAGATAAGCGTTATTTTATCTTCATTAACGCATATCAATGACACACTGTATCACTTCATCTTAAAACATAAACAACACGTCATAAAAAAATCAATAATATATTGTCTACGCGATTTAGACGCTTGCTAAATTGTAATTGTACATGATAAAAAGCGTACTTAGGACCGAGAATACAGTTTAATTTCCGGTATATTTTAAAGGGACTTTCTCAAAGCTGTTGACTATGGGGGAATTTCTCAAAGCAATGAAAATTTACGTTGCGCCAGTAATGACCCAGGAGGTTTTTTAAGCGTGTTAATTCAACAAAAAATGTGGGAATGGCGCCCTCTAGATTGAACGCTGCATCATGGTACCAATTACATTAATTTACACCTTTGTAACATGCGTTTATTGCTACTCAACAACCTTCAGCTAGGAACGTTCATTTTGATCACAATTAAATAGACTCCAAGTATGTTGACTGCAATTAATTAACTAATACATTACTGAGTTTATAATTACCTATTGATTTCCATGTTGTTAAGGCTAATATTTAGATGCAAAAAATTAACTTTCTTTTTTAAAAAATATGATATTTTCTAATTACAAAATAAACACAATCATGACCACTAATGAACACTTTAGTGTACAATTGTAATCATGTGCGTAAACAACAGTATGTTAGGAAACTGTTTTGTCTTTTTAATATGTTGATATTTATTATCAACAATGAAAAGGATTATCGTGTTATCATTTATTTTGATCGCTATACTACTTCCCCATTTTTTTTGCATTTTTCTAAACCGTCAGTCCACGAATTTAAGAACCCATGAACAAGTCAAATTTCACCAAACCACGAAATTTGATGCCCACGAAGAAAAGTATTTTCACAGCTTTTTACAACTTGCATTGAAAACTAAACATTTATGTAGCATTGGTTTAGTTATAAAAATTAAAATGCTTCAAGGTTTGTCAGTTCGAACTTTTTATTATACCCTGATGGGATGGTATATCAGGTAATTTTAACCATAAACAAAATGTTTTTTATGAGTAACTTTTAATATATAACTTTAGATGGAAAATTTGATATGCATTAATACAGTATATAAATATAAAACACATCAATAACTCAACTGAAACAAAATACAGCCATTGTCATATTACTTTGTTAACCCATTTATTACCTTCTCTTTGTAGTGTATTGCCTATTTTTTGTGTGGTTTTCATGTTTTTATAACCTTTTAATCTTCCTAAGATTTAAACAGACTTAGGCTAGCACAAATGTAGTTAAATAGATTCCCTTCATTTGAATCCTCATTTTCAATGTTGTTAATGGATCTTAATTTTTGTTCCAATGACTTAAAATTAAACTTTTAAATATTAATTGACACTGCATTTGACAAATACAGTGCAATAAGTGAAAACTTCAGATTAAACTCAATATGATAGATACTCTAACATTATACAAAAACATATCTTTTTTTCAGACACTAGGATGATTCAATATATGGCTACATACTAGTAGTACACTTTAGGACAATTATTGAACTACCTTTTTGTGTATCATTTAACTTAAACCTTTCAACTGCCAAATGAACAGAAATCTTCACTTCCTCTCCAATGCATATTTCTTGCTTTGGCTTGGGACCTCTAAAGCTATCTCCACTACTACAGCTAGATGGCCTAGGAGATGAGCTGTTTTGCCTATTCATAACCCTACATAAAAGAAAACAATTTACAGATATTGAGTTTTAGAGATCTCAATACAACAATAATAACAATAGCTATTTTGTTCATTTTTCCAAACATGATTTCACTCTAATACTGTGATTTAGTTATATTATCTGACAGAAACTACTCTAGCAGTTTTAGATAATATTAATGAAACTAACAGATTTAATAAAATTTATTGGAAACTCATCACTGTTTGCTAACAAGTTGTATATTGCTGTTTTATGCTTGCTCATTAAACTTGCTAATTTATTGCTCCAATTCATACATTTTGGCTACATTTATTTTGCTCCATTCCTAATAATTTCACATTCTGGTATATTAATGATGTCTTGTCCCTAAACAACACTAAATTGATGACTTTCCAATTTAAAAAACACCACCTAGTGACCACTTCCGGTACTAAACACTGCCGCTACATCCGCAGTTTGTTCTGTTGAAAACTTATGAAATAGACAATTACCTTTGATAAATTTTAACGCTTTATGTTAATTACAGGTGTCAAAATCTAATTGAAGATGTTATTAAAACCCCATGCTGTGTAAACATGATTGTTAATTAACCATTCTGTTTATTACCCCATTTACCTGATGCTAATCAAAGGTAGAACCCCAGCTGTTTTATAGCTTAATTAAACATGCTTACCAGTGACATACATGTTCCAATATATTCAAACTCACCTGTTGCCTATGGCTATAGTAACATCTACTAATGAGGTTAATTAGATAATTTAATTGGCATAGACGAACAATACAAAAAACAATGCAAAATCTTTATTTCAATATAGTCTTCGTGTGTGTAGGATATTTGGTGAAGTGGCGTAATTATAATCCAGATCGGGAATAGATAGAACAATTTAATTGACATTTGCGTCAGGAATCATCTTGAAATATTTTATGTGACATTTTTTGTCAAAGGGGAATAATCAAAACCGCCTAAGCTAGTTCCCGCCTGACTTATCTTTGTCAATACCACCATGGAGTTATACTGGCGGAAACCAGTACAAAGCAAATAAATTACGAAAATCACCGGGAGTAAATATGATTTCGATTCCGGAGGTTTTAAATACGATGTTTCCTAATTAACTGTCAAGATTAAAACACAATAATAATAATGAGTTTTTTGGAAGTAACTTTTAACATATTAATTCAATTACAATAACATATCACTTACAATTTTTTAAAGAATTTATAATATCGCATTTTCCATTGAATATACATATTTTTACAATGATGTCATTTTCTACTTCTTGTTCAACACAAAGAAAGATTAAATTTATTGTACATTTTAAATATAGAAAACATTCATTGTTTTGTTTAATGCAAAACAAGACAGACAACACATAAACTTAAATCCTACTCATTATCATAGCAAGTTTATAGTTTAAATATCAATTATTTATGAAAAAAAAACATAAAACAAATAGCACTCTATAGATTGTAGCTATTTCAATCATACATTTGTCATGTTTGTGTGTGCATTGTTAGCATCTGTGGCAGTCTTTTCTGTCTTACAAATCTTATATCTAGAATGAAAATGGGTGGACATTTTCCTGCATAATTAAAATGGAAATAAGTTAATTTGTTTTATAAATTCCTTATATTGAAGAATAAAGGTAGCTAAAAATGCCAGAAATGTAGGATTTTTAGTCAAATAGCCAGTAGCTTTGAGGGGAGGTTCCTACATTCTGAGAGATAATCTTAATTTCTGGAAACAAAATACAAGCATCCAACAGACACAATTATCTAGTAGTGATACAAGGTAGGTACATGTAGTAACAATATCAAAACAAGACAATAACTTCTGGATTCATGTACATAAGCAAATTTGTACACATGATATAATTTATAGTTAAAACACACTTTCGCTGAAAAAAGTTGGGAACCTAACTATATTGTTGGGCTCCTGGATTTTATCAGGCTAGGGCCCAGCTGGCTACTGCAGGAAAAAAGTTAAGCTCTATCCCTGTAGGTCATACTCTTACTTAGACCTTCTTATAGAGAAAAACTCCATGGATATTTTTCAAGGTAAACATACCAACTAAGTACCAAAACTGACTGAAAATAAAAGCGTGCTATTTTCAGGTCTAAATGCCATACTAGTATTTCGAATTCCACATATCTAAGCTTTCTGCAGATATATGGGTTTGGTTAAGAAAGCCCTACTTATTGAGAAATATACTTAATTCAGATTACACCAACAATTTGGGGTACACACGGTGTAGAATCAGGGTTTGAAATTAGCACTCGCCCACTCACCAAGATTTGATTGTGGGCCACTAAAATTCTTTTTTCTGTCGCCCACTTGGCGAGTGGTTGAATGTGGGCAATCTTAAATCTTTTTCTCCGTCGCCCACGATGTCAATGTTTATAATTTCACATTTATTCAACTTTGCTTACTTATTATTGCGCATGTCATTTTTTAGGGGGCACTTTCGGAGTTTAGCACTCGCCCACTCGCCAAGATTTGATTGTGGGCCACTAAAATTCTTTTTTCTGTCGCCCACTTGGCGAGTGGTTGAATGTGGGCAATCTTAAATCTTTTTCTCCGTCGCCCACGATGTCAATGTTTATAATTTCACATTTATTCAACTTTGCTTACTTATTATTGCGCATGTCATTTTTTAGGGGGCACTTTCGGAGTTTAGCACTCGCCCACTCGCCAAGATTTGATTGTGGGCCACTAAAATTCTTTTTTCTGTCGCCCACTTGGCGAGTGGTTGAATGTGGGCAATCTTAAATCTTTTTCTCCGTCGCCCACGATGTCAATGTTTATAATTTCACATTTATTCAACTTTGCTTACTTATTATTGCGCATGTAATTTTTTAGGGGGCACTTTCGGAGTTATGGCTGTTACGTTAATTTAGCAGCTGTTCCGCTAAATTGGTTGCGCGATTTTAGGACATTATCTACTGTTTCGACAATTGATTTTTTAACTTTTTAAACTTAACATGGAAATGGAACATTTGTTATCATTGGAAGCATCCCGCCCATTGCATTTACTTAAATCGGGTTGACGACATGATTGACCACTCATGTCGCCAACCGGATATTATTGTGATAACTTAAAGACAGCTCAAAGTCGGAATGGTAGTGTGTACATTTCCGTATGGTCTACGTGTGATTCGCGATAATAATATTGTTTTACAGTTAATATAAAGAATATGAACTTGAATAGCTTAACATAATAACATAAATAAACCTATAGCTGAATAAATCTTAACTTCCATGTTGACTAAAAAATTTGGCATGAAAAGCATTATTCATGTTATTCCCTTGAAGTTGAGCGTAAAAAAATACAACCAAGAAAACCAAAGATGCTGTAGGTCATAAAAACATTCAGGCAACCAAGCAACACACCACAAAATGATTTAATAATACATGTGTTTAAACTCTTAAACAAAACCACAAGAAATCTGAGAATTTAATGAATTACTTGGACATCACATTGAAAAAAAGTGGAGCATACTAAATACACCAGTTGGGTAAACAAACATCCATTAAAAACATGAATAATAATTTGGCTCTAATAATATGTAATTGAGGTCTTCAATTTTTATTTTAAATTGGTTCATTGGATTAGGTACATAGCACGGTTCAACTTGTATTCCCCCTTCCCTTCAAAAATTTTTTAATTTCTCTTAAAAATATATAAATTAAGTAACTTAGTAAGGACAATATGCCCTCAGGAAATGACCAGAATGCAGGATTTTGCACCATTAACCCCATACCCCCGGATGTAAGACGCGAGGCGGCAGGTGCGCTTATCCGCACCTCATGCGTTTTGTAACTTTATTCTAAATAGCAGAATCAATATATAATCGATTTCGTGTACCATTGAAAAATGAGACACTTATGATCATGACAAGTGTGGACACAGAAAAACGTCTCGCCTGTATTCCGCATCAGTAACGAAAATAAATTTCGTCATAAGCATTACGTAAATAGCATTTAATATCAGCAGCGGCCTGTATACAAAATATTGTCACCATACCCTGCATAGTTACAGGGGAACAGCCGTAACCCAAAAATTTTAACGTAGTTGCTGGACCGTGAAATTGAGGTCAAGGTCAGGTGACACCTACCAGACAGTCATGTACTAGTCATCAGCAACCTATATACCAAATATTGTCATCCTACCATGCGTAGTTACAGAGGAACTATCGTAACCCAAAAACTTTTAATGTAGTTGATGGACCGTGAAATTGAGGTCAAGGTCAGGTGACACCTACCAGACAGTCATGTACTAGTCATCAGCAACCTATACACCAAATATTTTCATCCTACCATGTGTAGTTACAGAGGAACTGTCGTAACCCAAAAACTTTAACGTAGTCGCTGGACCGTGAAATTGAGGTCAAGGTCAGGTGACACCTACCAGACAGACATGTACTAGTCATCAGCAACCTATACACCAAATATTGTCATCCTTCCATGCGTAGTTACAGAGGAACTGTCGTAACCCAAAAACTTTAACGTAGTCGCTGGACCGTGAAATTGAGGTCAAGGTCAGGTGACACCTACCAGACAGTCATGTACTAGTCATCAGCAACCTATACACCAAATATTGTCATCCTACCATGCGTAGTTACAGAGGAACTGTCGTAACCCAAAAACTTTAACATAGTCACTGGACCGTGAAATTGAGGTCAAGGTCAGGTGACACCTACCAGACAGTCATGTACATGTACTAGTCATCAGCAACCTATACACCAAATATTGTCATCCTACCATGCGTAGTTACAGAGGAACTGTCGTAACCCAAAAACTTTAACGTAGTCACTGGACCGTGAAATTGAGGTCAAGGTCAGGTGACACCTACCAGACAGTCATGTACTAGTCATCAGCAACCTATACACCAAATATTGTCATCCTACCATGCGTAGTTACAGAGGAACTGTCGTAACCCAAAAACTTTAACGTAGTCGCTGGACCGTGAAATTGAGGTCAAGGTCAGGTGACAGGTTACTGACTGGCAAGTACTCATCATAAGCTACCTCTGGACCAAATTTGATGGACCTAGGGCTTGGGCTTACAAAGATATGAAGCAAGATGTCAAATGTTTACGCCGCCGCCGGATTCCCATACATATGTCTCGCCTCCAGCGACTTTCGTCGCAGGCGAGACAAAAAAACAACCACAGGAACTTATAAAACTGAATATCGGTGTAGGTTCCCGAATAATTACATGTGATAAAAATGCATAGAACAAATTAATTCATTTAAAAATAACAAATTAATTAATGATAGAAATAAAAAAAACATCATGCAGTTTTGTAAATTCCTGTGGTTGTCTTTTCAGATCATAAGTGACTCATCATCAATGATACTCGAAATGGACTTAAAGTTTATTCTGCTATTAAAAAAGATGCTATAAAAAGCTCTAAAGTCATTATTTCTACAAAAAATAAAGTAAAACAAGTGTGGACACAGAAAAACGTCTCGCCTGCATTCCGCATCAGTAACGAAAATAAATTTCGTCATAAGCATTACGTAAATAGCATTAAATATCAGCAGCGGCCTGTATACAAAATATTGTCACCATACCCTGCATAGTTACAGGGGAACAGCCGTAACCCAAAAACTTTAACGTAGTCACTGGACCGTGAAATTGAGGTCAAGGTCAGGTGGAACCTACCAGACAGTCATGTACTATTAATCAGCAACCTATACACCAAATATTGTCATCCTACCATGCGTAGTTACAGAGGAACTATCGTAACCCCAAAACTTTAACGTAGTCGCTGGACCGTGAAATTGAGGTCAAGGTCAGGTGACACCTACCAGACAGTCATGTACTAGTCATCAGCAACCTATACACCTAATATTGTCATCCTACCATGCATAGTTACAGAGGAACTGTCGTAACCCCAAAACTTTAACGTAGTCACTGGACCGTGAAATTGAGGTCAAGGTCAGGTGACACCGACCAGACAGTCATGTACTAGTCATCAGCAACCTATACACCAAATATTGTCATACTACCATGCATAGTTACAGAGGAACTGTCGTAACCCCAAAACTTTAACGTAGTCACTGGACTGTGAAATTGAGGTCAAGGTCAGGTGACACCTACCAGACAGTCATGTACTAGTCATCAGCAACCTATACACCAAATATTGTCATCCTACCATGCGTAGTTACAGAGGAACTGTCGTAACCCCAAAACTTTAACGTAGTCGCTGGACCGTGAAATTGAGGTCAAGGTCAGGTGACACCTACCAGACAGTCATGTACTAGTCATCAGCAACCTATACACCAAATATTGTCATCCTACCATGCGTAGTTACAGAGGAACTGTCGTAACCCAAAAACTGTAACGTAGTCGCTGGACCGTGAAATTGAGGTCAAGGTCAGGTGACACCTACCAGACAGTCATGTACTAGTCATCAGCAACCTATACACCAAATATTGTCATCCTACCATGCATAGTTACAGAGGAACTGTCGTAACCCAAAAACTTTAACGTAGTCACTGGACCGTGAAATTGAGGTCAAGGTCAGGTGACAGGTGACTGACTGGCAAGTACTCATCATAAGCTACCTCTGGACCAAATTTGATGGACCTAGGGCTTGGGCTTACAAAGATATGAAGCAAGATGTCAAGTGTTTACGCCGCCGCCGCCGCCGCCGGATTCCCATACATATGTCTCGCCTCCAGCGACCTTTGTCGCAGGCGAGACAAAAACCTATAAAACTAAAGAAAGTGTATATTGTGGTATTTTGATGGTGCATGTGGTGGCCTGTGGTAACCTGTGGTGTCGTGTGGTAAAAAGTCATACCGATGAGTTACCCAAAGATAGAAATCCCGCTGAGGGAAAGCAAAAATTTGACAGTGTTAAAAATCTACATCAAACAGTGTTGGGCTTAATTTGTAGACGTATATATATATATATATATATATATTATATATATATACAAGTCTATACTAAATGTTACACCCCCCATGCACTCGGCGTTTTGCTTGCATTTTTTTATTATTCCATACTGTACCTTTATAGTGCTAAAATCCGATTTGAAAAAATGAAAAAAATCGACACGTTAGCACGTCCATATTTTATATTATGCCTTTGTTGTTGAAATATCCAAAATCGGCCTTGACATTTGCTACAGGAATTTTACATAGGAAGTCAACCATTTGAGTTTCTAAAGGGACCTAGCGTTGTTTTCAAAAAGATCGTCTGCTTTCGTAACGTTCAATGGTATTCGGACAAACCGCGAGACTTTTCCCGCCTTAACTGCAGACGACATGACCTGAAGGATTTCGAATAGATAACAATTGACTCTTCCAAACATACACTTCCGTGGTAATTTAGGTCAAATTTTACTATAGAAAAGTGCTCTATCAAAGTGAAAAAATCTGCCGCATTTCAAACCGCCGACTATCACTTGGATATAATTGTAGTTGTCAGTTTGCACATTCTGTAATCTACAAAAGGAGCATAAGCTGGACCAAACGCGGTAAGCAGTTTTTATTTGTCAGCCAAAAAACGGCTATATCTCCGCTTCGAAACTTAGCCTTATACTATAGAAGATTATGCAACGATACATATGACGGTGTTTCTTGTCATAAATTTAGACACAGACTGACCAACGAATTGATATATGTATACATATTGCGTTTTCGAATGATACTGGATCGATTGTGTTATAGTGTGGGACAATCGACCCAGTATCATTCGAAAGCGCATGTAAATCTATTTTTACAACTAATAAAAAATTACAAGCCCCTGTGAATGAAACACAGGCACCTGTTTCAGAAAAAAAAATTTACCCTCTATACTCTAATATAACACATATATGTTATATTAGAGTATAGAGGTAATTTTTTTTCTGAAACAAGTGCCTGTGGAATGAAATATGAAACTGAAAGTGACACCAGAATACAAACATTTCCAATCATTAATTAGACAAGTCATATGATGCCACCTACAGCAACTGGCAAAGTTACAATACCTATTATAAACTGGTGTTGCTACTTTCGAGGGTTCCATAATTTAAACAGTTGTTGTCTGCTATGAAGCCGCCATTTTCATGCAGTTCGAGCTGTGTTGGAAGATAGTTTTCGAAATATCTAAATTATAAATAATATCTTTTATTGAATTATATATTAAGCATGATAGAAGTACAAATATGTAAATATTTGAAAATCAAGATATTTCTGCCTTAAAAATTATTTAATTACTCTAAATGAGTAAAGAACTTTTGTTCCATTTCCGATCCCCTACCATTTATTCTGAACATCGCATGTTCCAAACAGTTTCGCTCCCCTTTCCTATGAAAATCCCAATCATCATTTCGACTTGTAAGTAAGTTTCAAGTAGTCAAGAATGGTTTTCACTACTTATGTAGAAGTCGAATGCATCCGAATCATTTTCTGCATGTATGTTGCTTTTTGGTCTGTATGTTTCTGGATTTGTAATTACCCCTTGACTTTTAGCTTGATAGTTTCAAGTACGGCTGAAGGGGTCATTGTCGACCTGGGTACTATATCAGCGTACCCAGGGTACTGTCGCTTAACATATACGTACCCAGAACAATATTGTTGAATCAAATCCATTATTTTTCAACACTGTTCATAAACATGCACATAATCAAAACAAACTTAACTGTAAACTGTAACCGCCTTTCTTCTATTTATAATTGTGGACCAAATACTAGAAGGAAATGAACGTAATCTCGCGATACTTACCACACCGGGTACGTTTATATTAAGCGACAGTACCCTGGGTACCATTTCTCAAATTTTAAGTACCCTGGGTACGCTGATATAGTACCCAGGTCGACAATGACCGCTTCAGCCTTATTTGTCTTTATAGAGTTATGGTAATTTCGTACCCTGACCATTTCGTACCCATCGCTGAGTCAATTCATACCCGACGGATGGTCAATTCGTACCAGACTAAAATCGTAATGAAATTGTATGTATTTCAAATTAAAAATGATTAACTAAATGTTTTATTGGTTATTTTACTCAAATTTATTTGTAATTAGTCAGCATATTGTGATCAGGTTCGGTTTCTTTGATAGTTATTTTGCATGTATAGTGTGGTGATAATAATGTCACAAATATGGTCAATTCGTACCTGACACAAATTTTATGAAATCGTAATGAAATTGTATGTATTAAAGGTAAAAAGTGACCAATTAAATGTTTTTTTACTATTTTACTCATATTCAGCATTTTGTGTTCAGGTTCTTTGTATTGAATGGAGTGTAGTCTGGTACGAATTGACCATCCAAACAATAAATAATAAATAGTTAACCCATGATGAAAATTATCAGATATATTCCCAGGTCACAGCGGGAACCTCTTGTTTGTCACTCAAGTATTGTATTTAACTACTTTTTTTGGTTTATGCATCATCATATGTATTCCTAATCATAATAATTATTTCCTTAATTGTACTATTAATTTTGTTTTCACAATTCATGTGATTTTGATTCGCTCAAAGTGGGCACCTTGATTGGTATTAATAAACGTTGTTGTTGTTGTTGTTGGTACGAATTGACTCGGTGATGGGTACAAATTAACCATATTTGTAAGGGTACGAAATGGTCAGGGTACGAAATGACCAGTTCCCATCTTTTTACAATACAGTCATTGGACATAATTATTCGTGATTTCGACATCGCAATGTCAATGGTGTAAAAAAAATACTTAAATATAAACAAAATACTCCAAGAAAAGTGTTCTTACCTTAATATTTTGTCAAATGTCCCTTCATTTTAATTCCCTTATTGGCAAAATATCTAGCAATAACTGGCAAACAGGTTGTTTTCCAATACCTTTATATACATGTATTTTGCGCATTAATGTTCCCTTTCACTTCAGTAAAAGTTCCAACTCCATAAAATGACACACAGCCCCATATCATCAAACATGCATTCTGTTGAGAAGGCCGGCACACCAAATGTGGATGGTTTACTTTGTCACTTTTTCTCCATATATATATTCGGTTATTATTTCCAATAACAGCCCATAAACGTCTTTCTCTGCACCACTGAACCTTCTTTTTCAGATCAACTTCACATACAACAACCAATTTTTTGGGACCCTCCTTTTGAAGCCTTGCAAATCGAATTTCCTTTAGTTCGCATACTAAAAGAGTGTTCCTTATTCTCATTGAATTTAGCAGTGATTTCTTGTAAGGATGCCCTACGATTTTAAAACGTGGTCGATTGTAGATCAGGGAATGTCTAATATATTGGAAATATCCAACTTTTTTTCTTCTCTTCATGCATTTTTAAAATTAGAATTTTTGTCTCCAAACTCAACTCTTTTATTTGAGAGATATACGTTTAAACGACACATTTTTTATTATATTATTTTCCTTTATAAAATAGTACACTTGCAGGTTGACATTCCTTACCAATAACATTCCTATGTTTCTTGATCAAATATTTACGTTACTTCAGCATCTTAAAATAATGTATTCATCAGGGACATCGGGACCTCTGTATTTATACCCCATTAGTGACCAGACAGGCTTAATATTGTACAAAATATTTTCCAGAGAACCAAATAATTTTGTGAAAACATTAAAATTTATCATTAAAGGAAGTAAACTGGAATTAAAAGCATCAACTACATGTACATAAGCAATTGTCTATTTTATGTTATAACAGAATTAATCTAAGATTGTTTTGAGTTTTAGAAAAATTATATTTAAAAAAACAGGAATATTATAACATGCAAGTGCCTAAGTGGAATCAACATATTCTTAGACACCTTATTGACAAGTTTACATTATTTTTAAGGTTCATAAAATGGCTTTTTCTCCAAAACAATTTTTTTTATATTATTCAAAGTGATAATCTTTTTTGAGATTTAAGTTGCTTGTGGCATCAAGTTTTGTCAATATTTTTTATTGATATATTCATTTATTGTAGACATTGAAACACTTTTTATGAAAAGACTGTTTGGATGAAAGAAAGTATGCAAAATAATAACCAGGGACCTCCAATCCCTCCGATCTCATCAGCACCAAATGGCCCAGGTCTTCAGCAGATGCCAGGCAAGGTCTATCCTATGAATCAACCAATGGTATTCAACCCATCTAATCCTAATGCTCCACCAATATATCCTTGTGGAGTGTGTCATAAAGAAGTCCATGACAATGAACAAGCCATTCTTTGTGAAAGTGGCTGCAATTTTTGGTTTCATAGAACTTGTTCAAGACTTACTGAACCTGCTTATCTTATGTTAACTCAAGAAGTGTATGCAGAATGGGTGTGTGACAAATGTATGTCTACTAAAAACATACCTCCGATCAAGACAAAATCATAAAACATATCACAACCTTATTGTCTTGTGAAGAATCTACATGTACTTATGTTTACTGTGATTAGCATCATCTTTATTCTTTTAAGAATTCGAGTTTTAAGATCATATCAAATTTACCATTGTATTTAACATAAATTTGTATTTGAAGGTTTTGTTCATTGGTTTTTTTATAACTATATACATGTACATCTTACTAGTGTGAATTTGTGCTAGTATCTCAAATATTATATATTTTTTAATAATGTAAAATTGTTCAAACTTATTATGTGTGTAATACTATTAACTCTTCTTAAACAAGACAAGAAAGCTTTATTTACAGACAGTACTAATCAAGGGTCTGGAAACGGCCATATTTGCCGGACATGTCCGACATTTACATTAAAATGTCCGACTAAGGTTTAGTCAAATCGGACATCCAAAAAAGTGATATTTAACTTGGACAATAATATAAATATCTTTTAGTTGGTTTCAATACCTTTAATTTCCGCTAGATATAAATATTTTATTAAAAAATCAACCCTAAGGCTATTTCCTGTCACCGACACATGTGTTTATTGAGTAAGCATTCACTCCTATGGAACGCCGTAGCTGTCTTTGCATAGGGATTTTGCCTATATTCGGTGGTATCGACATTATATTCGGTAGAAACAAGTTTATATTGAGTGCTTATGTCTTTATATTGAGTGCATATGTCTTTATATTAAGTGCATATGTCTTTATATTGAGTGCATATGTCTTTATATTAAGTGGTTTTGACTGTATAGTCAGTGCTCTTAACTGTATGTTGGGTGGGTTTTCCATTATATTCGGTGGTTTTATCATTATATTATGCTGTATCTATATTATATTGAGTGCTTATGTCTTTATATTGAGTGCTTGTGTCTTTATATTGAGTGGTTATGTCTTTATATTGAGTGCTTATGTCTTTATATTGAGTGCTTATGTCTTTATATTGAGTGCTTATGTCTTTATATTGAGTGCTTATGTCTTTATATTGAGTGCTTATGTCTTTATATTGAGTGCTTATGTCTTTATATTGAGTGCTTATGTCTTTATATTAAGTGGTTATGTCTTTATATTGAGTGCTTATGTCTTTATATTGAGTGGTTATGTCTTTATATTGAGTGGTTATGTCTTTATATTGAGTGCTTATGTCTTTATATTGAGTGGTTATGTCTTTATATTGAGTGGTTATGTCTTTATATTGAGTGGTTATGTCTTTATATTGCTGGATTATTTATATTACGTTGTCTTCACTATATGTTAGTTTGACTTTGCATTATATTAGGTTGATTTATCATTATGTTAGGTTGATTTATCATTATGTTAGGTTGATTTATCATTATGTTAGGTTGATTTTTGGCGGAAAATATTTCTATGGTTTCTTTTCCAAACACACCGGAATTTTGTAGTCTTCTGCCAAGAAATGGAACGCATCTTAGAGGATATCGGGTTAAGCCATTGTGCTGTAAATTTTCGCAGAGAAGAAATTACCCCTAATCTTGTTGGCCACTTGTCGCATCATGAATTTGTTATTTTAGGTGTTACAAATCGGAACAAAATGATGGAACTAAGAACAAAGTGTATCAGTTTCAGTGACATAGAATTACAAAAGATAAACCGAGAATTTGTAATTCCTAAAGAAGTTCTTCAATCCCTGATAGAAATCGGATTAACTATTAAAGATATAAGCAGTATGTTCAGTGTTTCGGAAAGTACCATATTTCGTCGGATGAGATTATATGACTTATCAAAACGTGCTTTTTCGGACATAAATGACGATGATTTAGATGTGATTGTATCTAAAGTGACAAATGAATTTCCAAATTGTGGAGAGACATTGTTGGGGAAAATAATTGAACAAGAAAGTTTGCACGTAAGTTTAAACTTAAACTTAAGTTAAAACAAAATTTCCGAATGGGCATTATCTAGCTCAAAAGTTAAGGAGGAGCGACAAAATCAGGTCAAAGACTACCACAGAATTTAAATCAGCAATGGTCCTGATTTGGTGCAGGCATTTCAAAAGAAATAGTGGGTAAAATCGGGTAAATTACGGCGCCAAGTCTTCCATTTCACCGGTAGTCGTTCAACTGCAATGACATAATCGATAATAGAGTGGTCATCCCAATACGAACCGCTAAAAATTAGATAAAACAATTTTGAACCAAAACCTTGGAAGAAACATATAGCTTCTTACATTGTTTCGAGTGGATTATCTTATTTCTCAATTGAGATAGTTAAATGACAGAATTTTAAGCTCGATCCTTGGCGAGAGCTTAGAATTCTGTCATTTAACTATCTCAATTGAGAAATAAGATAATCTACGAGTAATGATGTAAGACGCTCTTTCTCTAATTTTCAAAAAAGTGATGGTTTATAAAATGATTTTAACTTCTCTCAACCTTTTTTTTTCAAATGTCAAATTCTCCCAACATTTTGCCATGTCAAATTTATCGATACCATGTGCTGTGTGTTGCAGTTGATAAAAGCATAAGTTCAGAAATCTTAAATAGCATGCATAAATTCAATTTAATCGGAACAGATTTATTTTTTACTATCACAAACAGTTACATGCTCTTGCTCAAAAAGGACCATAAACCACACCTACTACACTAATTGACCAATCACATTCCGAGAATTAAAAATTCTCTAGAGAGAAGAAATATTTTTCCACAACTGGCTAGAAAGTAGTTAAATCGGATGAAAATTAGAGAACTGTTTTTTTTTTTAAATTAAAATTACTATTATGTAGTAAGCAAAGAGGTACCAATGGGGCATTCGAATGTCAAAAGTCCGAAAGGGCAAAGACAAAACCAGTAAACACGAACGAGAACAGAACGAAGAAACACAAAACATAAAAACAACTGAATGGAGTTCAACAACGCGAACTCAAGTCGTAAAAAGAGTGAACTCAGGTGCTCCGGAAGAGTAAGCAGTAATAGCACTATTTAAGCTTTTAATATAGTTTTGACGGACTTTTAAAAAAAAAGTTAATATTGATCTTGACCAGTCAATATTTATGTTAAGTCTATCAAAACTTATACATTCCTTTGCAAGAGAATTATGAAAATTAAATTTGGGTCTTTTAAATCTTTAGATTCCTAGATTCCGTTTGAGAGAAAGTCTTCGCCGAGTAGATGAAGGAGGTATAAACAGAAGGCAAAGAGGTCGCCTTCAGAGAAGGACTTATAACATAGAATCACCGAACAAACTTTGGCACGTGGATACAAACCACAAACTGATCAGGTGGAACTTTGTTGTGGCTGGAGGTATCGACGGTTTCAGCAGGTTGATAACTTTTCTAGAATGCACTGATAACAATAAAGCTGAAACAGTTCTTAACTGTTTCTTAAAAGGTGTGCACAAATTTGGTCTTCCATCGCGAGTACGATCAGACAAGGGTCTAGAAAATACTCTGATTGCAGACTACATGATCCGCAACCGTGGTCCAAACAGACGCAGCATGATCACAGGAAAGAGTGTGCATAATCAGAGGATAGAGAGACTGTGGCGGGATGTGTATGCGGGAGTTTTAGCCTATTATTACAGTTTGTTTTATCACATGGAAGATATTGGAATATTGGATCCTTTAAATGAGTTGCACATTTTCGCATTGCGGTTCGTGTTCCTTCACAAGATCAACGATAAACTTTGCATATGGCAATCGGCATGGGCTAATCATCGCATACGAACGGTCAATAGATCACCCATGCAGATGTTTACATTAAGTGTTATGAACAATTTAGTCGACAGAGATATTCCAGATGAATTTTTTGGTGTGGAAGGCCTTATCGACCTGCACGATGCTGGTGACATTGAAAATCAAGTGCAGCTTGATCCACCCTTATTAAATAACATTGGGCAGGGTACTTTAGACCAATTGAATTTGCATTGTCCAAAGCAATGGGTTTCGGACAATGGTGGAATGGATGTTTACATGAAAGCAGTGGACATTTTATCAAATCAATTTAATCAATAAACAATGGAACATTTTTTCACTGTGTGAAACTAAAAATACTCTTGAGGGGGGGGGGCAGTTTTGTCCTCTGCAACTACTCAATAGAATGTTTGTCTTGTCTATAAAAGGCTAGCTCCATTAAAACAATTAACTGGAAATATTTTATGCATACCAAGATTAATACATTCCTTCGGAAGTTAAAAAAATGTAATTATCAGGATTGTTTCTAGATTTCCGAGTTCAAAGGAGAATAGGTGCCACAAACATAAGGGGTCATCCATAATTGTCAACATTTTTCACAAGTTTGCAAAGAGCACTCTTTTTGAAAACCCCCTCCCTCCCTCCAAAAGAGTACGTCAACATTTTTTGCAAGTCTGCACATCCACATTACCGGGTTTAAAGAACGTACGGAAAAAATGTTGAAATTGAAACCCCCTCCCCCCTATAGTGTTCTTTGCAAACTCGTGAAAAATGTTGACAATTATGGATGACCCCTAAGCAGATCTCATTTTTTTACAATACAGATTACGTATATGGTTTTCTTTTTATAAAGACACTGGCCCTGTAATAAGGCGTGTAACAACATTATAAAAAAAATCGTAGTTTTACACATTTCGGTCCAGTCACCGTCATAGTAATCCGAATTTAGTTTTTAGCTCACCTGGACCAAAGGTCCATGTGAGCTATTGTCGTCCGTCCTCGACGTAAAATTTTTTTCATTCAAGCATCTCCAAAACCACATGGCGGAATGAAATAAATTTTGGGTATGAATGTTCTTTAGGGTGTTGTGCAAAAAGTTTGCGTTTGGATTTTTGATCCGTCGAAAAACATGGGCGCCATGGCTCAAACGGAACAGAAGGGTATGACCAACTTTAGAACATCATGTAACTCAAAAACTATAACAGAAAGAAGGTCTTAAGACACCTTCCTTGTTCAGAATCAAAAGCTCTACAAATGTGTCCATTGGGTCGAAGTTGTCCGATGACCACTGTAAGAGTTATCTCTCTTGAAAGGTAAAAAAAAATCGATTTTTGTCGTTTTTGGCCTATAACTTGAGAACAATAACTGATGGAGTAAATCTTTCAATTGCTGAAACGTTCAGCTTATTTAACTCTACAAATCTCCATTGGGTCGAAGTTGTATGATGACTTGTAAGAATTATCTCTCCTGAAACTTCAAATATAGCGATTTTTGGACTATAACTTCAGAACGATAAAAGACAGAAGAAAACTTTCAATTGCTGAAACGTTCAGCTCATTTCGCTCTAAAATAAGTCTCCATAGTGGGTCGACGTTGTCCGATTACTCCTTGTAGGAGTTATCTCTCCTGAAAGGTAAAACATTGCGATTTTGTCATTTTTGGCCTATAACTTGAGAATGGTAGTAGATAGGGAAAAACTTTTAATTGCTTCACAAGATGTATCCAATGACAAAATGTCACCCCCCATTAGACGTCAAATTTATAGATGTTAAGATATAGATTTTATCTAAAAATGGAAGATGTAGTTTGTGTTTCCAAGAATAATTTAATTCCATCATGCGTATATACATGTGATGTCCTTCCTCCATATAAAGTTTTATTAAATGTCGTCCAGGGATCTTCTATTAAGAGGAGTTCCGCTTACAAGTATTTAAAATATAGGGTATGTATAGGAAAAAAATACAAGTCTAATTATATCGCCTGAATGAATATCGAGAATAATTTTTTTCCCTCGTGCACATCTACATACGATGTCCATCCTTCATGTAAAGGTTCACAAGTTCTACCCAGCGGTTTAAGAGTTGCGCTTACAAGAATTTATATACATGTACAAAGATAGGGTGTGCATGGAAAAAAAAGTCCAAATATCTCCCCGTAACGATATCCGAGAACAATTAAACTGCTTCTAAGTTCTTGCACATCTACATGTACATATGATGTTCATCCTTCATGTAAAGTTTCATCAAATTTCTTCAAGCGGTTTAGAAGTTGCGCTTACAAGGTGTTATGGGCAAGGTGTTTCCTATATCCCCTAAACTTTGTTTGCGGGGGGTATAACTAGAGGCTCCCAGGAACTTGTATCGCTGACCTGATCTACTAAGCATTATGAACTCCTTTGTGCATATGAAATTTTAAAAAAGTAAAATAGAAATCCTTTTAAACAGGTTTTTTGGTTCAATTTTATCAATTCAATATGAACAATGCACCCAAAATTGCATTCAACCCCTATGTTCCATTTTAGTCAGGGCAGTCATGTTTTCAATCGAATCCCACGGTATGAGACCAAATGCTGATGCTGCATACCAAATATCAAGAGGCTGTAATTAGTAGTTGCTGAGAGAACTGTTACGATCAATTTTTTCACCTTCCAAAAAAAATGTTGCACCCTCCGCCCGACATTCACCATTTTATAACCCGGATTTTTCACTCTGTGAAATCAGGCCAAAATATATATATATATAAAAACAAACAAGACAATTTTGTCACCAGTGATTTCTTTCTCAATAGAAACAAACAAATTATATAAAAACATACAAGAATAAAATATCATGAGTGATTTCTTTCACAATAAAAACAAAAAAATATATACATGTATAAAAACATACAAGACAATTTTGTCACGAGTGATTTCTTTCTTAATAGAAACAAAAAAATTATATAAAAACATACAAAAATAAAAGGTCATGAGTGATTTCTTTCTAAATAAAAACAAAAAAATATATACATCTATAAAACCATACAAGACAATTTTGTCACAAGTGATTTCTTTCTAAATAGAAAGAAAAACATTATATAAAAACATACAGTCAAGAATAACTTGTCATGAGTGATTT
Organism: Limnoperna fortunei; assembly: GCA_944474755.1. NCBI lineage: Eukaryota > Metazoa > Mollusca > Bivalvia > Mytilida > Modiolidae > Limnoperna > Limnoperna fortunei. The sequence goes on from OX104116.1 coordinate 91,352,802, forward strand.
TTTTCTCAAACATAACAATAAATTAATACAAGGCAGTGGTTCCCCATACAAACAATTGCATGGTTAATCCTACTTTTTTCCATTGCATTTAATTAACGTACCTGTAGTTGACTTCAGAATTTAGTTGAGATTTTCGAGATTTAATTGATACTCTCAGACACAAACATAGTCAGTGTGTTACATGAGGTCAAAAAAATAGAAGAAATACATGAAGTAATTAATTATGCTATTGAAATAGTTTATACTTTCAAAGACCTTAAATTAGATTCATATTATTCAAATGGGCAAAAAATTAAAAATAAATTACAAAATAATTAATCAATAATAATAAAAAAACTTGGGGAAATCGGCTCGTACTAAAATATTTCATAATAAATTGTAAAAATAATAAACATCCATGACTATGGTGTCATCTTATTAAAGTTGAATGACTAGACATTTGTTTATTTTAAGGCTTCTTTTCATATTTTTTATTTCAACAAGAGGCCCCTGGGGGCCTGAATCCCTAACTTGGTCTATAAAGCTTTTTTGAACCCCTTAGTGCATGATATCTCTTGGAAATTCATGATATTAAAGTTTATAAATTAAAACTACCTGAAAAAAATACTGGGAACTGGGAAGGGGTACCTGTTTATTTACATGTACCAAGTTAAATGCACTCCATAGAACATGTGAATTATTGAGAAAACCCTTTGAAAGTTTTTTTCAGAACAATCCAGATAGCTACATGACAATGACAGTCTGATAGGCTTGTCATTTGCTGGTAAGAGACTTTACTCTACCCGAGCAATACTCTCATTGAGAATGATTTCACGCTTATGAACAATTTCACTCATAGTAGGTCAAAACAAACGACATACATGTTGTGTTAATTCTATATCTTTTTTGTGCAGTGTTGTTGGACATATAGGGATCAACAAATGTGTTGTCATCAAATGTTGCTTTTAGTTGTCCATCATAAATTTAGCTTATAATTTCTCTACTTAAATAAACAAAGATTTTTCAAGAAACTTTCAGAGAATGTTCAATACATAACACAATTGTGCATCTGCTATTTAACTTTTTTATGCAAGGGACAAAAAACCGTTGAAGTTAAATCTTATTTATTGATGATCCTATGTCATGTAAGAAAATGTTAAATCACTTGATACCAAAAAAGGCATTCGAAAATGCAAAATCATACAAATTGAATAAATTGTCTTTCTCAGGTACAGACACTACAGATGATGGTCTTGGTAAATTTAATCTGTTGATGCATGTGCTTGAAGTTGGTAAGAAAGAATTATCCACAACAGGAAATGAAATTGATGGATTCAATGCAAATCCTAGAATAGGCTCCTCACATGTACCAGTGATGAACAGTAAAATATCATGTAAAGATACTTTCTCTCTGCGGCCACCTAAAATAATGTACATCATTTTGGTTATACAATACATTGACAAATTCTATCAAATAGCAGTTTACATCATGCCAAGATGCCAAGTGATGGCAATAGCTCAAATGACCCTTCGGTTGGTGAAGTTTTTAGGCAGTATATATTATTTTGCTTACCTATTCTATCATTATTAATATAGAAATAATTCAATGGGTAGCATTTGACATATCTTGCTTCATGTACATCTATTCATGTCCTTCCTATATACATGTATGAAGTATATTTTGTTATAAATATCTGTTGAACATTTTTATGATGGTTGCCTCAGGGGATCTTAGCAGAAAGCCAAACAAAACCTTTAAAATTTTAATTATCTCAATTTCAGACAATCTCCGATTATATCCTACCTCCATATCAAGTTTCATTGAAATCTGTTGAATGGTTTAGGAAGAGTTGCATTAATCATCTTACTTCATGCCCTTATCATGTCCTACCTCTGTATAAAAATTCATCAAAATCAGTTAAATGCCAATTAATGGTTCAGGAGGAGTTGCACTTGCACGTTGAATGATAGGGTAATTGTAAGTGTACAAGACTAAAATCTATACTTACTTGCAGCCTCTCTTACATATGCCAAGAACTGCATGTAAATTTCATTTTCATATTTCCTGGCATTTGATCCTTCTTCATGAAAATCTGGTTTCAACATCTGAATTAACCTTCTAAATGTAAGAGGAACATTCCTTGGTCGCAATAAGTGAATAAACAATGGTAACTTCTTTGCAACCTGCAATTACAATTGTCACATTAGAAATGAAAGGTTAATTATACATAGGAACACGCTTGCAGTATGTTTGATTATGATCTTAGGAAACTAGAGGCTCCCAGAAGCCTGAATCGCTCACCTGATATCTAGATCTCTAATGCTAAAGCTTCTTACCTAGTGTGGAACATGGTTTACATGTACCTGGTAGTAACATTAACAAAACTTAACTAGTTACAAAGCTTTCAAAAGAAAATTTTCAGTTAAAATTGATAGAAAACAGTAAAAGGGAGATAACTCTTATACGGTTGATCTGACAATTTTGACCCTGAAGTCATTTTTGTAGATAACAATGAGCTTAACAATTCTTCAATGCTAACTCTTCCTCTAGCACTTACGGCTTTTAAGAAAAAAACTGTGAAAATGGTCAATTTTGACGATTAAGGGGAAATAACTCCTATAAGGAGTCGTCCCACAACTTCAACTCAATGGAGAGTTTTTGATGCTGAAGAAAGAAAGTTGCTTCGGATTTTCTCTGTGTCTTGTACTTTTCGAACTATGGTCTGACCAGTTATCAAGAAGCAGGGCTTTTATTCCTGTTCTTCATCTTGAAACAAAATTACAACAAAGTTCCAGGGGAAAAATCTCCCAAACGAGCGTTTCATCTATCATTGTATGACCTTCAACAATAGACAAAAGTCCACAACATACCAGATCTAAAAATGTGGTAAAAGACATCCTAAAGATGATGTGTGCAAAGTTTTCAAAGCAATACCTTCAGTGGTTTCAGATAAGAGGATTTTTAAAGAAAATTTAAAGGACAGGTGCCAATTAAGTGATGATAATCATGAGCTAAAATATGGTGGACAGACAAAGCATAGTTGATTCTTCAAAATAGGATGGATTGTCTTTTGATACGTTTTACAAACTAGAAGCTCCCAGGAGCCAGAACCTTATATCATATATGCACAAAAATGTCAGTTATTTTAACTGAAGACTCCCAGGAGCCTGAATCACTCACCTGACATCATATGAACAATTAATTGGCCATATCTGACAGCTATTTTAACAAGAACGGAATTCCTGGGTCCCCGGTCGACAGCAAAAATTCTATGTCCGCTAGCTAAAAGGGGCACAACTTCCACAAAAATAGCCATATGGTACTCAACTTCGAACTTGTCCAAGGTATTAGTGATAAAAACATGTATAAATTTCACAAACATCCATTGACAATTGTAGGCATGAGAGCGGTTACAAAAGTGTGACTGATGCATGGACGGACGGACGGACGCCCAGCATTTCTATGTCCCCCCTCCGCGTTGCGGCAGGGGACAAAAATATCCACCAATAAAAATTGTTCATAATCACCATTCAGTATAGTATATCTTAGGCCAAACAAAAATTATTGTGGTTTCCCCTAACCCCACTGGGTATAATAATAAACAGGTTCTGTACATATCTAAATCAAGCTAAATATCTTATTCCACCTATTTAAGCAATGAAATCTCTTTCTATCATCTGGAAACTAAGTGTTATGAACGTGTGCATCACTATATATCCTCTTCAGGGAGGATATATAAAAAAAATCGGTGTATATTTGGTTTTGGTATCTAAAGTGTTTATTACCCATTTCTTACCGTATACAGACCAAGACTATCAAAGCCATTTCTAAAATGAACAAAAGCTTCTCTTGGTTCCTCCATCTGAAAAATTTCATCCAATATCTCTGGTTCCATCACTGGAATTTTTCCATTCTGCAACATGCTCAGAGCTAAATTAAAAAAATATTTACTACCATGTAATTAAATGTTAAAAATATTGTCACTAGTATCAGTACTTTATCAGCAAACTTTAAAAACTCAAACCTTATAAGGTGCAGTTTAATTTTTTTAAGTTAAAAAATTAGGACCCTACTCACAACTTTCCTAAACAAGAGGCTACCAGGAGCCTGAATCACACCTGGTCCTTAAGCTTGAAGGGACTTTTCAATGAGATACCACCCTTATAAAGGGTCATCTGACCACTTAAAATCAAAGGAGACTTGTAAAGCTTAGTGAGCTGAAGGTTTAAGCAAGCAACAGCTTTTCTCTATCTGCAATAGTTTCCATTTTATAGGCCAAAAACATGAAAAAAACCGCTATTTTTTATCTTCAAAGGGCCATAACCCCTATAAAGGGTCATCTGACATCTTCGACCCAATGGAAACTTTTGTACAGCTCAATGAGCTGAAGGTTTAAGCAATTAACAGCTTTTCTCTATCTGCAACAGTTTTCATTTTATAGGCCAAAATCTTGAAAAAATGCCCTAAGTTAAAGTGCCATAACCCCTATAAGAAGTCATCTGACAACTTAGACCTAATGGCGACTTTGGTAGAGCTTTTGATGCTAAAGAAGGAAGGTTGCATTAGATTTTCTCTCTTATGCTTTTTGATTTATAAGCCAAAAACAGTAGTCTGACCCCCCTGGTCTATTTTTAGCAACGTCGGCCATGTTTTTGACAGATCAAAAATCGAAACATATCTTTTGATCAGGACACACTAAGGATCAATCATACCAAGTTTCATTAAATTCTGTTCAGTAGTTTCAGAAGAGAAAATTTTTGAAAAATTGTTTACAGAGGACAGATGACGACAGACGTCAATGGTCCAGGTTAGCTCAAAAACTAGAAAAACTGTGAGCAGCAGCTCACAAATAAATACCACCACCCAAAAATATCAATCAGAAGAAATTTAAAATATAAGGTGCACATCTATATTATGTGCAAAAGATTGTGTGAAAGTTTCATGAACAATGGCTTCACTGATTAATCTCTAACAGTTTATACAAACATATGGTCAATAATGGCAATAAACCTTCAATTAATTAACACTTTTACCTGTGAAATTAACGTCTGACTAATTGAAACTCCTAGAAACACCGGAAATATTTTATGACTGAACAATTTAAATGTCTATAAAATTAAAATTTTGTCAAGTCTTGAAAAATCGGGAGATTGCGCAAAAAGTCGGAAGAACGGGAGATGGGTAAAAAAGTCGGGAGATTTTGACTCCCGTCAATGACTCCCAACGGGAGTATCACATGTATGCATTCTGATCAAATTTTAAAATACAAGGTGCACATCTACATTATGTCACAAAGATTGTGTGATAGTTTCGTGAAAATCCATCAAGGGATTTAGGAGAAGTTAGGGATAAGAGATGGTTACCCTGAGGTGTAATGGCATTTCAAAAGAAATGGTGGGTTAAACCAGGTTTTATGGCACCAAACCTGAAACAAGTTTTACGATGTAATAATTTGTAAAATTATACACACCATAAATTTTTCCAACTGTTTCATACTCCTTTATTTCAACAGCTCTGATGGTGTTAAAGTACTTTTCTTTGATTTCTTGAAGAATTAGTTGAAAAAATTCTTTTCTTGGACCTCCATAATCCTGTGCCGTCTAAAAACAAGAATTATAAGACAAAAGATTAGGTTCCTTCCTTGAACTCAGTTCTAACTTTTGTGCCCAGCATCATAAACTAATGGGGGGCCTCGGTGGCCGAGTGGTCAAGGTAGTTCGTCTACTATTGATCACGTGGTCTGTCAACACTGAGATTGCGGGTTCGATTCTCACTGCAGGCAGGGTGTACTCGACTCCAATCTTAATTGACAAGGATTGCCAGTTTTCCTACCGCAGGTCGGGGGTTCTCTCCGGGTACTCCGGCTTCCTCCCCCAATAAAAACTGGACGCCATGAAATAGCTGAAAAATTGCTGAAAGTGGCGTTAAAACACCATTCAAACAAACAATTCATAAACTAATGTTCCTTCATAGCCCCCATTGCCACTTTTCCTTCTTTTGATCATGTTGATTGTTCTATCTGATTCTGATGTCAGGTTGTACTTGGTATTTTTTTCCAAATTAATATGAATTTTTCGCATTTTGTCAGGCCCCATTTTGAAAATGACCGCCAATCAAATTAAGTTATGTAGGCCTAGAAAAAACTGTATTTAGGGTTGATAAAATGTTTTAAGTAAAACAACTAAAAATGATATACAGGTAGCTCCACAAAAACAAAATTTCTTTGGGCAAGTACATTCAATAATCAATATGCCTGAAAAGTTTAACCCTTGCCCAAAAAGATGACTTGATATGTAAATAACAAGGAGTGAAACCAAATATTATTATTAAAGTTACAGTTTATAACCCAGTTCAATAAACCAATTTACATTAAAACTAGAGACTCCCAGGAATCTTAATCACTGAACTGATTTCAGCTCCTTACATGTGTATTTAAAGTGCCATGAAAATCGTGGAAATTTATTCAAGAGCATTTTAAAAACTACCTGGGAAAACATTTGCAGACCTGTTTGCTGTTTTTGATGTCAAAGCATATTTTTTGCTATTTGTAGCCATATTCTTTACAATTTTTGCCTAAACATGGTAAAATCCTGAAGTTATTGTTTTTTAAATTGACTAATATAAGGGCATTTACTATGCATTGTTCATAATTTCTGGCAATAATCGTAAAAATACAGACACCGTAAAAGTAAACAGGTCTGCATTTGGAAGTGGACTCAATGTCATGCCTAGACTTGTAGGGTATTTTACCTTTTGTTAATTTAAATTCACTCTTAAAAATTTTTTAAAGAAAAGAAATTCACTCTTTACTTTTTTTTCAAAATATGAGCTCACCCCATCTTATAAAAATAGGGCATCTGAACGAAATGTAGGGTATAACATAATACCTCGCCACTTCCTGTGGCGGGGTATAAAAAATTAAGAATATGAGTTATATATTGAGTAGAGCCACCCATTATCATTTATAAAAACAAAGCAGCACACAGGCGATACTGAGTCACTACTTCATTAAAGTTACATCATGTAAACAGCTAAAAAAAGGCCCAAGCTAAATTTATTATATTTTAAAACTATTCCGACAAAAGTAGGCACAGCAAGAACAGTACCAATTATTTCGAAAATCATACATGTATGTATACATGTCGACTAAATACTGCTGAAATTTGTGCAACACTGCCAAGACTTCTCATAACTTATTTTTGCTGTTGTCAATCAACTTAAGACCATAGTAAAGTGCTCTCGGCCAATGAAATTGTCCCATTTTGTATGTCTTATTCATGAATACCGTGGCATATTATCTTTTGTTCAAAATTAGAATGCTTAATACATAAACTTACCTGAGGCTCATTAAATATGTGTAAAAATTGTGAGCTGAAATTCAACAAACAAAGAATGCAGACATATTTTGAACAAAGATAATTCTTTAAGTCGGTAATACCCCATATTATTAAGGCCATGAAAGTCCGGAGATCTTCATGAATACAATAAGCTTAATTTAAATGTTGCCGGGTGCACGATTTTTGTCATTAATTGAAAAACGTGTTTGATCTTTTTTTACGTTTGTTGTCTCTTAATTGTCCCATATACCACTTTTCTACTTCTTTTATTCTACTCAATTTTATCATATATTGTATTGAAATCAACAACCAAGGTGGTAAAGTATAAACAACACAACCAGAAATAAATTTTAAAACTATATAGAAAAACTACTGAAACAGTTTTATTGTTTTAATTTTTTTGCCTTCCTTTTTCAAGTTTACGCCTTTACAGTTTTCCTACTTTTTTATTTATACTTCAACAGCTGGTCTTTGTTTTGAGCATGTTCAGGATAAAAAACATTTACAAACATCCAAGGATTACGTATTAACATTCACAGTCCAAATTGTAACGGCCAACCAGGATAGTATACGTCGTAATCAGGAGGGCCTTTTTTGTTTGCCCTCATGATTAAAGCGTCTCGTGGTTGACCGTTACAATTTTGACAATAAAACTGATAACAATGTTTACACGCTGTCGTTGGATGTTTGTAAATAGGCTATTTATCCTCAATTTTAACCAACCCAGTTTTTGGAGGGACATGCAGGTTGACATTTTTCTTTCCAAACGTTTGGATGACTAAAAATGTTTCAAAAGCGGAAAACAGTTCCGGAAGCTTTTCCGGTATTACCGGAAGTTTAAAAAAAAGTATGAAAAAATGTTGAAATTGAAACCCCCTCCCCCCTATAGTGCGTTTTGCAAACTCGTGAAAAATGTTGACAATTATGGATGACCCCTAAGTTTTTGACTGATCAAATACCCTAGGCAGGTGTTTGCTCAATTTGCAAAATTTTTCTTCAGTATTTTGTGGATAAATCAGGAGAAACACAAATAATAACTGAAAATTAGAAATATGAAGAATCAGGCCATCCTTAACGCTTTTAATGTAATTTTATATATTTTTAACATGATTCCTACTGTCCTGCAAGAATTTGATTTTAATGTGGTCTTACCTCTCCATAAAAATTAACTTCTAAAGTCATTCTAAGGTCCTGCAGATTATTTATTTCTTCAAACCCAGTATCTAGAATTCTTTGTCGATCAACCATAATGAAGTTTGTTGGACCTTCTAAAACAGTGGTAGGGTCTGTTATTTCAAGTGGTCTTCCCCTAACTATTTTTGTTTGTAAATAGCGTAAAATATCAACAGGGTCATTTATGCTGTTTCCTTTCAAAAAATCAATGATATTATTAATCAGTGATGGCAACGGACAATCCTTTTCATCTGAATTCTCAATATGTTCCTGTTCTCCAGATATTTCTTGTGTATTTTCTAAGTTAGAAGGCAGAGATGTTGTTGACTCAGTCAAATCAATTGGTAGATAGTTGTTCAAAGGCAAATTTGTTACTTCTAAACTACTTGGTTCAACATTAACAATTATCACTGTTTCTGATGGTTCTCCAGTCATTTCAATTACAGGAGGAGGTTCAACTACATGTATATCAGGCAATTCATCACTGTCATCAATACCTAAAAACCCACTGCAAACTTGAATGTGACTTCTTAATAACCTAACATTAATATTTTTATTACAATTTGAGCATGGTATTAGTTGAATTTCTTCAACATCAGTTTCTGTTGGTGTTGTTTCTAAGTCTTGCTGGACAGGCCTTAAATAAACTTTAGCCTGTGGTCCTACATTCTTTTTTATTTCTTTTGGGCACCAACTACATTCTATTATTTTTAACTTCCTACAGTTTTGGTCACATCTCATTAATTCGAAGCCACCTGCTCCTTTAAGCTTTGGAAATTCATCTTCTAACTTTTTAAGAAATTCTTCTGTTGATATTTCCGAGTCCACTGTGATCCTTTTTAAACCAAGCCCACATTTATACAAGACTGATTTTTCTGCAGTGGTAGGTATAGTTGTTTGATTTCTATTAGATAAACAAGTAAATGATCCTGTCCATGTTCTACTTTTGGTTTTCTTTTGGGGTCTTCTTTGTCCAAATCGGCTGGATCCTGCTCTAGTGCCAAATAGCAATGATCTTTCATTTTCCTGTGCTGTTCGCTCTTGATCAGCTGTAATTAATAAAATTAAAAATTGAAGAATGTGTCCATGGAACACAGATGCCCCCGCTAAAGGTAGTTCCAAACAGGAAGTAGTTGTCCAACAAGTCTGAAGGTCGCTTAGGATGTACAACTTGTGATACTTAACCACCCTGCCAAATTTCAAATTGTTCTAATGTACGGTTTCTGAGTAAAGCATGACGGAAATTTTCATACTCGTGTTAACACATTTTCAAATCGGCCCAGTCGAAAACAGGAAGTAGTTGTCCGACAGGTCTGAAAGTCGCTAAGGACGTACAACTTGTGATACTGAACCACCCTGCTAAATTTCAAATTGTTCTGATGTACGGTTTCTGAGAAAAGCTTGACGGAAATTTTAATACTCATGTTAACACATTTTCATATTGGCCCAGTCCCAAACAGGAAGTAGTTGTCCGACAGGTCTGAAAGTCGCTTAGGGCGTACAACATGTGATACTGAACCATCCTGCCAAATTTCAAATTGTTCTGATGTACGGTTTCTGAGAAAAGCTTGACGGAAATTCGTACGGACGTACAGACGGACGGACAGACGGACATGAGTAAAACTTAATGCCCCCCCCCGACATGTCGTCGCGGGGGCATAAAAAACTTTTTGAATACAACCAGACAGCAATATTTCAAATCTGATATCGTTAACATAAAGAAAACAGATTGATTAATTTTAATAATATTCAACAAGAACATGTTTAATTTTAGACTTTGGAGGATCAAAATTTCTTGTCATTATACAGTCTATATATGCCTCATGGGGGCACTTCTATACTTCATGGATAGGGCGTGCCACTGGGATTTTGAAACCCCACCCTGCAGTGTTATGCCCAGAGGAAGTTTTGGAGTACAATACTCCTAATATTTTGGATTTACCCCATGAAATTTTTTGAAGGGGTGAAATGAACCCCTGCAAAATACTTTGTTTTTCACTCAATTGAAAGAAATCAACCATTGTTTGTTTGGCAATTTACTCATAAAATTTTATCGAAGGAGTGAAATTCACCCATCTTTTGTAAAAGCTGGGCTGTCTGTATATCTTAACACTGCTGACCCTTTTCATATATTTTGAATTTGAAAATTCATACCATTTGATATATTTTTACCAATAAAAAGCTTCGCCGAGCGCAGCATGATACGACTGCAACATGCATTCTTTGGTGGACTTTCCGCCCACATTTTTTTCCACCCACATTTTCACAAGGAATCCAATAGATTTTTTTTCAAAAGCAGACCAAAAAAAATATAATACAGTTACAAAAATATTACCCCTTTTGGCCCATAATTAAGGGTATCTGCTGCATTTCATTTTTGCCCCTTTTGGCCTCTACTTTCATAATGGGAATAAGGGCATGCCCGGTATTTGGACACAGAACTGGGTGGAACACAAAAAACTGGGCGAGGTGTATGAAAGCATTGTGTTCAGGTGGGTGTGATATATTCTTTCTGAACGTGTTGAAAATGGATAACTGGATTAAAGACAAATTTAACTTTATTCAGCCTTTTTTATGTCCCTTAACTACTAGTACACCAAGTATTGTCTGTTTTTACTGGAAAACAAATCCACAGGAACGTTATGAACAGGAAAATAACCTAGGAAAAATGTAGACTTCCAACTTTCGTTGATTGTAACTCATCTTTAAAGGCAAGTTACAAGTCTTTTTGGTCAAAATATAGATACCCCAATGCATACTTGATTACTTATCAAAAGTTGAACTCTAACTCAGACCTAGTGAAACTTGATAATTATTTACAGGACAATAGGTCCAGTAAAGACTGGTATTTTACTGGACCTGCATAACTTTTACAGGACCTATCACTTTGAGGCAGGTTAAATTTTTTGTCCTTATTTTCCTCCTCTTTATCCCCAGCTTTTACTCGACTCCAATCTTAATTGACAAGGATTGCCAGTTTTCCTACCGCAGGTCCGGGGTTTTTTCCGGGTACTCCGGCTTCCTCCCCCAATAAAAACTGGACGCCATGAAATGACTGAAAAATTGCTGAAAGTGGCGTTAAAACACCACTCAAACAAAAACAAATCCCCAGCTTTTCTTTTTTTCCCGGGGACAGCCCCGTCATAAAATCGTAAAAACATTTCTGTTTACACTGGAAACCACGTTTTTTATAGACATGCGCAATCGATACTTTCTGATTTGCATATGGTTTGTAAAACGTGGTTCATTTTCGGTTTGGAAATTAATCAGAAAATGGAAGTTGCTAAAATAATATAGATTCTAAGTCAAAAACCCAAGATCACATTAAAATATTGTATTATATACTGTTATCTTTATTCCTAGGAAATATTAAGCCTTGTAATAATTTGTGGCCCACTTTGATTGGTCATCTGGTTTTATACGGCTTCTGATTGGTCGTAATTTTACGAATCTTAATTTATAGAAAAGGGGAATTCCGCGATTTAGTACTCTTCAGAAAATCAATATACAGCGCCGTGGAAGTCGCTAACACATAACTGATCGATTGTTTACAGAACATTATGTCATCGGACGGGCCGGAGAGTGACAAACACACATTTTACATGTTTTATAAATATATTTATAATAACCAACAACACAAAAATTAGAGGACAGCAGGTCCTGGGAATTATCTAAAATTATCGGACCTCACACAAATTTACTGGACATGACCGAGGGGCCGACGATGTTTCGCTTGGACTGCTAACTCGACGAATTTAGCTCAGTATTAATTCATTATTCTAACCTAATCGGCAAAATTTGGACACAATGTCAATGGGCAGCGGGTGATTCGAGACGAAGAACAATAAGAATACGGGTGATGGACACATAGAACCAGTACTGCGATGATTTAGATATTATTTTTTACACTGTTTTATAAACAGTATTATTAATATTTGAGCAACATTGACTCGAACCATCGAACCTAGCAAAAAACCGACTATACAAGTTACATTTGTATTAGTAATTGACAAATCTAATTTTTATTTTTGCAAAATGCTAGATATACTCATGGCAATTATAATATTTTTTGGCCATCAGTGATTTCTCGTGTTTTATCCATATTGTGTTTAATGATTTTGTTTTTACCTTTACAGACTTACGATATTTGAACGCCCCATTTTGCACTAATTTGATAATTTAATACAGCTAAAAAATCAACATTGGAAAACAGCCAGCAAACTTAAATTTACCAGTGGCTATTCCCATAAGAAAATTGCCCTATGAAGGGACCGACCATTTAACTTGAAGGAGGGGCCTTGGTTTTTTGTTCTGGTCAGAAATTTTAATGCATTTTTATATTTATTTTTTAAAAGTGTCGAGACAAAATATTTTTTTCAGAATATTTTTTCTAACCTTGCTTTGCTGCAAAATATATTTTTTCGTCAAAAAACAGATTCAAAATATTATGAAAAAACCAAGGCTGCCCTTCAAGTCCCTTAGGTTCTGTAAATACCCAAAACTGTGTCATATCAATCTTGATCTTAACATGCTGGTCATGAACAATAACCAAGTTATCCTTGAAAAAAAACCCCAGGAAGGTCAAAGCATCAGTCAATATCTATATATAGTTAGTTGGTTAGTTAGTTATTGCCTTATACTCCCATCACTTCATCAAGGAGCAGCCCTCAAAGTACCTTTTAATATCAGGTAGCCTTCTGGCTACCAACCTCAAAAATTTACTAGCCAAGTCAAAATTTTGGTAGCCAGCAAAAATATTTTGGTAGCCAAAAGGAAAATGTTATAAGCATGTGATAACCATTTTAAATTTTTTGTGTTTTCTGTATATACTTGTAATGCTAACAACTATCCTGAAATGAAAGTGAAATATTTTAATTTTGTTATCTTTTATTCATTCAACATTCAGTTAAATTCACTTTCGGTAGACTTAGAAGTCTAATTTGGCCGTTTTAAAAACCCTGTTAACAAGGATTGTTTACTTGCCATGCTCGCGGAATTTATGGGGTATCTTTTTAAGGCCAAACAAAATAATATGTGTGTTTCCGGTTACATAGAATTATAAAATAGGTAGGTAGGTCGTTTTTTTTTTTTTTGTTGGTTAAATTAGTAATTTAATTTTGACCTTTATCTTGTATACCTTTGTAGGTGTAAAGCTTGTAAGTTTCAATAATTTCCTATAAAGCCTTTCAAAGTATACAGTCATTTAATGAGCTATCAATTATTTCGTTACAACCATTCTATGTTTACATTTAGCCGCCATGTTGGGGCGGAAGTATGACAATAGAACTAACACCCAGAACAATACTTCCGGTTCGAAGTAACCTCCGTTAAAAACGCAAAAAAAAAACCTTTGGGTTGGGATTTTGGCTTCAAAAAAATAGGTAGGGTCGGGTAACCGGAAACACACATATTTTTGTTTTGGCCTAAAAGGGGAGTGAAATGACAGTTTGGACGAACAAGAAAAAAATACGATAGATGCTTGAATTTGCATTAAAATCTCGCTACTTTCAAACGCTTAACTGACAGATAACTAAATTTTAGAAGAAAGTCCGTTTGGAAACGATTTTTTCCTGATTTTCCGGTCGCCACTAACAAAAATTGGAAGTCGCCAATTGGCGACTTTTTAGTGATTTTTAGTCGCCAAAACGTCAATTTTGTCGCCCAGGCGACCATTTTACTAGACTAAATTGAGGGCTGAGGAGATGAACATGAAAGGGGTGATAAAATGACCTAAAATGAACATGAAATGATGATGAAGTGGAGGAAATGGGGACACCGACCAATCGGAGATGAGAGTTTTGACTGCCACTGGAAATAGGATGGATGGGTAGGATCAGACAATTTAGCCTCCCGCATGGGGATCCTACTCTTATCGAGATCTGCAGCGGGGCTCTTTAACGTGCGAGGAACGTGACATTTTTCCCAAACACGGTGCACCACTATGGTTTGCAGTCAGGTTTTCCGCATTATAGTCTGACGACCCCGGCAGTCATTATGACAGAGCTGCCCCATTCAATCACCTGGGGCACACATCCCAGTCGCTTTGTGGGCAAAGAGGCCTGACCCGATGTCACATTTTTGAGCGCATTTTAGAGGACTTTTACCGACACGCTTAGTGCTGCTGCGGGCCAATTCGCCACCGGAACCAGCACGGGTAAATATCTATAATTACCAATAAGGATAAATTGGCTTATAGAACAGAACGGAACGGAACAGAACAGAACAGAACACAACAGAACAGAATATTTTTATTTCCAAATTAATGGGCCCATTTAAGGCATAACATAAAATTATGAGACAAAACATTACAGAATAATTAAGTGAAACAAATATATTTCTATCAAAATTAGTCATTGAGGAAAAGGTCAGTGGTCAAAGGGAGATAATACATATGAATATTGGTTATCTTTGAATGAGATAATAAAAAAATCCCATGATAACCCAGTCCAAGCGAAACATTGTCGGACCGTTGGTCATGTCCAGTAAATTTGTGTGAGGTCCGATAATTTTAGATAATTCCCAGGACCTGCTGTCCTGTAATTTTTTTGTTGTTGGTTATTAAAAATATATTAAAACATGTAAAATGTGTGTTTGTCACTATCCGGCCCGTCCGATGACATAATGTTCTGTAAACAATCGATCAGTTACGTGTTAGCGACTTCCACGGCGCTGTATATTGATTTTCTGAAGAGTACTAAATCGCGGAATTCCCCTTTTCTATAAATTAAGATTCGTAAAAATAACGACCAATCAGAAGCCGTATAAAACCAGATGACCAATCAAAGTCGGCCAAAAATTATTATAAGGCTTAATATTTCCTAGGAATAAAGATAACAGTATATAATACGATATTTTAATGTGATCTTGGGTTTTGTTTTAGAATATATATTATTTTAGCAACTTCCACGGCATTGTATGGATTTTCTGATTAATTTCCAAACCAAAAATGAACCAAACCATATGCAAATCAGAAAGTATCGATTGCGCATGTCTATAAAAAACGTGGTTTCCAGTGTAAACAGAAATGTTTTTACGATTTTATGACGGGGCTGTCAAAATGATAGGTCCTGTAAAAGTTATGCAGGTCCAGTAAAATACTAGTCTTTACCCGACCTATTGTCCTGTAAATAATTATCAAGTTTCACTAGGTCTG